>CM076575.1:519144290-519462456 GCA_034641835.2 Pinus albicaulis | reverse complement strand
TTTGCTACATGATTAATATAATATTAATATCAATATTATTTCATCATTTTCTGTAGAAACCTTTATGGGAATTATGCTCTTATAGTCTTCAGGAATTATGTAGCTGAAAGTCATGGGGTTGGGGTGTTTTTGAGCTATCTGGAGCTGGGAGATCTGTTTAGAGTGGCTAAATTTATTTTTTTTAGCTCTAACTCTGTATGGGGATTGTATATTGTCAAAATTAAGATATCCAAGTCCCAGTCCCCACATTTATTGCGTTATTTTTCAGAAACAACGTTTCTCATGCAGTAGCTTCTCATTGTCCTGATTTGGGAATATTATAAGATATTCTAAAGGATGCCATTTTTCCCTTATTTGGGATATTATAGTGGTATCAGATCTATCATCTTGGCTCAGCCTATGGACTTCATATCCAATCAAAATATAAGGAGAACAAAATGATGGAGCGAATGAGATTACTCTCATCAATTTTCAGATCTAAGAAGAAAGAAGGAGGATGCATTGAAACTCCAAAAGGGTTTCAAGGAGGAGAGAGTTGTAGTGAGACCTCTAGGAGGTTTCAAGAAGAATAAGTTGCATGCACTTCCTATCTCATAGAGGAAGAGGAGAGCAAGAAGACCCCTTGGAACATGAGATCCTGAGTGGATATTTGGCAGAATACAAGTGCCAACCTATGACTGTCAAAGGGATCCTAGATCTTCCTCAGTTTATCCAACTGAGAGAGGAAAGAATGCCATGCAGCAACAGGATGATAAGGGGCAATAGATTCCTATTTTCTACCTTTGATGGATCACCCCTATGTACATCAGAGTCTTAGGTGATGAAGTTAGAAGCATTTTTCGTACTACATCCAATGGTGGAAAAAGAGGTTGTGGAGATCTCAGCACTACACTTGGAGGGAGAGGCAAGATCTTGGTGGTTCAACCATGTGAATCATGCAAGGGTGTCTACTTTTGCAGATTTCACTCAAGGAGTGATCAAAAGGTTTAACAGTAGGAGATCAAAGGAGGAGGAGTCCTCTTCTCCAATTGAGGAGCCTTGTACTAACGATGTCACACTCATGGAGGAGCAGCCACCTACATCAGTAGTTAGGGCAGCCATTACATTGGAGGGAGGAGCCCTTGCAGCCCTACAAGAGGTCCCCACATCTCATCAAAGGTATGGGAACATTTCCACTTTTTATTATTGCAGAAAATCCTTCTAAAAATTGTGAGAATTTGTCTTCATATGACCAAGGGTCAAATCTTATTGCTGAGATAAAGCAGCAGGATTGCACTACATTGTGCAAGCTTGAATGGTTCAAAGATAAGATGAACCATCATCCTCATGTATCCCTGTTGAGTTGCACACAACCCTTGAGTTTGGAGTGTAATCTTTCAAAGGATTTCATGAACTATGTCCCCCATACTCCTATAAAAAAACATAGATTCATCTTTGAGATGGAGTATGAGGCAGCAACTATATCATTGGAGAGACTATCAATGCTGCCAAACAATAGCAGTGAGGAGGCTTTGCCTTTATCACATTTGGGTCTTGATGGATTCAAGATGGTTATGGACATGACATCTTCTCTAAGGGATCTCCAAGAGAATGCATTTTAGCATTTCATGAAATGTAGAGGAGAGGAACTGGTTGTAGAGAATGGTAGCCCACATTGGAAGAATGCCAAGTGAAGAATGATAGGAGGAATCCACATGGGGTTGAGTGGATGTGGATGGAGGGCAAGAGGCTGGTGAGCCACTTGCAAATTTATGATACAGGGCAGCAAGAGGCAAAGCTGCATTGGCTACTCTTGACAGAGTTTGGCCATCATGAGGCATATACTTTTCCAAAGGGTATGAGGATGGAAGACACTTGGTAGGACACTAGCATCATATGGAAACCTAGGGGTTGGATGTACAATGTTGATTTGATCCTCTTCATATCAATCAACATATTTTCACCTCATGATTTGTATGATGGAGGTGTGAGAGGGCAGTAAGAGTCATTATTGTTGTGGCTTCTCTTGGGAGAGTATGGGCAGAGGTTATTCCATACTCCTTATCATATTTTAGGAGGAAGGAATGACACAATCAAGGTGCAAAGAGGCTACCCTTCAGCATTGAAGGAAAGGAGGAGCTTCCACATAGGAAGAAGTTCTTCTCACATAGCAGCATGATGGTGGATTTTTTTGACATGTGGAATGTCAAGGGAAGAAATCATGGAGTGACTAGAGCCTTATCACTACGACCTACAGCGCTGGCACCTGGGAGTATGTCTTCACTGATGGGAAGTTCCAAGAGGAGTATGTACCCTTAATTTTTGCATATTTTTATGAGAGGATTCTCATGGGAGGACTCATTCATGGACCTCACTTTCAGCCTACTCACTATGGATGTAGATGAGCCAACATACACAACTGGTAGCTCATTGGAGAATAGCTTGCCACATGATGTTCTAAATCACCAGTTGGAAAGACTGCACATATCCACCAAGGAAACCGTGTGTATCATCCTCAGTTGCACATAACCTTCAGAAAATTTCTGATTTGGATGACATATGGTAGTGATGTGCCATTCACTTTGAATGGAATGAGTTGGGTCAGCATGTTCCATAACTTTGGAGAGGGTATATTTGGAGATTCAATATTTTTCTTGCCACTTGAGGGCAACTTGTTTGTAGCCCATGATCAGCATGCACTCTACACTTATCATAAGTGGAGAGGAAGACAACGTGGGGTAGGCTATCTTGTCTACCATGTTCATATCTTCAGCCCACCTACTTTGTATGAGCCCAAGGTGGAAGAGATTCTTCATGAGTTGCCATCCTAGAGGGTGACTCATTTTGTATGGTTGATAGCTTGGGGATGGAAGATTCCAATGGGGATGATGAATGCCAATCTATATAAGCCCTCATGCCTCAAGAGAAAATTTAAACAACCCATTTTTTCCTCCATGGATGTTTCACTGTCACATGATGTTAGTTATTTGGGATGTTCCCCAAAAGATAGCTTACACACTTGGGAGGGGCAGCTTGGAGATGTATTGATGGAACAACACCTTTATCTTTGGGGAATATTATCATCTAAGGATGCTACAGGGGAAGAAGAGGAGGTTCTTCAGTCCTATATTTGAAGTTGCTTGAGGACAAGCAACATTTGAGAGGGGAGGACTGTAATATTCAAAAATTTGCATACAGCAAATTGGAATATTATTTTTTGCTGATTTCACCTAGGAGATTAATAAATGGGTAAGGAGGCCCATGAGCAATAAAAACATGAATAATTTCCATCTTAATGTGGAATGGGATCACATGGGATACACTTTCAAGTGTGAACAAGGGAAAAACATATGTGGACAAAGTCAAGTTTGACTAAGTCAACATGCATTCTTGAGGAGGAATAGATCATCCAAGTAAACTAGCTCAATGTGAACAAGGGTTAGCCTAGACACACATATGAGAGATGGATTGAAGACACCTTAGTGTGAAAGGAGGCAATACAGGTGAACTAGATCCAGTTGACCAACTCAACAGCGCTGCTACAAGAGGAGGGAAGCCAACAAGAACAGCGCAGTTTTGAAGGAGGAATCTTTAGTAGGAAGTCACCTCATCAATGTGTGGGCCTGGGGTGAGGAGGCTCACCAAGGATAAGAAGGAGGGGATAGAATCAAATAATTCATTTATTATTCATCTATATTTTGTCTTTTGACTACTTGCATGCTTCAATTTTTTAGTTGTGGTTGCAGCACTATTTAGTGCAAAGAATTCTCATGCGGGAATTCCATCCTCTCTTATGGATCAGCTTGCTTAAGGGATCTAAAGGGAAGATTTTGAGCTTCAATTTCATCATATAGCTTAGGGCCAATCATCCATTAACATCTACAGTGTAGTTACCTTCAGAAACTACGTCTTTTATGCAGGTGTAGCAGTAGCAGGGTTGAACCCCTGGATTTTGTGCTAGTGTTCGAGGAGGAGGTGTTTATTTCCCTCCGAAAGGTCTAATAAGGAGGGCCTTGGGCCATTTTCTGTATTGGTCAATTATTTTATGTTATATTCAGTCATTTAAAATATAGAGTTGCAGGAGACTGCGTTATTTCCTACAGTATTTCCTTTTATACATGTGTAATGCCGAAAACCCTTGCCGGGTGGCTTATTTCTTGTGTAAAAGAGGTTAAACCTCCATTTCTTTGCTACATGATTAATATAATATTCAGGTCAGTCTTATTTCATAATTTTATTTAGAAAACATTATGGGAATTATGCTCTTATAGTATTCAGGAATTCTGTAGCTGAAAGTCATGGAGCTGGGGTGTTTTTGAGCTATCTGGAGTTGGGAGATCTGTTTAGAGTAGCTAGAGTTATTTGTTTTAGCTCTAATTTTGTATGGGGATTGTATATTTTCCAAACTAAGGTATCCAGGTCCCATTCCCCACAATTATTGCGTTATTTTCCAAAAACAGTGTTTCTCATGCAATAGCTGCTCATCGTCCTGATTTGGGAATATTATAAGATATTCTAAAGGCTGCCATTTTTCCCTCATTTGGGATATTACAGTCTAGGTGTGTTACTACTCCTTTCATTCCATGTTTTGGTCTTTCCATCATTAATTTTGATGACTCATCACTTAAATTTCTACATCACCATCTCAATGACATCACCATGGTCATCATTCAACTCATTCCATGTAGTGTCATCATTAGGTCTTAGGGTCAAAATCATAAAAATCAGGCATTATACCATTAAATTCAGAATTGAAGGAGTAGTAATAGTGAAAAATATTCAATAAAGGTTTCAAATGTGTAATTTCATTTCTATTATGATGTAATATGTTTCATAAGGTTCTAAAGCTACAGTTCCAAATCAAAAAGTGGAAGGACTTGGTGGGGCCACTTAACCATCAAAGAAGAAAATCGATTTCAAAGTTATTTAAAGACCAAAATAGCTTCTCATTTTCTCATTTCATATCCAAGAGACATCTCTCCACCTTCGGGGACCATTTTCACCCTCAAAACAACAATTTCTTGCTACCAAAGTGCCTCATCATTTGTTGTGTTGTGCTTGTGTTGCGCATTTTTTGCGCTGCGATTTTTCCATAGGTGTTATGCTTTCTTGAAGGAGAAAAAAATCATCATTTCATAGGAATTATTCATTAACTATAGGTTCTAGTGTATCTGATACAAGTAATTTTCCCCAAAAACTACCTCTTTGACTTTAATTCATGCCTGGAAAGATCAATTCCCTCTTCTAGGGTTTTTTTTGCATTTGTTTGGTTTCAAAATCTCATTGAAAAATTGCTAAGTAAAACCATAAGTATAAAGCTATAATACCTTACCCCACGTTTCGTACACCTTCCTATTCACTTCCCATCACTCCTATCCCTCATTTTCACTATTTTCCCACAAACCCTAGCCTAGACTACAATTTCCTTGGTTAGGACTGTGCTTTCCCCTTTTGGACTCCTTCCCATCACTCATTCCCTCAAATTTCACTTTCCCCTACTCCCTAACATCTCTCCCTAACCCCATAAATTTTCCCAAGAATATATTATACCCCTAACCCATTCATCTCCCTTAATTTCTAAGAACTTCACAAATCCCTTTTTTTTCCCTCACTAAACCCTAATTCCCCTTGCGATTGAGCTAGGGTTAGTTATGGATTATGAAACCACTGAGAAAAAGAGGCACAAGGAAGGTCAGATTAGCAGGTATGAGCCCACTACAACACATGAGATCATGTATTCACCCTTCCTTAAGAAATAATTCCAGGATGTTGGTTTCCTTGCCTTTTCCCAAAAGGTTAAGGAACTTGGTTTTCATGAAAAAATTACCAGCACTTTTGCCACCATATTGAGGAGAGATAAGGTGACTATTGTAGGGATGGTGTTTAGTCTTTCAGCAGAAACCATTTTCATAGCTACATGGATTCCAAACAATGGATAAAATTGGTTCAAGAGTAGGGACCTTGACCTTGAAAGCTACAAAATGCATTTGAAGCTTACATACAAAGGAGCTCCAACACACATCTTTCCATTTCGACAGTTGCTGGACAAGTATGCCCCTCTCATGAAAATGATCATGAGATCTTTTACATGTGAGGGCAGGTACTCAAGGTTATATTAGTATAATATGAGACTCTTGATGCATTTCACCGATGTAAAAGCCCTAAACTTGCCTCATTACCTTTACAAAAGCATGGTAAAAATGGAAGAGAAGGTATAGATATTGGGAGAAACTCATCATGCTAGTTTGTTTCAAAATGGTTTGGTGAAAATCCTAGTTTTCCATGAGTTAGCACAGATAAATTTTTCATGGGATGGTTTTATATATTCAACTTCTCTTTTGTCTACTCTAGTTCAGTCTAGTAGTCACTCTACACCTTTGTCATCACTAGCACAGCAAGAGGTAGCTTCCACAAGCATACCTATCAAAATAACTCCTAGGGAAGAGGTGACTAAGACCTATAATAGAGGAAAGAAGCTTGTGTTTTCTCCAAACATCATTGAAAGGGATAATCCTACATCAGGTGAGGAAGAAACATCATCACATCATGAAGCACCATTGTAAGATGAGGAACCAATTCACCCTGACACTGATATGGCAGATTTGGAGCAAGAAAAGGAAAAAACACCTAAGCAGGTCATCATGGAGAAGGAGGATGAGATTAGAGAGCTCAAGGAAATTTTGTCAAAGGCAAATTTATTGGTCTCATTTTTGCAACAGGAGAACATGCAGCTAAAGTTAAATCAACTTCTCTTAAACAAGCCCAAATCATATTTGAGAAAGGATGATTTCAAAGGTAAGGCAATGGTTGATATTGATGATTCAGAGGATCAAGAAGAAAAATTTAAAGCAAGTAAACAAATAAAAAGAGGTCTCAAGAGGGCACTCGAGCAACAAAAAGAAACATCTCCACTAAAGGCTCAACTGATTGTTGATTAACTCATTCTGAAAGAAATTGAGAAATATAAAGTAGGTTGGTTGGATTGGGTGAATTGCCACTTAGAAAATATTCTCAATAGGGAAAACAAGAATAAAAATGTACAAATACACATGTCTATTCATTATTATACAGTGAACTAGGTCTCCCAAGTTAGAATCAAGCAATTGAAGAAGAAGCTCAATCAAACCCTAATGAGAAAAAAAGAGAACGATAAGCTTGATTTTCTTGTTGAAGCCTCCCTCATAGCATGACACATCATCACATGGTTTCATAGAGAAATTTTGGGCAATTTTGAAGAATTTTTGTGAAAATTTTCATTTTTGGTGACTTTTGGCCAAATTGGAAATCTCAGTACAACCAAAAGCGTAGCGCTCCTTAGACCTCCAATTGCCTAAAAATGTACCTTGCTTGATATATAATCACTTATACATCACATATATAAAATATTTATGCCTTTTTAGCAAACTGGTTGAGAGAAAATGCCAAAAAATAGGTCAAAAAGACACTTTTTTCCACCTTCTGGACTAGGCCCTGCGCTTTTGGGAGTAGCTATGGAAGAATAAATTTTTATCTATCATGGATTGCCCATTTTTCTTGCCTCAGGTGTCTAATGATAACAAGACATCCTCATCTTTCCATTTCATCTTTTAGATCTGGATTTGTACAAGTGGAAGGCCTTCAAAAGTTCCTTACAAGTTTGGCACTACGCTTTCATCTGGAGGTGTTGTGCTTTTGTAGAGAGGTGCTGCGCTTTTGCCTGTTAGTGAAAATTTCGAATTTTCTTCAGTCAAATCTTGGTTTGGTGATTTAATTTATCTACTTCCATGTTGACTTGATGTAATAGAGGGTAAATTAGTTTATTATAGTCATTTTGATGTAATTTTGGACCTCATTGATGAGGAGCAAGTCAGTCAAACTCTATATAGAGGATTTTTTTTAACCTCCCTAGTCATTAGGGTTTGATTGAAAAATTCATGTGAGATTTTCCTACACTGAGGTATTTGACCCCTGAGAGAGGGGAAGTTTTTTTTAGTCTATATGTATGTGGTTTTCAGTCATTTTGATGGTTGGACATCGGAGGGTAAAATTCTTGTAGCTTGTATATCATCATTTTATACAGGAAATCAAAGGACTATTGCAGCTATTATTCAGGAATGATAATGTTTTCTCTCTGTTATAGATTTATATGAATGATAAACTAGTCTCCTTAACATATCTTTGATCTTCAGTGATTTCCCTAAGAGGTTTTAAGTAGAATTCTTTTGAATAAGCTCTATTTTGTTAGGGATTTCATTTCATGTGTTTTATCTTATTGACTAATGAATTCATTGTACACATTCTCATTATGATCTTCTTGCTCACTCAACCATACACTAAACCAACCAACTCCTAATATATCACAAAAGCATACCTACCTTACTCCTCTATATTTCTTGCAACTGAAACCTTTGATGTTTTGACCTAGTTCCCTGATTTTCACTCCTGATCCAACATAAAAACCCTAAAATATTTCAAACCCTAGAGTTGAACTATCTAGCATAAAATCCATTCTTTTACTAGTCAAACCCTTGGCTGTGATTTTCATAGAGAGTGCCCTTTCTGGTTTGGTAGGGCTAGCTACCAGACTAAAATCTTGGTTTGAGGTTACCTCCTTCGTTATCCTTTCAACCTTGTGACTTTGTGGAGGCTAACATTTATGGCATCGTTACCGGGAATGAAAGTGAAAAATATTCCCTAGGTGTATTATTCCATTTTCATTGAATTCTAGGGTTGTGGGTGGCAGGAACTTATTTTCAAGAAGGCTAATTCAAGTTGTAGAGAGCTAAAGTGCAGAAACAAGACAACACTGGCTCCTAAAATGTATACACGATCAAATGCAGATCCAAATCCTCCATCTCCTATTGAAGATCCGGAAAGACTCATAAGAAAGAAAATACTTCAACGTTCTGAGTTTCATTAAATTTCATCTAACTTGGTAAGGTCTACATATATTCCTTTAGAACTGGTTTCACTTGAAGATATTCCATTTGATCTTAAGTTTGAGTTTTCTTCGTTTAAATCCAAATATGAAAGATCTATGTCTAAAATTGTATTTGATCCTCAAGAGTTTGAAACAATTTTCTCATCCATAGAATCCAATTCAGAAGTAAATTAAAAAGTAAATTTTGATAGGAAGGTTTGGAGTCAATTTGAAAAACTTCAAAAACTAGCAAACCATATTCAATATACCTATGAGAATGCATATATACAATATCAGCATGAGCTCTTGTCTACTAATCCTTTTTCAGCTTCATCTATTCACACTACTGCTACATCCCCTCATCCTGATGTTTCTTCATCATCCACACTTCCTCTCAAAAAAACACCATTGATACCAGCACTTCCTGTTGTAACTACAAGTTTTCCTCCTAGAACAACTATGGCCAGATTTTCTCCTCTAGATCTATCGGGACAACTCACTAATTTATCTCAAAATTATGGACAAAGGCTACCTCTTTTTGATGGAACCAGCGAGATTATAGCTAGGCAATATATTGATAAAATCACAGATTTCATAGATTTAGAAGATGTAGATAATGATGATGTCATAATGAGAATAATTTCTCAGAGTTTCTCAGGAGAAGTGAAAAAGTGGTTTCGAGCTTTGGGACCTCGTTCAGTGCCAAATTCACAGTAGTTAACTGATATTTTTCTTACTAAGAGGGAGGAAAATAAAAATCCTCTTCATATGTTGGTTGAATACAACTCATTGAGAAGGCAGCCTAATGAATCAGTCCAAGACTATACTAGTCATTTCAATAAGGTGTAAAATTCCATTCCTGCCAATATCAAACCTCCACCTAACTTGGCCTTGATGCACTATCCATATGCCTTTGACCCTGATATGGAATATCAGCTTAGAAAGATAAATCCCACCTCATTGGAGGAAATGCATAGAAATTTTTTCAGCATTTAAGCCAATCTATTGATCAAGAAATCAAAAACCAAAGTTGAAAAGAGAGTTACAATTAAGGAAGAGCCATCAACCTCATCCGAAGCAAAGTTGGATATTTTAATTAGAAATGTGGAAAATATGGTAGAACAGATGTCCATTTCTTAAAGGTAGTCAGAAAATCAAGTCCAGAATCCCAATTTCCGAGGATAGAAGCAACAACCTCAATTTAGAATTAAGCAAAGAGAGTAGAGAGCTTTGGATCAACAAGATTTGAGGAAATGCAGAGAAATTTTTTCAGTGTTGAAGCCAATCTGTTGATTAAGAAATCAAAAATCAAAGTTGAAAAGAGAGTTAAAATTGAGGAAGATCCATCAACCTCGTCCGAAGCAAAGTTGGATAGTTTAATTAGAACTGTGGAAAATATGGTAGACTGGATTTCCATTTCTTAAAGGAAGTCAGAAAATCAAGTCCAGAATCACAATTACCGAGGATAGAAGCAAAAACCTTAGTTTAGAATTAAGCAGAGAGAGTAGAGAGCTTTGGATCAACAAGCACAACAACAAGTCTGCACTCCACTGCAGAAAAACTATTCCCAAGGATCTGAAGATGAAGATGACATTGTTGAAGAGAACCATTTCTTTGAAAAATATCATGGAAATATCTTCCTTACAGAGGATGATGAGTGTACCGAGGAAACATATGTGTCAGATGACCAAGAATATGTACTTGCAAATGATGATGGGTTGGCAATAAAATATGAATACTATCAAAGGGGGTACCTAAATGCTCTCAGCTCATCGCAAAGACAATATAGTGTTATTGAGCTGAGATATGACTATTACTTCTACTTAAAAGAGGCCAACTCCACAAAAATATACTTATTCCAAAAAAAACTTCCCAAGCTAGTCCAAATAAGGAGGAGCCTGCTGCCACAAATCAGAGCAAGAAAAATGAGTCATCTACAAGTACATCAAAGAGAGATAAGGAAGGACAAAGAAACGAGTGGTCATCAAAAGAGTAGCATGAAAAGCGGGATACCATTGCCAAAGAGGTAGAGAAACAATATAATTTGTTTAGCTTAGAGAGTGAAATTTCTAAGTTAAAAATTTATATTCTCCTTACTGAGCTTGTAAAGAATGATAAATATAAATTCCATGCTGCCAAAATTTTCAAAGTAGATCAGATGTCAGACATGGTAAATGTTAGTGATGACCATCCCGAACTTCTATTTGACACAGTTGTAGATGGAAATCTTGAAGATAATGAAGTCCCTCCCTTTTATCTTAGTTTGAGAATTCATGATTATATTCTCCATAATTCTATGTTGGATTCTGGGGCCTCACATAATTTAATGTCGAAGGCTATCATGGAAAAGTTGGGGCTGGACATAACCCGACCACATCATGACCTTTATTCTTTTGATTCAAGTAGAGTCAGATGCCTTGATCTTATCAAGGAATTAGTAGTCTCTCTAGATCAAATTCCTTCCAAAAATGTGTTGATGGATGTTGAAGTTGCTGACATACCTCCAAGGTATGGCATGTTGCTTTCACGGTCTTGGGAGCCAAATTACGGGGTACTATACAGCTTGATTTTTCATATGCTACAATTCTAGTATTTGGTCAACTTAGGAAGCTATATTAGGAAGTAAAAATTAAATACATGATCAATAACTAAGAACTTCAAAGAAAAGGTCAGTAGAGTCAGAGAAAGGAAAATAATAGGTTGAGACAGCGAGTAAAAAAGAAGAAACAGATCAGTCCACAAAATTTCAGCTTTCCGATGATAGGGAGGGTCTTTGGACCATGGATTTCAATGGTTCTTTGGGAAAAGATGGAGCTAGTATCACAATATGGATTTGTAGCCCTATAAATCAATCATATATAGTCCCATGAAATGTAATATTGTGTTCTTATAAGATATATTTTGACTATTTGAACAATGAGGCATAATATGAGGCCTTGATCACTGGTCTTAGAATTTTGAAAATGCTAGGTGCGAAGAGAATTACAGTATATGTTGATTCCGAGTTGGTGATTAAACAGGAAAAAGGGGAGTACCAAGAAAAACATCCCAGGATGAGATCTTATTGTAATGTTGTTCTTGATATTCTTAATATTTTTCCAGAATATACATTGTCTATAATTCCTAGAAGTCAGAATTTTATGGCTGATTCTCTTGCCACAATGGCCAGCAATTTTAAGATTCCTATTCATGCTACTAAAAAGTTTGAAATTCATGTGAATCATCACCCGGCTATCCCTGAAAATATGAGATACTAGAAAGTATTTTAGGATGATAAACAGATAAACAATTTTTTGCTGATGGAAGGGGAGTTTGCTAATTCCCATATTGATGATGTGTATAATGAAGATGATCAAGTAATTGAAGCTACTGAATTTGAGGTGTTGCAGCTAAAGGAAATAACATTCCACGAGGTCTTTTTCTTTTGGAAGAGTTATTTTATCATGATGGTGTCATTAAAAAGCTGACAATGGTACCCACAGAAGTAGGTGTTGAAGATGTAAACATTGGTACAGCTGATAACCCCAATATGGTTAAGTTACTAAGGTATTTATCCCATGAGTTGAAAGGTATATACACAACTCTTTTAAGTGATTTTTCTGATGTATTCGCTTGGTATTATTCAGAATTAAAAGTGTATGATAAAAACATCATCCAACACATTATCCCAATCAAGCTAGATCAAAAGCCATTCCACCAAAAGCTGAGGATAATCAATCCTAAACTACTATTGTCAATCGAAAAAGCGGTAAATAAACTTTACAAATCCGGTTTTGTAGTTCCTATTTTATTTTCAGATTGGATGTCAAATCTTGTGCCAATAAGGAAGAAGATAGGGGAGAATCATCTTTGCATAGATTTCACAAATCTGAACAAGGTGTCCTTGAAGGAAAATTATCCTCTCTCGAATATGAAACACATCTTGTAGAGGGTTGTTGGGGCTTCAAGAATTTCACTCCTCGGCGGATATTCATGATACAACCAGATCTTGGTGCATGAAGATGACCAAGAGAAAACAATGTTTATAATACCATATTGGGGTACTTTCATGTACGCCAAAATTTCATTTGGGATAAATAATGCAGGGGATACATTTCAGCGGGATATAGACGTTGCTTTATCAAATGAAAAGGATGTATTTCTTGTGGTTTAACTTGATGAAGTTATTGTCCTCTCACATTCAGATGATGATAACCTACATCACTTGCGAATAGTGTTTAAAAAATGCAGGAAATTCAAAATTTCGCTAAATCCTAAGAAAATCCTAATTTCCATGGAAGAGGGAAAACTACATGGGCACATCATCTCAAAATATGGCATCCACATTTATCCTTCTAGGATCAAAGAAATTTAACAGTTGGACTTCCCAAGGAACAAAAAATAGATCCAGTCATTCAACGGTAAGATCAATTTTTTGAGGAGATTCATCCCCAATCTCATTGAACACCTCAGAGATATGACAAACATGTTGAACAAGGAAAACAAGGTAAGATGTTTAGAAGATGCAAATAAATCATTCAATTCGGTCAAATTTTCTTTAACATGTGCTCCCACATTGATCATCCCTGATTATACTATGGACTTCATTGTCTTTTCATTCAATTCTGAGCACTCCTTGGTTGTTGTATTAATGCAGAAAAAATACTCAAAGACGGAGAAGGAAACTTCCTTTTTCAATCAGACCATAAGAGATGCAGCACTGAGATACAAAATTATTAAAAAACAAGCTTTGGAATTGGTGAAGTCATTGAAATACTTTTGTGTATACATCCTTCAGTGTCACATCATAGATTATGTTTCAAATGAAATGGTGAACGATGTTATGATGCAAACGAATCCCGAAGGTAGGCGAGGGAAATGGATTGTATTCATGCTTGAATGTAACCTGGAGATCAAGCTCACAAAGATGATCAAGGGACAAGGTTTGGAAAAGTTGATGGAAGAACCTAATTTGCATGTGCTAGATATTAATCTGATTTATGCACTTTCCAAAGAGGAGGTTGATGACTCATTGAAACAAGTATCTCAGATTTTCATTTCATCCCCTTGGTATGTTGATATTTTTTATGTACTGCAACACATAAATCCTTCACCGGGTGTGTCTAAAAGAAATAGTAGATCACTGAAATTAAAGGCTTCAAAAAACTATATTTTAGATATTGTTTTGTATTGGAAAGACCCGGGAGGTGTCTTGTTGAAAGTGAAGTGAAGGAAGTGATGAATGAATTTCACAAGGGTGATTGTAGCAAACATTTATTCTAGAAGACTACAACGAACAAAGCTTTTAGGGTTGATTTTTATTGGCCCACTCTTTTTGCTGATGTATACAAGACCATGATGAGTTTTCATGAATGTCAGATTTTTCAAGGGAAGATGAAGTTTCTCTCGCTGCCTTTGGCCCATTTCAGTTCAGGCACCATTTCACCAATGGGGTCTCAATTTCATAGGTGAGATCCATCCTTCATCTTCCACCAAACACAGGTGGATTTTTACGACCACCGATTATTTTAAAAAGTGGATTGAGGCAATCCCAACCAGACAAGCTACTGATTTGGTAATCATTCAATTCACAAAATCTAATATCTTGTCTAGATTTTTTTGTCCACAGAAGATATTCACAGATAACGCCATTGCATTTAAGTCAAAAACTATGGTGGAATTTTTTGAGAATTACAATATCAAATTGGGTCATTCAACGACATACTATCCGCAAGGTAATGGACTAGCCGAGTCTTCAAATGAGTCTTTGATCAATATTATCAAGAATATGTTGGAGGTAAATAAGAAAAATTGGCATAAGAAATTCATCAATGTTTTGTGGGTAGAAAGAGTAAGTAATAAGAATTCCATAGACATGTCACCTTTTGATTTAGTGTGTGGAGTTGATACAGTCTTTCCTACTCCTCTTGTTTTTCAAGTCTTGAATATTTTGCAGGAAGTTGGCAGTGAACCGAATGATGTTCATCAGCAAATAAACCAAATGATTCCTTCGGAAACAAATCAGGGAGGAAATTTTTCAAAACACTTTTAAACTTCAAGAAAGAATAAAAAAAGTGTATGACCAAAAAGAAAAATTGGATGACTTCAATACGGGAGATGTAGTTCTCCATTGGGATACTCGGAATGAAGAAAAAGGAAAGCACAACAAGTTTGATAACTTGTGTAATGGACTGTACAAAAAATCAGCTTCAAGAGGGAAGAATGCGTATTTTTTGGAGGAAATAGATGGACAATAATATGGAGGAGGACCAATTAATGGTAGGCTCCTCAAGCACTACCTCTTTTGATCAAATTTCTGAATTTTTTCACCATCATTGTACATATCATTTTACTTTTGTGTTGATGTGTGAAGGAGTTAATCATGGAAGCTTGAAGCCCGAGGTGAAGGCCATAAGTTTTCTTTGATTGGATGTTGGTTTGTAAGTTGAGTAAGTTTTTTTTCAATTCAAAGTCAGTTCATTTTGTCAGTTAGTTTTCAATATTGATTTTGGTATCTTGCTTTTACCTCCACCCCCAATGGATATGGCTAATTGTTCTACGATGTTCTTAACACCTCCAAGGAGCTGCCATCCCCAGCTGGAGCCAATGTTAGTGTCTTCCAGTCCTTCTAGTCACCAGTGATCAAATGTGCTCTTACAAGGTTTTGTTAGGGTCTTAGGTCAAATTTTTATGGTTTCAGTAGGTCTTCAAATAAAAATTTGGCCACTGGTTAGTATCTCTAGGTGTTTTACTACTCCTTTCAATACATGTTTTTTCTTTCCATCATTCATTTTGATGATCCATCACTGAAATGTCTACATCACCATCTCAGTCACATCAACATGGTCATCATTCAGCTCATTGCATGTAGTGTAATAATTAGGTCTTAGGGTAAAAATCATAAAAATCTGTCATTTTACCATTCAATTCAGCATTGAAGGAGTAGTAATAGTGAAAAATATTCAATAAAGGTTTCAAAGTGTAATTTCATTTCTATTATGATGTAATGTGTTTCATAACGTTCTAAAGTTGCAATTCCAAATAAAAAAGTGAAAGGACTTGGTGGGGCCACTTAACTATCAAAGAAGAAAAATGATTTCCAAGCTATTTAAAGACCAAAAGAGCTTCTCATTTTCTCATTTCATATCCCAGAGACATCTCTCCACCTTCAAGGACATTTTGCACCCTCAGAAAAAAAATTTATTACTACCAAAGTGCCTCATCATTTATTGTGTTGCACTTGTGTTATGCATTCGCTGCGCTGTGCTTTCTTCAAGGGGGGGAAATCATCATTTCAAAGGAATTCTTCATCAACTATAGGTTCCAGTGTATTAGATACAATTAAGTAGGTCCTTAAAACTCCCTCTTTGACTTTATTTCATGCTTAGAAATATCAATTCCCTCTTCTAGGGTTTTGGTTGCATTTGCTTGGTTTCACAATCTCATTGACAAATTTCTGAGTAAAACCCTAAGTTTAAATCTCTAATATCTTCCCCCACCTTTCATATACCTTCCTAATCACTTCCCATCACTCATATCCCTCATTTTAACTATTTTCCCACAAACCCTAGCCTTGAATACATTTCCTAGGCTAGGATTGTGTTTTCCCCTTTTGGACCCCTTCTCATCACTCATTCCCTCAAATTTCACTTTCCCCTACTCCCTAACATCTCTCCCTACCCCCTTAAATTTTCCCAATAATTTAGGAGACCCCTAACCCCTTCATTTTTGCTTCATTCCTAAAAAATTCCCAAATCCCATGTTTTTCCCTCACTAAACCCTAATTCCCCTTCCCATTGAGCTAGGGTTAGCTATGGATTCTGAAACCACTGAGAAGAAGAGGCACAAGGGAGGTAAGATCTGCACATATGAGCCCACTACAACACATGATATCATGTCTTCACCCTTTCATAATAAATCATTCCAGGATGTTGGTTGCTTTGCCTTTTTCCAAAAGGTTAAGGAACTTGGTTTTCATGACAAACTTACCAGCACTTTTCCCACCAGATTGAGGAGAGATATGGTGACTATTTTAGGGGTGGTGTTTAGTATTTCAGCATATACCATTTATATAGCTACAGGGATTCCAAGCAATGGAGAAAATTGGTTCAAGAGTATGGACATTGACCTTGAAAGCTACAAAATGTATTTTAAGCCTGCATACAAAGCAACTCCAACACACATCTTTCCATTTAGACCGTTGTTGGACAAGTATGCCCCTCTCATGAAATTGATCATGAGATATTTTACATGTGAGGGAAGGTACTGGATGTTATATCAATATCATATGAGACTCTTGATGCATTTCACTGGTGTAAAAGGCCTAAACTTGCCTCATTACCTTTAGAAAAGCATGGTAAAAATGGAAGAGAAGGTATGGATATTGGGAGAAAATCATCATGCTATTTTGTTTCACAATGGATTGGTGAAAATTGTGGTTTTCCATCAGTTATCATATATTAATTTTTCATGGGATGGTTTTATATATTCAGCTTCTCTTTTGTCTTCTCCAACTCAGCCTAGTAGTCACTCTACACCTTTGTAATCACCAACACAGCAAGAGGTAGCTTCCACAATCATACCTATGAAAATAAATCCTAGGAAAGAGGTGACTAAGGCCTATAATAAAGGAAATAGGAATTTTTTTTCTCCAAACATTGTTGAAAGGTCCAAGCCTACATCAGGTGAGGAAGAAACATCATCACATTATGAAACACCATTGGAGAATGAGGAACAAATTCACCTTGACACTGATATGGCAGATTTGGATCATGAAAAGGACAGAACACCAGAGCATATCATCATGGAGAAGGAGGCTGATATTAGAGAGCTTAAGGACAATTTTTCAAAGTCAAATTTCTTGGTCTCATTCGTTCAACAGGAGAACATGCAACTAAAGGTAAATCAGCTGGTCTTAAACAAGCCCAAAGAAGATTTCAGAAAGGACGATGCCAAAGGTAATGAAGTGGTTGATATTTATGATTCAGAGGATCAAGAAGAAAATGTTAGAGCAAGGAGACCAAGAAAAATAGGTCTCAAGAGGGCACTTGAGCAGCAAAATAAAACATCTCCACCAAAGGCTCAAATGATTGTTGATGAACTCATTACGGAAGAAATTGAGAAAGACAAAGTAGGTTGGTTGGATATGGTGAATTTCCACTTGGAAAAGCTTCTCAAGAGGGAAAAAAAGAATAAAAACCTCCAAAGACACATGGCTATTCATTATTATACAAGGAACCAAGTCTCCCGAGTCAGAATCAAGTAGTTGAAGGGGAAGCTCAAGAAAACCCTAATCAGGAAAAAAGAGAAGCATAAGCTTGATTTTCTTGCTAAAGCCTCCCTCATAGCATGACACATCATCACATGGTATCATGGAGAAATTTTGGGCAACTTTTGATTAATTTTTGTTAAATTTTGCATTTTTGGTGACTTTTGGCCAAATTGGAAATCTAAGTACAGTCGAGCCGCTGTGCTTTTTCCTCAGACCTCCAATTGCTAAAAAATTTACCTTGTTGGATATTTAATCAATTATAAATCAAAAATATCAACTTTTTATGCCTCTTCAGCAAACATTTTGAGATAAAATTCCCAAAAACAGGTCAAAAAGGCACTTTCTGCCACCTTTCTATACCAAGTGTCGCGCTTTTGGGAGTAGCTGTGGGAGAATGTATTTTTCTCTATCATGGAGTGTCCATTTTGCTTACTTGAGGTGTATAATGATAACTAGACATCCTCATATTTCCATTGCATCTTTCAGAGCTGGATTTGGAGTAGTGAAAGGCATTCAAAAGTTCCTTACAAGTTTGGTGCTGGGCTTTTGTCTCGAGGCACTGCCCTTTAGCAGAGAGGTGTTGCGCTTTTGCCTGTTAGTGAAAATTTCAACTTTTATTCAATAAAATTTTGGTTTGATGATGTAATTTCTCTAATTTCATGTTGAATTGATGTAATAGAGGGTAAATGAGCTTTTTATAGTCATTTTTTATGTAATTTTGGACCTCATTGATTAGGAGCAGGTCAGTCAAACTCTATATAGAGGATTTCTTTTAACCTCCCTAGTCATTAGGGTTTTGTTGAGAAATTCATGTGAGCTATTCCTACACTGAGGGATTCCACCCCTAAGAGAGGGGAAGTTGGTTTTAGCCTATATGTATGTGGTTTTCAGTCATTTTGATGGTTGGACAACAGAGGGTGAAAGTCTTATAGCTTGCACCTCATCATTTTATACATGAAATCAAGGGACAGTTGCAGCTATTATTCAGGAATTCTAGTGTTGTGAATTTGTGATAATTTTTTCTCTCTGTTATAGATTTATATGAATTATAAACTAGTCTCCTTACCATATCTTTGATCTTCAGTGATTTTCCTAAGAGGTTTTAAGAATAATTCTTTTGAATAAGCTATGTTTTGTTAGGGATCTCATTTTTATGTGTTTTATCTTCTTGATTAATGAATTCATGGTACACATGCTCATTATGGTATTATTTCTCATTCAACCCTACACTGCACCAACCAAATCCTAAGCTACCACAAAAGCATACATACCCTGCTCCTCTATATTTCTTGCAACTAAAACCTTTGATGTTTTGACCAAGTTCCATGATTTTCACTCTTGATCCAACATAAAAACCCAAAAATCTTCAAACTCTAGAGCTAAACTATCTAGCCTAAAATCCATTATTGTACCAGTCAAACCCTTGGCTATGATTTTCATAAAGAGAACCCTCTATCGTTTGGTAGGGCTAGCTACCAAACTAAAATCTTGGTTTGAGGTTACCTCCTTCGATATAATTTCAGCCTTGGGACATTGTGGAGGCTAACATTTCTAGTGCCTTTGTCGGGGACAAAAGTGACAGATCTTCCCTAGGTGTATTATTACATTTTCATGAATTCTAGGCTTGTGGGTGACAAGACCTTGTTTTCAAGAAGGCTGATTTCCAAAGTATAGAAATAAGACAACACTTGCTCCTAAAAGGTATACATGATCAAATCCAGATCCAAATCCACCATCTCCTGTTGAAGATTCAGAAAGACTCATAAGAAACTAGAGACTTCAACATTCTGAGTTTCAGTCAAGTTAATATAACTTGGTAAAGTCTACATCTCTACCTTTAGAACTGGTTTCACTTGAAGATATTCCATTTGATCTTAAGTTCGAGTTTTGTTTATTTAAATCCAAATCTAAAAGATCTATGTGTGAAATTGTATTCGATCCTTCAAAGTTTAAAACAATTTTTTCATCCATAGATTCCAATTCAAAAGTAAATTTTTATAGGAAGGTTTGGAGTCAATTTGACAAACTTCAAAAACAAGAAAACCATCAATATACCTCTGAGAATGCATATATACAATATCAGTAGGAGCTCTTGTCTGCTGATCCTTTTTCATCTTCATCTATTCACACTGCTACTACATCCCCTCATAGTGTTGTTTCTTCATCATCCAAACTTCCTCTTACAAAACCACCATTGATACCAACACTTCTTGTTGTAACTAGCTTGCCTCCTAAAACAACTATGGTTAGATTTTCTCCTTTAGATTTGTCGGGAAAACTCACTGATTTACCTCAAAACTATGGACAAAGGCTACCTCTTTTTGATGGAACCATTGAGATTACAGCTAGGCAACATATTGACAAAATCACAGATTTCATAGATTTAGAAGAGGTAGATAATGATGATGTGAAAATTAGAATAATTTCTTAGAGTTTCTCAGGAGAAGTGAAAAAGTGGTTCTGAGCTTTGTGACCTCGTTCAGTGCCAGATTCACAAAATTTAACTGATATTTTCCTTGCTAAGTGGGAGGAAAAAAAAACCCTCTTCAGATATTGGCTGAATACAACTCATTGAGAAGGCAGCCTAATGAATCATTCCAAGACTATACTACTCGTTTCAATAAGGTGTACAATTCCATTCCTACCAATATCAAACCTCCACCTGACTTGGCCTTGTTGCACTATCCGGATGCCTTTGACCATGATATGGCATATCATCTTAGAGAGAGAAATCCCACCTCATTGGAGGAAATTCAGAGAAATGTTGTCAGCATTGAAGCCAATATGTTGATAAAGAAATCAAGAAGAAAATTTGAGAAGAGAGTTACAATTAAGGAAGAGCCATCAACCTCATCTGAATAAAAGTGTGATACTTTGATTAGAACTATGGAAAATATGGTATACACGATGTCCATTTCTGAAAGGAAGTCAGAAAATCAAGTCTGGAATCCTAATTTATGAGGAAAACAGCAACAAGATTAGTTCATAATTAAGAAAATAGAGGAGAGAGCTTCGGATCAATAAGTACAACAACAAGTCCACACTCCATTGTAGCAAAACTATGCCCAAGGACCTGAAGATGAAGATGAAATTTTTGAAGAGAAAAATTTCTTTGAAAAATATCATGGACCTATCTTCCCTACAGGGGATGATGAGTATACCAAGGAAACATATGTGTCGGATGACCAAGAATATATACTTGCAAATGATGATGGGTTGGAAATCCAATCTGAAGACTATCAAAATGGGTACCTAAATATTATCATATCATCTCGGAGACAGAAAATGATATGTGCCTATTACTTCTACTTAAAATAGGCCAACTCCGCAAAAAGATACTTAGTCCAAATAAAATTCCTAAGCTAGTCCAAATAAGGAGAAGGAGCCTACTGCCATAAATCAGAGTAATAATAGTGAGCCATCTACAAGTACGTCAAAGAGAGACAAGGAAGGAAAAAGGAAGGAGTCTTCAACAAAAGAGCAACCTGAAAAGTGGGATACCATTGCCAAAGAGATAGAGAAACAATCTAACTTGTTTAGCTCAAAGAGTGAAACTTCTAAGTTAAAAGTTTCTATTCCCCTTACTGAGCTTGTAAAGAATGATAAATATAAATTCCATGTTGCCAAGGTGTTGAAAGTAGATCAGATGTCAGACATGGTCAATGTTAGTGATGACCATCTCGAACTTCTATTTGGCCCAGCCGTAGATGGAAATATTGAATATAGTTAAGTCCCTCCCTTTTATCTCAGTTTGAGGATTCGTGATTATATTCTCCATAATGCTATGTTGGATTTTGAGGCCTCGCATAATTTAATTTCGAAGGCCATCATGGATAAGTTGGGGTTGGACATAACCCAACCCTATCATTACCTCTATTCTTTTGATTCGGGTAGAGTCAGATGCCTTGGTCTTATCAAGGAATTAGTGGTCTCTCTTGATCAAATTCCTACCAAAAATGTGTTGATGGATGTTGTAGTTGCTGACATTACCTCCAAGGTATCGCATGCTTCTTTCACGGTCTTAGGGAGAAAAATTAAGGGGTGCTCTGCAGCTTGATTTTTCATATGCTACAATTTCGGTATTTGGTCAACTTAGGAAGCTATACCGAGAATTAAACATTAAATACATGATCACTATCAAAGAAAAACCGAAAAATAACCCAATTCACTATGCACATACTGATTTAGAGTCCTTCATTTTGTAAAATGATCATAGTAGTGATTATTTAGAAAGCCAAATTGCAGAAGTTGAAGAAATTTCAGAATTGTCAAATAATGTCCAAGCGGTCTTGAATACAAACCAAGAAATCAAAATTCTGATGGCTTGTAGCCAAGCACTTCAGAGCAAAGGTTAGTACATTCATAGAAAGGAAAATAAGAGGTTGAGACAACGAGTCAAAAAGAAGAAACATATCATTCCACAAAATTCCAGCTTCTCGATGATGAGGAGGGCCTTTGGACCATGGATTTCGATGGTGCTTTGGGAAAACATGGATATGGTATCAGAATCTGGATCTGTACCCCTATATATCAGTCATCTAAAGTCCCATGAAATGTAATATTGTGTTATTATAAGCTATCTTTTTATTGTTCGAACAATGAGGCGGAATATGAGGCCTCGATCACCGGTCTCAGAATTTTTAAAAGGCTAGGAGAGAAGAGAATTATAGTATATGATGACTCTGAGTTGGTGATTAAACAGGTAAAATGAAAGTACTAGGCCAAACATCACAGGATGAGAACTTATCATAATGTTGTTCATGATATTCTTAAAAGGTTTCCAGAATATACATTATCTATGATTCCTAGAAGTCGGAACTTTATGGTTGATTCTCTTGCCACAACAACCAACAATTTTAAGATTCCTATTCATGCTACTAAAAATTTTAAATTCATGTGAATCATCGCTCAGCTGTACCTGACAATATGAGATATTGCCAAGCATTTTGGGATGATAAACATATAAAAAAATTATGCAGATGGAGAGGGAGTTTTCTAATTCCCATATTGATGATGTGTATAATGAAGATGATTAGGAAATTGAAAATACTAAATTTAAGGTGTTGCATCTAAAGGACAATAACATTCCACGAGGTCTTGTACCTTTGGAAGAGTTATTTGATCATGATGATGTTGCTAAAAGCCAACAATGGTCCCCACAGAAGCAAGTGTTGAAGATGTAAAAATTGGTACAAATGATAACCCCAAGATGGTTAAGTTATCGAGGTCTTTATCCCCTAAGTTGAAAGTTTAATACACAACTCTTTTAAGCGAGTTTTCTCATGTATTCTCTTGGGATTATTTAGATTTAAAAGTGTACGATAAAAACATCATCTAGCACATTATCCCAATCAAGCCAGATCAAAAGCCATTCCTCTAGAACCTGAGGAGAATCAGTCCTAAACTACTTCCATCAATCGAAAAAGAGGTAATTAAACTTTACGAAGCTAGTATTATAGTTCCTATTCGATTTTCAGATTGGATGTCCAATCTTGTGCTAGTAAGGAAAAACACAGGGGAGATTTGTCTTTGCATAGATTTCAGAAATGTGAACAAGGTGTCCTTGAAGGACAAGTATCCTCTCCTGAAGATGGACCACATCTTGCAGAGGGTTTTTGGGGTTTTAAGAATGTTACTCCTCGACTAATATTTAGGATACAACCAGATCTTAGTGCATGAAGATGACCAAGAGAAAACAATGTTTACAACACAATGGGGTACTTTCATATATGCCAAAATTCCATTTGGGCTAAAGAATGCAAGGGCTACATTTCAGCGGGCTATGGAAATCAATTTCTCAAATGAAAAGGATTTATTTCTTGTGGTTTACCATGATGATGTTACTATCTTCTCACAGTCAGATGACAAGCACCTACATCACTTGAGAATAGTTTTTCAAAAATGAGGGAAATTCGACATTTCGTTGAATCCTAAGAAAAACCTATTTTCTATGGAAGAGGTAAAAATAATTGGGAACATCATCTCAAAATATGGCATCTGGATTGATCCTTCCAAGATCAAAGCAATTCAGCAGTTGGACTTCCCAAGGAAGAAAAAAGAGATCCAACCATCCAACGGTAAGATAAAAATTTCCAGGAGATTCATCCCCAATCTCGTTGAACACCTTAGAGATATGACAGACATGATGAAGAAGGAAAATTAGGTAATATGGTTAGAATACGCAAAGAAATCATTCAATTCAATGAAATTTTCTTTAACACGTGCTCCAACATTTATCAGCCCTAATTATATTAAGGACTTCATTATCTTTTCATTTGCTTCCGAGCGCTCCTTGGCTATTGTACTAATGCAAAAAATGGATTCAAATACGGAGCAGCCAATTGTCATTTTTAGTTGGACCATAAGATATGTAGCACTAATATACAACATTATTGAAAAAAAAACTTTGGCCTTGGTGAAGGCATTGAAATAATTTCAGGTATACATCCTTCACTCTAACATCATAGCTTATGTTCTGAATGCAGTGGTGAAAGATGTTTTGATTCAAACTAATCCTGAAGGTAGGCAAGGGAAATGGATCGCATCAATGCTTGGATATGACCTGGAGATCAAGCCCACAAAGTTGATCAAGGGACAGGGTTTGTAAAAATTGATGGCAAAATATAATTTGCATGCGCTGGATATTAATTTGATTTATGCAGTTTCCGAAGAGGAGGTTGGTGACTCATTGACACAGTTATCTCAAATTTTCATTTCATCCCCTTGGTATGCTGATATTTTTTATGTACTGCAACACTTAAATCCTCCACTGGGTGTGTCTAAAATCAAGAGTAGATCACTGAAATTAAAGGCTTCAAAATATTGTATTTTAGACAGTGTTTTGTATTGGAAATACCGGGGAGGTGTCTTGTTGAATTTTCTTATTGAAAGTGAAGTGAAGGAGGTGATGAATGACTTTCAAAAGGGTAATTGTGGCAGTCATTTATTCTGGAAGACCACAGCGAACAAAGTTTTGAGGGCTGGTTTTTATTGGCCCACTCTTTTTTCTGATGTATACAAGACCGTGATGAGTTGTCATGAATGTCGTATTTTTCAAGGGAAGAGGAAGATGCTCTCGCTTCCTTTGCAACCCATTTCAGTATTGGCACCATTTCAACAATGGGGTCTCGATTTCATAGGTGAGATCCATCCTTCATCTTCCGCCCAACACAAGTGGATTTTTACAACCACTGACTATTTTACAAAGTGGATTGAGGCAATCCCGACCAGGAAAGCTAATGATTTAGTAATCATTCAATTCATGGAATCTAATATCTTTTCTATATTTTGTTGTTTGCAAAAGATAATCACGGATAACACCATTGCATTTAAGTCCAAAAATATGGTGGAATTTTGTGAGAAGTAAAATATCAAATTTGGTCCTTCAACTGCATACTATCAGCAAGGCAATGGAGTGGCCAAGTCTTCAAATAAGTATTTGATCAATATTATCAAGAAGATGTTGGAGGGAAATAAGAAAAATTGGCATAAGAAACTCATCAATTCTTTGTGGGCAGACAGAGTAAGTAATAAGAAGTCCATAGGCATGTCGCCTTTTGAGTTAGTGTATGGAGTTGATACAATATTTCTTACTTCTCTTGTTGTTCCAATCATGAATATTTTGCAGGAAGTTGGCAGTGAACTGAATGATGTTCATCGACAGATAAAAAAAATGATTCATTTGCAACAAATCAGGGAGGAAGTTTTTTAGAAAACTTCTAAACTTCAAGAAATAATAAAAAAATTGTATGAATGGAAAACAAAAGTGGATTACTTCAATATGGGAAATGTAGTTCTCCATTGGGATGCTCGGAATGAAGAAAAAGGAAAGCACGGCAAGTTTGAGAATTTGTGGAAGGGACCATATATAATTTCAGCTTCAAGAGGGAAGAATTCCTATTTGTTGGAGGAAATGGATGGACAATACTATGGAGGAGGAAAATTCAATGGTAGGCTCCTCAAGCAATACCTCTTTTGATCAAATTTTTGAAGTTTCTCACCATCATTGTACATATCATTTTACTTTTTCGTCGAAGTGTGAAGGAGTTAATCATGGAAGCTTGAAGTTCGAGGTGAAGGCCATAAGGTTTCTCTGATTTCCTGCTGGTTTGTAAGTTCAATAAGTTTTGTTTAAAGTCAAAGTCAGTTTTCAGTATTGAGTTTGGTATCTTGTTTTTGACTCCATGCACAATAGATATGGCTACTTGGTCTATGGTGTTCTTGAAACCTCCAAGGAGCTACCATCCCCAGTTGGAGCCAACGTTAGTGTTTTCCAGTCCTTCCAGTTACCAGTTATCAAATGTTCTCTTAATAGGTTTTGTTAGGGTCTTAGGTCAAATTTTTATGGTTTCAGTAGGCCTTCAAATTGTAGGTTTTAACCCTGTATAGAAATTATCTACTAACGAATCTTAAAACAGAGAATAAACAATAGCGAGAGCATAAAACATAAAACAGATAAACACAGAGATATTTCCCTAGATCCAAAATCGAGATGACTAGCTTGATTTTTCATTATATTCCTTTTAGTGTTACAACACATATATATGCATGCCGAAGCATACATAAACCCCAATCCATTAACCCTGGATTAGAACATAATCGTAGTTCCCTTGACCGGATCTAAAAAATACCAGGGGCCGAAACCATCGTACCCCAAAACCATGTGCAAACCCATGCACAAAACCATGGGTGGATCCACCCACTGGAAAATAAGGACAAAAAAAAATTTCTGGGGCGCTGCCCCAGACCCCGACAGAGGGGGCTACCGTCCCCCCTGTGAACCCCCCACGCGCGATTAGTTATGGAAAGAATATAACAAAAACCCAACATTCTCCCACTTGTTGTTTTCTTTCCACAAGGGGCCACAGGAGAGCTAAGTCGTGCAACACCCATTGTTTCTCTACACTAAGAGAACTTCTGAGTGCTCACAGACTTTGTCAATGCATCTGCAACATTCTTCAAAGTGTCCACCTTCTAGCAACACCCTTTTATCTTCAACCATATCTCTCACAAAGTGATATTGAACATCAATGTGCTTTTTCTTTGAATGATAAGCAGGGTTCTTAGCCAAGAAAATTTCACTTTGGCTATCACAGTCTATCCTTATAGCTTGTTGTACCAACCCCATACTTGAACACAATCTCTGCAACCAAACTGCTTCCTTGCTTGCATGAGTGGCTGCTATGTATTTTGCCTCTGTAGTTGAAAGAGCCACTACAGACTGTCTTTTACTCATCCAACCGACTGCGCCTCCAAATAGGCTAAACACATACCCACTTGTAGATCTTCTTTGGTCCAGATCTCCAGCCCAGTCTGCATCAACAAAACCACGAATGTCCAACATTCTTTCCAATCCTGGTCTTCCCTGGTAGCATAAGCCATAATCACTAGTGCCACGTAAATATCTGAAAACCCGCTTCACTACTATCCAATGCTCCTTCCCTGGGTTTGACATAAACCTGCTCAATACTCCCACTGCATGTGAAATGTCTCGTCTAGTACAGACCATTGCATACATCAGGCTACCCACTGCACTTGCATATGGAACACGGGACATATACTCCTCTTCTTCTTGTGTCTTGGGACACTGTTCAGCAGACAACTTTACACCTACAGGAATAGGAACATTCACCAGTTTACTATCCTTCATATTGAACCTCTGCAATATAGTCTCGACATACTTCCTCTGGTTTAACCAGAGCTTCCTCTTTGCCCGATCTCTCTTAATTTCCATGCCCAAAATATAATTTGCAGCACCCAGATCCTTCATGTCAAATTTGGAGAATAGTTGGGTCTTCAAATCTTGGATAATTTCTTTGTCATTTCCAATCAACAACATATCATCCACATACAAGACCAAATAAATAACACGGTCACCAATTAATTTAAAATAAACACAATGATCCTCCTTACTTCTGGTGAAGCCAAGTCCCTGTATATAGGTATCAAATTTCTGATACCACATCCTTGGTGACTGTTTTAACCCATACAGAGACTTCTTCAACCTGCATACCAGTTCTTTCTTACCCTTCACCATAAATCCTTCAGGTTTCTTCATGTAGATCTCCTCTTCTAGATCCCCGTGAAGAAATGTTATCTTCACATCCATCTGTTCTATCTCAAAATCAAATGCAGCAGCAACAGATAAAAGTAATCTAATAGAAGTAACTTTGGCAACAGGAGAAAAAATATCACCAAAATCAATTCTCGGCACCTGGGAATAACCTTTTGCTACCAACCGAGCTTTGTATTTCTCCACCTTGCCTTCTACATTCATCTTCCTTTTAAACACCCATTTTCTCCCGATGGGCTTCCTTCCAGCCGGCAACTCCACCAGATCCCATGCCTCATTTTTGTGCAAGGATGCCATTTCATCAACCATGGCCTCCTTCCAGAGTTTTCCATCCTCTCAATCTACTGCCTCCCTGACAGTTCTGGGATCATCATCAGTTATAGTTAAGGCAAAACCTGAACAAAAAGCAGATGGACTATACCTTTCTGGTTGCCTTCTTTCCCGAACTGATCTTCTCAAAGCTGGGGTTTGTGGCTCTTCCTCTTCTGAATCTTCTTCTGTTGTAGAGTCTAATTCATCCTCCTTTAGCTCAAACTCTATCTTCTCAGGTTCCTTTGGTAGGACTTCATGTGTAACAACATCTTTCACCTCTCTAAACACCACATCTCGGTTGTACATAACCTTCCTTGTTTCTGGGTTCCAAAGCTTGTAACCCTTTAAACCATCCTTATACCCAATAAAGATGCACCTTTCAGATTTATTATCCAACTTGGTCCTTTTCTCCTTTAGAACATGTACATATGCATCACATCCAAATACCCTCAGATGTGAAATAGAGGTTTTCTTACCAATCCATACCTCATGTGGAGTCTTATCCTCCAAAGCTGATGAAGGTGATATGTTAACCAAGTAACATGCAGTCTCCACTGCCTCTGCCCAGAATTATTGTCCTAACTCGGTACCACTAAGCATGCTTCTTGCCTTTTCCATCAGCATTCTGTTCATTCTTTCTGCAACTCCGTTTTGTTGAGGTGTGTATGGAGTAGTCTTCTGTCGTGCTATACCACACTTCTTACAGAACTCTTCAAATTCCTTCTTGCAGAACTCCCAACCATTATCTGTCCTCAACACCTTTATCTTCTTCTCTGTCTGGTTTTCCACAAGAGCCTTAAATTCTTTAAATCTATCAAAGAGTTCAGATTTCTTCCTCAAGAAATATATCCATGTATTCCTTGAGAAGTCATCTATGAATGAAACATAGTACACAGACTTACCCAGTGATGGAACCAACACAGGTCCAAACACATCAGTGTGCACAAACTCTAATATCTTGTTCGCTCTCTTAGAACCAAAAGGAAAACTCACTCGATTCTGCTTCCCATATACATAATGTTCACAGAAATCGAAATACAGAGAGTTATTAGACATACCTTCTACCATACCATTTCCATGCAATATCCAAAGGCGCTTCTCTCCAATATGTCCAAGCCTTTGATGCCATAGCATGGTCTTTTCTCCAGAGACCACTAGGCTTTTCGCTCCACTTTCGGGAACCACAAAACTATTGCACCCAGCAATAACAGTGTTGCCCTGAAGCTTGTACATAGTTCCAATCCAAACTCCCCGCATTAATACCAGTGCTCCCCAAACCATCTTACAGGTATCTTTCTCGAACATTGTTTTTACACCTGCATCATCCATCTTGCTTACAGAAAAGATTTCTTGCCAATGCAAGAATGTGCAGAACACCAAGAAGTGTTCTAATCCTTCCACCTTGTAGCTTCAACTTGACTTTTCCACATCCGACGATTCTGGCCTTCATATCATCACCTAAGAAGACATCACCGCCATCATATTTCTCATACTCGCAGAACCACTCCCTATGGGGAGTGAAGTGAAAGGATGCACCCGAGTCAATCAACCATGACTCATGATCTACATGTGTATTTGAAGAAGAAGCCAAATACACATCCCCACCTTCATCCAAGGTGGTTTTTTCCTCTGTAGAAGGAGCATCATCAAATCCCTTTCCTTTCTCAGGAGCTTTACATCTGCAGTCCTTTTTGTAGTGCCCTTCCTTTCCGCATTTCCAGCACACCTTTACAAACTTTCCAGGAGATTTAGATCTCCCTATAGATTTAGATCTCCCACTCGAAATCTTATTCTTGTTTCTATTCTGGGACCTTCCTCGTACAGATAAGGCATCTCCATTCTGACCCTCCATATTTCTCCATCTCATTTCCTCCGACAGCAAGGCTGAGACAATGTCATCAAAATTCAAGGTAGTTATATTGCTACCTATTGCAATAACCAAACTGTCCCACAAGTCTGGTAGAGAACACAACAAAATGATGCACTTATCTTCATCTAAGATTTTAATATCAACAGATGACAGCTGGCTTACCACAGTATTGAAGGCATTCAAATGCTCTGTCACCGAGTCTCCATCCTTCATCCTCAGGTTATACAGCTTTTTCCGCAGGAAAAATTTATTCACCAGAGACTTAGATTAGTACAAAGTCCCTAGCTTGTCCCACAAGGTCTTCATCGTAGCTTCCCCAGATACATTCAACAATATTGAATCTGAGACACACAATCGTATTGTGTTCTTTACCTTCCGATCCAGCTTCTTCCAGTCTTCATCTGACATTGTTGTTGGTTTAGTACCTGGATCTACTACGATCCACTGATCTTTATCCACTAGCAGTCCTCCATCTTGAGCTTCCACAACTCAAAACTCTGACCATTAAATTTCTCGATCTCTATCTTCCCGCCGCTTGCCATCTTCTTTCACCGCAAGAATCGATCTCACAGATCTCCCACTGAACGGGTTTACCTTAGGCCCAAGCAAAAATCCCCTCAGCAGCAAAGGCGTCCCCTTGAAGCCAAAACTGCTCTAATACCAAATGTAGGTTTTGTCCCTATACATAAATTATCTACTAATGAATATTAAAACAAAAAATAAACAATAGCGAGAGCATAAAACATAAAACAAATAAACACAGAGATATTCCCCTGGATCCCAAATCAGGACGACCAGCTTGATTGTTCATTATATTCCTTTTAGTATTACAACACATATATATACATGACGAAGCATACATAAACCCCAATCCATTAACCCTGGATTAGAACATAACCGTAGTTCCCTTGACTAGATATACAAAATACCAGGGGCCAAAAACCATCGTACCCCAAAACCATGTGCAAACCCATGCACAAAACCATGGGCAGATCCACCCACTGGAAAATAAGGACCAAAAATATTTTCCAGGGCACTGCCCCAAACCCTGACAGGGGGGGCTATTGCCCCCGCTGTGACCCCCCCGCGCGTGATTAGTCGTGGAAAGAATATAACACAAACCCAACACAAATAAAATTTTTGTCACTGGTTAGTATGTCTAGGTTTGTTACTACTCCTTTCAGTCCATGTTTTGGTCTTTCCATCATTCAATTTAATGAGTCATCACTGAAATGTATAAATCACCATCACAGTCACATCACCATGGCCATCATTCATCTCATTGCATGTAGTGTCATAATTAGGTCTTATGGTCAAAATCATAAAAATAAATCATTTTACCATTAAATTCAGCATTGAAGGAGTAGTAATAGTGAAAAATATTCAATAAAGGTTTCAAAAGTGTAATTTCATTTCTATTATGATGTAATATGTTTCATAAGGTTCTAAAGCTGCAGTTCCAAATAAAAAGTGAAAGGACTTTGTGGGGCCACTTAACCACCAAAGCAGAAAATCGATTTCCAAGCTATTTAAAGACCAAAAGAGCTTCTCATTTTCTCATTTCATCTCCAAGAGACATCTCTCCACCTTCAAGGACCATTTTCACCCTCACAACATCAATTTATTGCTACCAAAGTGCCTAGTCATTTGTTGCGTTGAAATTGTGTTGCGTTGTGCTTTTTCTAGACTTTTTCCATATTGCGCTTTCTTCAAGGAGGAAAAAATCATCATTTCAGAGGAATTATTCATCAACAACAGGTTCCATTATATCAGATTCAAGTAAGTGGGTCCCTAAGACTACCTCTTTGACTTTATTTCATGCTTGGAAATATCAATTCCCTCTTTTAGGGTTTTGGTTGCATTTGCTTAGTTTCACAATATCATTGAAATATTGTTGAGTAAAACCCTAAGTTTAAAGCTCTACTCCCTTCCCCCACCTTTCATACACCTTCCTATTCACTTGCCATCACTCCTATCCTAGACTACATTTTCCTAGGCTAAGACTGTGTTTTCCCCTTTTGGACCCCTTCCCTTCACTCATTCCCTCAAATTTCGTTTTCTCCTTCTCTCTAACATCTCTCCCTACCCCCATAAATTTTCCCAAGAATTTAGGAGACCCCTAACCCCTTCATCTCCCTTCATTCCTAAAAACTGCCCAAATCCCTTGTTTTTCCCTCACTAAACCTAATTCCCCTTCACATTGAGGTAGGGTTAGCTATGGGTTCTGAAACCACTGAGAAGAAGAGGAACAAGGGAGGTCAAATCAGCAAGTATGAGCCCACTACAACACATGAGATCATGTCTTCACCCTTACTTAATAAAACATTCAAAGATGTTGGTTGCCTTGCCTTTTGCTAAAAGGTTGAGGAACTTGGTTTTCATGAAAAACTTACCAGCACTTTTGCCACCAGATGGAGGAGAGATAAGGTGAATATTGCAAGTGGGTGGTGTTCAATATTTCATCAGATACCATTTCCATAGCTACAGGGATTCAAAGCAATGGAGAAAATTGGTTCAAGAGTAGGGACCTTGACCTTGAAAGCTACAAAATGTATTTTAAGCCTACATAAAAAGCATCTCCAACACACATCTTTCCATTTAAACAGTTGCTGGACAATTATGCCCCTCTCATGAAATTTATCATGAGATATTTTACATGTGAGGGCAGTTACTCAAGGTTATATCAGTATCATATGAGACTCTTGATGAATTTCACCAGTGTAAAAGCCCTAAACTTGCCTCATTATATTTACAAAACAATGGTAAAAATGGCAGAGAAGGTACGAAGATTGGAAGAAAATCATCATGATAGTTTGTTTCACCATGGGTTGGTGAAAATCTTGGTTTTCCATCAGTTAGCATAGGTCAATTTGTCATGGAATGGTTTTATATATTCAGCTTTTCTTTTGTCTTCTCTAGCTCAGTCCAGTAGTCACTCTACACCTTCATCATCACTAACACAGCAAGAGGTAGCTTCCACAACAGACCTATCAAAAGAATTCCAAGTGCAAAGGTGAATAAGACCTATACTAGAGGAAAGAGGCTTGTGTTTGCTCCAAAAATTGTTGTAAGGGCCAAGCCTACATCAGGTGAGGAAGAAAAATCATCACATCATGAAGCACCATTGCAGGATGAGGAACCAATTCACCTTGACACTGATACGGCAGATTTGTAGCATGAAAAGGACAAAACACCAGAGCATATCATCAGGGAGAAGGATCTTGAGATTAGAGAGCTCAAGGATAGTTTGTCAAAGGCAAATTTCTTGGTCTCATTCTTGCAACAAGAGAACATGTAGCTAAAGGTAAATCAGTTGGTCTTAAACAAATCCAAAGAAGATTTGAGCAAGGATGATGCCAAAGGTAAGGCAGTGATTGACATTGATGATTCAGAGGATCAAGAAGAAAAGGTTAGAGCAAGGATACCAAGAAAAAGAGGTCTCAAGAGGGCATTTGAGAAGAAAAAATAAACATCTCCACCAAAGGCTCAAATGATTGTTGATGAAATCATTCCGGCAGAAATTGAGAAAGACAAAGTAGGTTGGTTGGATAGGGTGAATATCCACTTGGAAAGTGTTGGAGCGAGGTCCCCTAACCGCAATTTTGGTGCAATTTGTAATAGTTTAGTCTAGCGCAAGGGCTTTGGGGTGGGTTAAAGCCCCTAAGGAAATGTAATGGGTCAAAGGGTAGACTAAAGGTCCGCAAACCACGATTTGCGGACCATAGAATATCGCAGGCTAATATAATATAAGTAGATGGATAAATCAAGTCTAGAATTAAGTTTAAGTTTGGATTAAGTCTGGATACGAATATTGGATCGGTGATAGCTGTTGTGTTGTGTTGTGTGTTTGGGGAAGGGTTCCTGCTGGCTGTGTGCACGGAGACCCTGAGTCCTGCTGTGTGTGGAGTCAGCTAGTTGTGTGTGCGGGCTGGTAAAGAGTCTGTAAGTGGAATTTGAACATTAATGAATGAGAAGACCATTTTTCTTATATCTGAGTCTCTCTGTGTTATGTTATTGGTTGCGCTATCTGTGATTTTTGAGATTATGTATTTTTATTGAATAATGTTAGTAGTTGATGTGCACGTGGATGTGATGCTTTAAAAGGATAATGAATTCCTAAATATGGTTGTGTTTTGCATTATTACCTCTGATTACTGGTTAAATTATGGTTTATGAGCTTCACACAAGTCATTCCGAAAAATATATTGTTAAGGGTTTTTGGGTTAGTGCTTCTCCTGCGCAGGCCTGTTAAATCTAGTGGGACCCACTTTAATTAACTTTCTCTCTATCAGGGTGCGGAAACCTGGTTCCAACACCCTCCCATAATACTTCGGATGAGACCTTGACCTGCAAAAGGGCTAGTAGTATAGGGGTTTGTTGGTAAACCTTAAATCTGAACCTAGGTCACAACCCCTCAAACCAACAAATGGTTTCGTTTTGTACCATACTGGATCTTTTCTTGCCCCGATCTGCACATTGTGCACGGTGACATGAAATTTAGCAACGAACTTGTACTTTTCGTAAACCGCAGGTGACAAGCACGACTTGGAATGGATCGCTGCAGCCAACGCATGATCAAATAGCACCCGGAACGCCTTGTTCTCCCCGATGTATGCGAAGGCACATGCTACGCCAACCTGTGGGACTCCAAAGATTCAAAGCACATCAAGGAAAACAAGATGTTATGAGTGCTATTCGATCGTGCGCTGGCTGCAACGATCCATTCCAAGGCGTGCTTGTCACCTGCAGTTTACGAAAAGTAAAAGTGCATTATTGAATTTCATGTCACCATGCACAATGTGTAGATCAGGGCAAGAAAAGATACAATATGGTACAATCTCCCATACATGGCCACTGAGGTGGAGATCGACCAACTCATCACAACATGGCCACCTTCTTGGAAACTTGGCCTCAAATTCTTTGCCCCGGTCACAACGGGCACCTTCGCCAAGGATACTGCGTCGAAGGATATTGTCCCGCCGAGAACAGCATAGGAGACTGAGGTGTGATCCACTAACAAGGAAACCCCCAAGGATGCCACCAAGGGTGAAAATAAAGAGCCTCAGTGGGATGTGGAGACTGAAGGACTTGGTGGGGAGGGTGTAGATTCCCCACGCGGAATGAAGCACACAGGAAAACCTCCCAAAGGGCAGCGGAAGAAGCGCAAGGCTAAAAAAATCGGAGGAGAAGCGAACGTTACATTAACAGAGGAAGATCTAGACAAGATTGTTGATTCCGTTCTTACTGCCTCCAAGGATTTTTGGATTGCTTTGGAAGATCAGCAGAATGTCACACTAGAGGCTTTACAGTCCAGGTTGCAGGTCCTCCAACTGAAAGAAGATACTCTTCAAGCGAGCGTGAACTAGGTGAGGCTGATTCAAGCAAGCTTGCCAGCTACAGCCATCATCACAACCGCAGAGAGAAGGATTTGCCTCTTCCCGGGCGCAACGCTGACAATAGAACCACCAGCCCTGTTCACACAAGTCCAAGCATGCGGGGAAGTTGGCCTTTGATATTGCAAGAATAACAAGTGGGAAGCTACACGCTCTCCACTTGTTCGTCTCTGCCAAGCTCCAAAACAGAGAAGTCCGAGCGCAACACCAACTCAGTGAGGCTGAGCAGACAATTACAGTCAAAGCTGTCAAATCCACCCAAGCTTAGGCAGCCCAGATTGCAGCAGTTGCACAACAAGCAAAATTAGAGCACCTGATCGATTGGTTTTGTGAAGACATGCCGAAAGTGATTCCTACCTCTGCTGCACTGCAAGCCAATGTTTAGGGCTTGGTCACTTCATTGAAGACATCTAGGATAGAAGTGAAAGTTTTTAAAGCAAACCTAGAACAACAAATTGTTGTGTTGCAAGCCAAGCTACAGCCAGAAACCCCTCTTGAGGTGCATGCCCAGTGAGACGCGCTGGTAAAGGAAGCAACAAGAAGAATTTCAGCACATATCACCAAGGGTTCATATTTGTTAGATACTACTATGGGACTATGGTCCATGGTGCAGCGTGATCCCCTCCTCCGACAGTTCAACCCGGAGTTGTGCTAGAAAGAGAAGGATTTTGAGCAGATGGAAGCTACCATGCTCACCCTCGTGGCAGCACAATGCCTAGCACGTCTTCGTACCAGGCACACTCTCAGAGACAAAATTGAGGAGCTCCACCACAAGAATAAAGTCTTTAGTGACCATCTGAAGCCATGGGTGGATGAAGCTCTCAAGCTCTCACAGGACTTAGACGCGACCGTAAAGCAACTGAACCAGAACTTGGATAGCATCACTGCACCTACTGAAGGACTTAGTTCACAAAAGTTTGTTGAAATTGCGCAGAATGCATCTACGCAGAGTGAAGGCATCCTGCCCCCATTTTCCACCACATTTGAGCAGCTCCAAGCCAAGATGAAGACCCCACTGCCACTATGACTCAATAAGAGTCACAAGATTGTGTTGGGGGCCTGTTGGAGCTGGGTACCCTAACCACAATTTTGGTGCAAGTTTGTAATATTTTGTAATAGTTTATTCTAGCGTAGGGGATTTGGGGTGGATCAAAGCCCCTAATGAATCGTAATGGGTCAAAGGGTATACCAAGGTTCCGTAAACCACAGTTTTCGAACCATAGAATAGTGCAGGCTAATATAGTATATTTATATGGATAAATCGAGTCTAGAAGTAAGTTTAAGTTTGGATATGATTATTGGATCAATGATATCTATTGTGTGGTGTGTCTGGGTAAGGGCTCATGCTATTTGTGTACGTGGAGACCCTGAGTCCTACTTTGTGCGGACCCCGCTGGCTATGTGCGCAAGCTGGTAAAGAGTCTAGAAGTGGAATCTGAAAATTAATGAATGAGAAGACCATTTTGCTGATATTGGAGTCTCTATGTGTTATGTTATTGGTTGTGATATTTGTGATCTTTGAGATTATGTCTGTTTATTGAATATCGTTAGTAGTTTATGGGCACGTGGATGTGATGCTTTAAAAGGATAATGAATGCGTAGATCTGGTTGTGTTTTTCCTTATTACCTTTGATTACTGGTTAACTTATGGTTTATGAGCTTCGCACAAGTTATTCCGACAAATATATTGTTAAGGGTTTCTGGGTTAGGGCTTCTCCTTCACAGGCCTATTAGATCTAGAGGGACCCACTTTAATTAACCTTCTCTCTCTCACGGTGTGGAAACTTAGTTCCAGCACCCTCCCATAGTATTTCGGGTGAGATCTTGACCTGCGCAAGCAGGTCATTAGTACAGGGGTTTGTTGGTAAACCTTAAATCTGAAACTGGGTCACGACTCCTCAAACCAAAAAAAAGATTCTCAAGAGGGAAAACAAGAATAACAACCTACAAAGACACATGGCTATGCATTATTATACAACGAACCAAGTCTCCCAAGTCAGAATCAAGCAGTTGAAGAAGAAGCTCAAGAAAACCCTAATGAGACAAAAAGAGAAGGATAAGATTGATTTGCTTGTTGAAGCCTCCCTAATATCATGACACATCATCACATGGTTTCATGGAGCAATTTTCTGCAATTTTTGAAGAATTTTTGTGAAATTTTGCATTTTTGGTGATTTTTGGCCAAATTGGAAATCTCAGTAAATCCAAAAGTGTAGCGCCTTAGTGCTGTGCTTTTTCCTCAGACCTTCAATTTCCAGAAAAATTACCTTTCTATATAGATAATCACTTATACATCACAACTATCAACTTTTTATGCCTTGTCAGCAAAATGGTTGAGATAAAATTCCCAAAAACATGTCAAAAAGACACTTTCTGCCACCTTTCTGGGCTAGGCATTGTGATTTTGGGAGTAGTTGTGAGAGAATGCATATTTATGTGTCATGGAGTGTCCATTTTTCTTGCTTGAGGTATCTAATGATAACTAGACATCCTCAAATTTCCATTGCATCTTTCAGAGCTGGATTTGGAGTAGTGGAAGGCCTTCAAAAGTTCCTTACAAGTTTGTCGTTGTGATTTTGTCTAGAGGCATTGCACCTTTGCAAAGAGGCATTGCACTTTTGTCTGGAGGCGTTGCACTTTTGCAGAGAGGCGTTGCGCTTTTTTCTGGAGGCGTTTCACTTTTGCAAAGAGGCGTTGCGCTTTTGCCTGTTAGTGCAAATGTAAACTTTCCTTCAGTCAAATCCTATTTTTATAATGTAATTTATCTACTTTCATGTTGACTTGATGTAATATAGGGTAAATGATCTTGTTATATTCATTTTGATGTAATTTTGGACCTCATTGATGAGGAGAAGGTCACTCAAACTCTATATAAAGGATTTGTTTTAACCTCCCTAATCATTAGGGTTTTGTTGAGAAATTCATGTGAGTTGTCCCTACACTGAGGGATTCGACCCCTGAGAGAGGGGACGTTGTTTTTAATCTATATGTATGTGGTTTTCAGTCATTTTGATGGTTGGACATTAAAGGGTGAAAGTCTTGTAGCTTGTTCTTCAACATTATCAAAGGACAATTGCAACTATTATTCAGGAATTGTAGTGTTGTGATTTTGTGATAATTTTTTCTCTCTGTTATAGATTTATATGAATGATAAACTAGTATCCTTACCATATCTTTTATCTTCAGTGATTTTCCTAAGAGGTTTTAAGCAGAATTATTTTGAATAATCTTTGTTTTGTTAGGGATCTCATTTTGTATGTTTTATCTTCTTGATTAATAAATTCATGGTACACATGCTCATTATGATCTTCTTGGTCATTCAACCCTACACTACACCAACCAACTCCTAAGCTATCACAAAATCATACCTACCATGCTCTTATGTATTTCTTGCAACTGAAACCTTTTATGTTTTGACCTAGTTCCCTGATTTTCACTTCTGATCCAACATAAAAACCCTAAAATATTTCAAACCCTAGAGCTGAACTATCTAGTCTAAAACCCATTCTTGTACCAGTCAAACCCTTGCTTGTGATTTTCATAGAGAGATCCCTCTCTGGGTTGGTAGGGTTAGATACCAAAGTAAAAGCTTGGTTTGAGGTTACCTCCATTGATATCCTTTCATCCTTGGGACATTGTGGAGGCTAAAATTTCTAGCGACGTTGTCGGGGACGGTAGTGATAGATATTTATTGGGTGTATTATTAAATTTTCATTGAATTCTAGGCATGTGGGTGACAAGACCTAGTTTTCAAGAAGGTTCGTTCAAGTTGCAAAGATCCAAAGTGCAGAAACAAGACAACATTGGCTCCTAAAAGGTATACACGATCAAATCCACATCCAAATCCCCCACCTCCTCTTGAAGTTCCGAAAAGACTCATAAGAAAGCAGAGACTTCATAATTCTGAGTTTCAATCAAGTTCATCTAACTTGGTAAGGTCTATGTTGGCTTAAGGGGTCATGACCCAGGTTCGGTGTGCAAGGTTTGCCAACAAACCCCTATACTACTGGCCCTTTTGGCAGTGACCTGCTTGTGCAGGTCAAAGTCTCACCCAAAGTAGCATGGGTGGGTGCTAGAACCAGGTTTCTGCACCCTAAGAAACGATGGGTAAGGCAAGCAAAGTTGTGCTAGGTCCTATAATCCCAGATTACCTTGTTTTGCGTAGGGTTAATTAGGTCTCTGTTCGCATCCGATCTACAGTTATATGCTTTTATGACAATAACACGGCATTATATAAAAAGAACAGAATAGATCCAAATCTAGAAACACACTTACACAGATCTTCGCAGCTTAAAGACAGAAAATGCACAATACAGTAATTACCAACAATTCGCACAAGATTACTCACACATTCAGTTCTCTATCAATCCTTCTTATTCAATCATTCATCAATTCTACCTTACAATTCCCTTCCCAACCTGCACACACAGCTGGACTTGGATCTCCGCGCACACAGCCAGTAGGAGTCCTTTCCCCAAAAACCCAAACAAATAGTCTAAACAACAATTCACATCAATAGCTCATCATTCTTGTCCTTTACAATACAAAATCCTCCTCTATTTATAACAATCTAGCCTAGACTTTCCTACGGTCCGCAAACCATGGTTTTCGGACCCTAGTTTACCCTTTTACCCATTACAATGCGTTTAGGCCTTTGACCCACCCCAAAACCCCTGCGCTAGACTAAATCTAATCAAAAGTATTCAAAATGGACCAGTTTCGCAGCTTTTTAGGAGACCATGTTCCAACAGTCTACATCTCTACCTTCAGAACTGGTTTCACTTAAAGATATTCCATTTGATTTAAGTTCAAGTTTTATTTGTTTAAATCCAAATCTGAAACATCTCTGTCTGAAATTGTATTTGATCCTTCAAAGTTTGAAACAAGTTTCTCATCCCTAGAATCCAATTCATAAGTATATTTTGACCATGTTAGTGAACTCTCAACGGCCAACAAGATCCTTATTGCAAACCAAAAATGTGGTCCCAAAAAATATCTTGCCCAGACCAAAATTGCTTGATTTTTGTAGATGATTTCATTGTCTTAATTTTTTTTATTCTAGCCATTAGAGAAATTTTGAGGACTAAAATTGGATTCCTAAATAATATTACAAAATAACAGGGGAAATAATAAAATAAGATTATATTACATCATCAAATTTTAGAGGGAAAAAAGAAAAAATTACGTTTTCAACTCGTATTTTCAATTTATCTCCATGTGATTTTACTCAAATTTCAAGCAGGAGCAGTCATTGGACGCATAATTTAATTCATCATCCAAGGAGTACCCATGTTTCATACTTTTGATGAACCTTGCTACATAGAAAATGAGAAATACATGAAAAAAATTTGATTTTTGAGGTCTAAAATGGGTCTCAAAACAAAAATGTATAACCAAAATGAACTTTATAAGAACCAATAGGATTTAAGATGATGATTTCAACCATGGGGATGATTCACTATTTCTGGAGTAAAAAAGTAAAAATAAAAAAACTACATTTTCAGCTCATATTTTCAACTTATCTCCCTACGGTTTACTCAAAGTTCGAGTGAGAGAACTCGTTGGATGTGAAATTTAATTTATCATCCAAGGAATAACCATGTTGCATACTTCCGATGGACCCTACTATACGAAAAATGAACATGTATTTCTCATTTTTCTTGTAGCAGGATCCATTGAAAGTATGCAACATGGTTACTCCTTGGATGACGAATTAAATTTCACTTCCAAAGAGTGCTCTTGCTCGAAATTTGAGTAAAATCATAGGGAGATAAGTTGAAATACGAGTTGAAAAAATAGTTTTTTTAATTTTTAATTTTTTTAATCTTTTTACCTTTTTACTCGAAAAATGGTGAATCATCCCTCATGGTTGATATCAACATATTAAATTTTATTGGTTCTAATAAAGTTGATTTTGGTTGTATATTTTTGTTTTGAGGCCCATTTTAGACCTCAAAATTTATCTAATTGTCTCTCGTTCCTCGTGTTGAGAACCACCTTCTGTAATGGTCCATTAAAAGTATGCAACACAATTACTCCTTGGATGAGGAATTAAATTTCGCATCCAACGAGTGCTCTCACTCGAAATTTGAGTAAAACCGTAGGGAGATAAGTTGAAAATACAAGATGAAAAAATAATTTTTTTACTTTTTAATCTTTTTACATTTTTACTCCAAAAATGGTGAATCATCCCCCATAGTTGACATCATCATCCTGAATATATTGGTTCTAATAAAGTTGATTTTGGTTGAACATTTTTGTTTTGAGGCCCATTTTAGACCTTAAAATTTCTCTAATAGTCCTCGGTTACTTGCGTTGATAACCACCTTCTGTAAATTATTTCTATCTGAAAAACAATTACCAATCAAATGAAAACTTGCTTGAGTTCCACTTTTTTAGAGGTAGCAAAAATCATTTGATTTTGAAAAGTTTTGATTCAGAATATACCTTTCTTTTATGGAACTCATTTTTGACACTTAAATTTTCTTAATATACATTTTTTATTAAATGTTAGTGTTTTTCATGCTGATTTTGAAAAACGTTGATGCAACATCAACCCCTTTTTTGAGGGGCTTATTTTTTACACTTTAAATTTCTAATGTATTCAGTATTTTTGCGGGTTATCTTTTACAATTTAATGTATTATATTTTAAATTTAACAATTTTTTATGTAGTCTTCTTCTTCTTCTTCTTTTTCCCTGAGATATTTGTTTTTAAAGTATTTTTCAGGTTTTTGTTTTTTTTTTTCTTTTCAATTTTTTTTGTAACGCAATCTTCATTTTTTCCATAGTTAAATAAAAATAATCAATATTTTAACGTTAGGATTTTTATATATTTAAATATCGTTAATTAATATTTCAATGTACATCAAATAATTGTCACTAAAAAACATTGATTTTAAATATTTGACAAAAAATATACATTTTGAATATAGATATAATAAAAAAATAACACATTTTCAGATTTGTTTGCTAGAAATGACGTGTCAAATAAATGATTTTTATGATAAATTTTCAACATTTTTTTTAAATAACATTTTTATGAATTATATGTCAAAAAAATAATAATATTCACAGTTTTTCTCAAAAAATAATGATTCACATTAAAATTAACGTGAAAATGAGATAATCCAAATATTAAACCTATAATAATAATAATTGAATATTTGTTCTTAAAATAAAATCTCAAAGTCAAAACATTACAAGTATAACTAATTAATAGTTCTCAAAATTAAGCTTGATTTGCAAGCATAACTTAAATTTAATCAAGAATATCATATTATCCATGTTCATCATTTTCTAAAGCTTCATTAGTCTATTCTTCCCAATATATATATATATATATATAACTTTAAAAATATACATATATTAAAAAAAATAAAAACCATAAATAAACAAATAAAATAATAAAAAACACAATTTAAAATATTAAAATAAATAAATAGATAAAAATTAAGTATTGATGTTAGCCGCCCAGGGGTTGTAGGTCAGAGAAATAATTTTATTTTATTTTATTTTTGGTTTCTTTTTAAAGTTTTTTAATATATATTTTTTATTTTTATAGATTAGCTTTCTTATTTTTTTAAATATAAATGTGTATAATTTTTTAATGTTTTATTTAATAGTTTTATATTTACAATTTTATTTTATTTTATATTTTAATAAAAAAAATATTAATTTTAGATTTTAATAAATTTTATTATATTTATTATTTTTTAATGTTGTGTGTGTGTGTGTGTGTGTGTGTGTGTGTGTGTGTGTGTGTGTGTGTGTGTGATGGTTAATGTCCACTAACACCAAATTTTAGTCTATCAGACCTAAAGAAATGAATTATTTAGTTTGCTTTAAAATTGTACTCCTATGCTCCAAGAGCTTGGAGAGAAGCGTCTCGAGCTCACTATAATTTTGACATGTTAAAAGGCTAGGAAGGTCAGTATTGCAACAAAGATTATCAAACTGAGATCTAATGTGGGTGTACATAGGGCACTCTAAGAGGAAGTGATTTTCATCCCCAATGTTCATATTCTCACAGAGATGGCAGATCCTTTCCACCCATGGTGTTTTAGGAACTGCCAATGACCTGTCTCACTATGGAGCTCATGAGAATTCATTCTTATCTTGGCTATATTAGTTTTTTTCTTTGAGCTAGTTAAAATAGAGAGATATGTTTGATCTTCTAGAGTAGGGTTGATGACCTCCTTATAATATCTTAATTTTCTTTTAGCCTCTAAATCTTTCTCACACCGCATTTTCTCTTTAGACTTAGAAGTAACAATATTTTTAATGTTATTAATATTTTGCAATGCAACATTTTTTTCGATCTCCCAATGGTTTAACCAGGCCCTGGTATCTTTATACCAACCTCGTTTGAGCCTTAGGTGGTTTTGCCTGGAATTTAAAGCTAGCTTAGGAAGTCTATGGTCTCCCATGTTATTGATTTTGTACTTATAAAACATGAGCCTAGTTATAGCTAAGCTCTCGATAGGGTAAAGATCCACTTCTATAAGGAGAATAGGATAAGGTGTATTGCTTTTAATTTTGAGGTTATAGGTTATAAAATGCTTCTAGATTTGCTCAATATTTCTCTAGGATTCTCTAGAGATGCTGCAACCCCAAACCTCACATCCATACAAGATAACAGGAGTGACTAAAGTTTCAAAGAGGAGCTTCTTTTTATCCCACATTATAAGGTTTGATGCTTTACAAATATTTTCAAGACCAAAATAAGCTTTCCACCCTCCATTAATCCTTTTCTCAATGTTATAGTTCTAGTTGAGCTTGTGATGAATATCAATTCCTAAGTACTTGTAAGAAGAAACTTCCTCCAAGTTGTTATTTTCATACACAAAATTGGTGTAATTGTCCTTCTTGGATTTGATAATCATAACTTTTGTTTTGTCAATGTTAACATTCATACCCATGGTAGAGCAGAAATCCTTAAGAAGTCTTAGTTGCTTATCAAGATTAGATGGGCACCTTGCCAAAAGAACAATATCATCAACATAGAGAAGAAGGATGATGAATATTCCAGCTAAGAGCGTGCCAACACATATTGCTTCCTCTAAACAACCTTCTAGCTTAAGTAAATAAATAAAATAATAAAAAAACACAATTTAAAATATTAAAATAAATAAATAAATAAAAATTAAGTATTGATGTTAGCCACCCAGGGGTTGTAGGTCAAAGCAATTATTTTATTTTATTTTTTTTAGGTTTCTTTTTAAAGTTTTTTAATATATATTTTTTATTTTTATAGATTAGCTTTCTTATTTTTTTAAATATAAATGTGTATAATTTTTTAATGTTTTATTTAATAGTTTTGTATTTACAGTTTTATTTTATTTTATATTTTAATAAAAAAAAATACTAATTTTATATTTTAATAAATTTTATTATATTTATTATTCTTTAATGTTATATGTGTGTTTGTGTGTGTGTGTGTGTTGGTTAATGTCCACTAACACCAAATTTTAGTTTATAGGACCTAAAGAAACGAATTATTTAGTTTGCTTTAAAATTGTACTCCTATGCTCAAAGAGCTTGGAGAGAAGCGTCTCGAGCTCACTATAATTTTGACATGTTAAAAGGCTAGGAAGGTCAGTATTGCAACAAAGATTATGAAACTAAAATCTAATGTGGGTGTACATAGGGCACTCTAAGAGGAAGTGATTTTCATCCCCAATGTTCATATTCTCACAAAGATGGCATATCCTTTCCACCCATGGTGTTTTAGGAACTGCCCAACGACCTCTCACTATGGAGCTCATGAGAATTCATTCTTATCTTGGCTATATTAGTTTTTTTCTTTGAGCTAGTTAAAATAGAGAGATATGTTTGATCTTCTAGAGTAGGGTTGATGACCTCCTTATAATATCTTAATTTTATTTTAGCCTCTAAATCTTTCTCACACCGCATTTTCTCTTTAGACTTAGAAGTAACAATATAATTAATGTTATTAATATTTTGCAATGCAACATTTTCGTCGATCTCCCAATGGTTTAACCAGGCCCTGGTATCTTTATACCAACCTCGTTTGAGCCTTAGGTGGTTTTGGCTAGAATTTAAAGCTAGCTTAGGAAGTCTATGGTCTCCCATGTTATTGATTTTGTGCTTATACAATAGGAGCCTAGTCATAGCTAGGCTCTCGATAGGGGAAAGACCCACTTCTATAAGGAGAATAGGATAGGGTGTATAGCTTTTAATTTTGAAGTTATATGTTATAAAATGCTTCTGGATTTGCTCAATATTTCTCCAGGATTCTCTAGAGATGTTGCAACCCCAAACCTCACATCCATACAAGATAACAGGAGTGACTAAAGTTTCAAAGAGGAGCTTATTTTTATCCCACATCACAAGGTTTGTTGCTTTACAATTATTTTCAAGACCAAAATAAGCTTCCCACCCTCCATTAATCCTTTTCTCAATGTTATAATTCTAGTTGAGCTTGTGATGAATATCAATTCCTAGTACTTGTAAGAAGACACTTCCTCCAAGTTTCTATTGTCATACAAAAATCAATGTAAGTGTCCTTCTTGGATTTGATAATCATAACTTTTGTTTTGTCATTCTTAACATTCATACCCATGGTAGAGCAGAACTTCTTAAGAAGTCTTACTTTCTTATCAAGATTAGATGGGAACCTTTCCAGAAGAAGAATATTGTCAACATAGAGAAGAAGGATGGTGACTATTCCAGCTAAGATCATGCCAGCACAACCTGCTTACTCTAAACAACCTTCTAGCTTGTCGATGTAAATGCCAAATAGGGTAGGGGAGAGGGGGAAACCTTGTTTAACTCCGACATTACACTTAATATGTTTCGACCACCGCTCATTTCTCTTAAACTTGGAAATTACATTCTCGTATAACCTTATAACGGCAACTCTCAACTTGAAAGGAACCTTTAGCTCTTCTATTCTATTCCATAGGTTATTTCTAGGCACCGTATCAAAAACCTTTTTGAAGTCCACAAAGCAACAAAATAGATTGTATTTGTCATTACGACATTCCTCCACAATGATCCTAAGTGTAACGAGGTGGTCCGCTGTTGAGCGTTGCCTTCTAAAACCCACTTGGCCTTTAGCCCGCTTACCTTCACTTTCAAGCCATATGCTCATCTTCTTTTCCAAAATAATACCATATAACTTGGATAAGAGAGGGCTAATCATAATTGTCTGATAATTAGATGGGTTATTTGTATCCCCACTTTTAAAAATAGGAATAATGAGGCTCTAAGTCCATGGTTTAGGGAACCCTTGCTTGACTGCTTGATTGAAATCTTGTGGATGTGAGGGATGAGGACAGGACCTCCAATTTTTAAGATTTCTGCCTGGTAACCTTCAATGTCCTTAGCTTTTCCATTTGCCAGGTGCTTAACCCCAAAATCTATATCTTCTAGTGAGAAAGATTATCCTTCTATGAGCAGGGTTTTAAAGTTATCTATGACATTTGGAGATTCATAAAGCTTTTTAAGATAGGAATTCCAGTCATGTAAAGCAATTATATTATTGGCTTTAGTTTTTCTAGTTAGAATCTGCCTCCGGAATTTCTTAGGAGCTACCTTAGAGAGGTGTAAGAGATTTTCTTGTTTGTTATGAATATATTACATTTTTTTCCTTTTAGTTAGGGCTTTGTATATTTTTAACTTGCCAATTTTAAGAGACTTGTCAACAGCTTCCTTCATTTCTCTCCTCACACTTTTACAATCTTTATCATACCAAGGGGTGGTTTTGCTATTTCTTTTATTATTTGCAACTTCAATTGAGAACTTGTTAATAGAATATGAGAGGGTTGTAGTAAAATTATGATAGAGGTCTTCTATGTTGTCTATACTAGATAAATGAAGCAAATTAATTTTTAATTCATTTAGAAAAATATCTTTTTTTTTCTATAAATATAAGTTCTTTTGGCTATAAGGATTGTCTTCTATGGGATCTTTATGCATGAAAAAATTGAGAGTTATAATTAAAGGTCTATGATCCAAGTCAGGCTCATGGTCATTTAAGATGTCAAAAATTACTATTTTGTTGTATAAAGGGATATCGGAAATAACATAGTCTACCACGCTGCTACCAAGCCCATGGATATAGGTCATCTGGCTATCATTTGGCCACTTCTTTAGACCGTTGCAAATTATGAGATCTTGAGCACTGTAGAGCTTGACTAGCTCAGACCCAAACAAATTTTCCCCTAGATCTTTAGAGCTTCTTTTGTACCGACTAGCTAGAGTAAGGTCTTCGTCTAACCAAAGAGGATTAGGGTTGGAATAATTGCTTAGAAGAGTAGCTTGGTTGTTTGAAGTTCAAGCATTAAAGTCACTCATTAAGAGGATATTACCTTCATTCCTTAGGCTAGAAATATCGTTCTCTGAACCATTGTAAGGACCATTTTTATCTAAATTTTTTTTCTTATAGAAGTTAGAATTGATAAGGGAAAAATAACAGATTGTTATGTATGTTTTTTATCATTAATGTCAGTAATATCTATCCAAATATATTGGCTGTAAGGGTGTTTTTTATAAAGCGTAGCATGGGCGGAGATGTTCTTCCTAATGTAACAATCTATACCCCCAATGCCTCTATGGTAGGATCGCTTGTTCCAGATTGACCATAGTACAAAGCCATCTATGTTAGGGGCCTTAGATTCTTCGTGCTCCCAAGTTTCAACTAGCAATATAATATCAACTTCATTCGAAATCCAACTTAGCTTGGGGCCTTTGTTCCATGGAAAGCCCTAAAAGTTCCAAGAAATAATCTTGAGCATGTTGAATTACTATTTATTACTATCTTTTTTGTTTCTATCTTGAATAACGGCTTTTCTATTTCTGATTATTACCCATTTTCCTTCCTTCCTAGCTTCTTTTTACCTTTGGAACCTCCTTTCTTAATTCTGCTTGATCTTCTGGATTGAGATCTTCATTTATAAATATTCTCGTTCCTTTTAGACTTGAGGTTTTACTAAGTATGTCATACTTATGGTCAGTAGAGCTCACCTTTATCTGGATCAGCCTTCCTTTATTCTCGGTTAATTGCCCCAACCTTGTTGCTTCTGTGAGACACGTTGTTTCAATTTTTAATCTATTATGTAATTCTTTCTGGGCTATGGCTAAAGTATTCTCATCCACCTCCTCTTTCAAACCAAATATTATAAGTTTCAAGGCCCTTCTGTTATGCTCATGGTCTAATTCTATCAATTTTTTCATTTCTTCTTTAATGTGTTTGATATATAATTTACCTGCCACACTATTTAGGGGATTGTTATTAACTTTTTTCTTCTAGTTCTTTAATCATGTCCTTCATTTTAAGATTTTCTAAAGTATCAGCATCTCCTTGTTGGGATGTTTAGTTCGTATCTTGGCTTTGTTTTTCTATTACCTGTAATCTAGTCTCCATTGTCTCCATTTTATTCTCCAATAGTTTGATTTTATTTTCTATTTCTTTTTGGATCTTGTCTTCAAGAGATGTAAATTTATTTTCCAACATGGCTTCTAACTCTGTTTGTAGCTTGACTTCTCTTTCCTCTCTATGTTTCTCTAAAGACTTTATATACTCATAGAGGCTCAGTGGTGTAACTATGCTAGGTCTACCTTTGACAATGTTTGGTAGATGTGGTGAATTATTCATACTTGTGAAAAAATATATGAGCAGTACATATGTATTAGAAAAAAAAGATAAGGAATGTGTGCACCTACTATAACCGTTTAAGATCGCCTTCCAGCTACAGAAACAAGGAGCCGCCTTCCTTTGCAAGCAGGTGACTTGGGTTCGATTCTCATAGATGAATCAATCTATTCGCACATGGGTGACCTGGGTTCAATATAACTGATTTAAACACTGGCGAGTCGTAGATATGTTATATAGAATGTGTCAAAAGTGTTGCCTTCCATAGCGGTTTCAAGTTGTTTAGAGTCTAGACAACCTCGATTCTATGTCTACCCAACCATATGACCCACGTTCAACGTGCCTTCTAACCCTTATGTGACTGCCCAGGATGATGTCCAATACTTTGCATGAATTCAGAAAGGAGAACTGCAATATCTATGATCACAAAAAATCTCGTCCAAACTTATTGTGGTTCTCGCTACTCAAGATAATGATTTCATCTGTCGTTTTATAACTCTTTCATTGTTATAGCCACAACACCTTTTTTTCCGGAAATTCCCACTAGGTTTCCCCGTTCCACAAGGCTCAATATGTCGCAAAAATTCTTGCACGGGCACCCTAACCCTACCACAGAAAAAAAACTCGTTTAACACGGATTAGCCTCGTATCGGTTATATATATATATATATATATATATATATATATATATATATATATATATATATATATATATATATATATTATAAAAGTGTGACCCTGAATAGGGAAAGTTGGGGATTGAGAAGGCTCGAGATGATAAACCCCACTTAGAGTCTTGTCAAAAGACCTATTGAGGATTAGGAATCTCATAAAAAAAACATTGATGCCAACACTAACACTCTTTTTATCAGGGTGTTTTTCCATGTTTTTTGCGCAAAAAAAATAGTTTTTCTTTTCATTTTAAAAAAATGTTGAAAATTTACCCAAAAAAAAACGTCATTCCAACATACACACTTTTCGTTTTTGCGTTGTTTTTCCATGTATTTTTGGGTTTTTCGGCTAGAGTTCTTGTTTTGAGATCACAATGTTGTTTTTCATGTTTTTTTGGGTTTTTTTGCTAGAGTTCTCATTTTGAGGTCACAATTCTAATTTGGTTGGTAAGTTTAATTAAATACATGCATAAACGATTAAGGATATTCATGTATTGTCTCAGAGATAGTAAAGGAAATTGACTCTATATGTTCTCCTAACTTTGCATGGGGGAAAGAAACCTCAACGACCATGGTTGTAGGACCATACCACCTGTCATTACATGTATTAACCATATCCAATACTACGATAGTCCACTGATATGAAAATAAATATAAAATACAACGGCATCCCCTAATAAATCCCGAGAAAATTGTGCATGCAATAAACTAGAAATTGCCCCAAAAGTTGCAAAGAGAGGCCAATAGGATTCTTAAATTGAAAAATTTGTAGTTTTCTTTCCATAATAAAGCAAATAATAAGTGAACTTTGGTTTGGAAGATTGAATTTTTGGATGATGCAATTTTCATTGAGCTTCACATTGAAGGCAACAAAGCATATATGTAGGTTTTCATAGTACATCATATATCACTTTATTCAAAATGATAATGCAAAATAACACATAAAAGATTTTATCCATGAGATTGATAATGAAAAATAACACATAAAAGATTCTATCCATGAGTTTGACAATCTTTTGGACCTCTAAACAAGTTTTCCCAGCCTAAATTTACTTCTCTTGTATTTCTCTTTTGGTCGTTATCTATGTTAAATGTAATGAATTTTCCAAAAAAACATATGGTTTCTTATTTTTGGGCAGATGTTCTTTCTTTCCCCATTTTTGTGACAACTAACAACTACTACATCATAAAGCACATATGCATGTAATATTTGTACATTTTCTATAATACAATGTCTTCTAACTTACCAAAATAAAAAACACACTATACAATATAATATAATGATAATATACATGTTTTTTATTTGCAAAAACACTCCAACAATAAGCTTCTTATATACACTAAAGCAATACCAAAATTGTCCACTAAATCCTCATGTAAGAGACAAGAACATAATCAAATTTCAATATCAAAAAATATATATAATATGATTTTTTTTTTCAAATCTTAATTGATTTAAATAATGGAAATATTAAATTTGTTCACTAATTAATTACAATTTTTAATCTTTCTCAAATTCGTAAACTTTACACTAAAATCACCTACATAAATTTAATAATATAAAAATTATATTTCTATCTTTCCTATCTTCATGGAAAATGAATATGTGCTAATTTAAAAATATATAAAATAAAGTTATGATCATCTAATTATGATGGTCGGGATGGGAGGGGAAAGGCCACCCCTACTTGCCACCCTCTCCTTTTCCAACAACTAATTTAGGAAGCAGTAGTGCTTCTCAATAACAAGCCCTAAACACTTCTCACTAACAAGTCCTAAACCAAACAAATCAAAGAAGTTTTTGTCCATTAACTGCTTCTCTTGGTCTCACTAGTAGAGTATAATTGAAGTCTCAAGCTACCCCATTTGTTTCAAAAACATCAACAGTGCAAAGAGATACATATTTCAAAACCCATCTCAATTGAATCTAGCTTTCATGTACCCAAGCACTAGTTAGCAGTGGGCACTGGTTGCAGCAGGAAATGTTGTGCAAATGTCTACCAAGAGAGTTCCGTCAAGAACACCCAATACTTATGTTTTTCCTGAGGCTATTGGGATCATAAACGAAGCATCAAAATATTTATCTACATCTAAATCCTTTCAACTCTTGTTTTCGTTTCTTATCCTCTATGATATCTTATTTATCTGTTACTGCCCAGATAAGTCATCCTCTTCCTCTCATGAACTTTCTTTTTCTTTTCTTTTCTCTTAATACATGTCACTTCTATGTCAATTTTTTCTATGAAGCCTCGTCATCATTTTCTTCCACTTCGTCTTTGATTTCCTGCCACCACACCCATCTGCTTCTCCCTCTGATATTCTTGTTATTTTTCTTTTTCCCTCTCTGGCTTCCCATTCCCTTTCGCGTATTTCAAAGTGCCACTCTACTTCTAAATTCTCATGTCAACATCTTTTGCTTGGAAATTAATTACTAAATCGTAGTTCCTTAACCTTTTTACTTCTCATTTATTCTCATGTTTGCTAAACATACTATGTGTGATAAACTGTTTATGTGTAGGAAATTTTCTTCTCCAGTTAAATGTCTCTTTCCAATAGTAACTTGATATACTCTAGTAATGAAAATTTCTAATTTAAAAAAAAAAAAAATTACAATTTTACAAATTTTGATATTGTAAATACATTTTTAATAATTGGAGAAACTCTATTTACAATTCCAACAATCTTTTATAAATCCTTTCTGAATTTTAAAGCAAGCTCACCATATTCTCATATTTACCACTTCCTTCCCTGTACTTTATGAAACTACTATTTCCTTTGTTTTTATCTCGTACTCTTATTCTTTTAAACCTCATTCCTATATTTTCATACAAATTTACACCAATATTAATACAATGATAAAGAAATTAATTTCTAAGATAAATTAAATTTGAAAATAATTTATAGTATTTTAAAGTGATTTCATATAATTTTACTATAAAAGAGATAACATTAAAAATAAGTTTACCGAGAATTTTATTTTGCCTATTAATTCATTGTGTTAACGACATCATTTAAAATAATATTATTTACCATTAATATATAAAAATAAAATAATAATTCATTAAAAAACAATTTTTGAATTCCAAAATCCATTTTTAATACCATTCCATATCAATATCCACATTGGTAACACATAAGATAATTACAACTCATAATATCAGAAAATAAAAGAAATCAGTGACATATCCAAATCAAATGCATAAAAATTATCTCCTTTATTCATGATAACATGATGATTAGAGGAGAAGGTGTCACCATGACTCACTGAGATCAATGGGATGAAAATATGAATTCTTAACTCCCTTCATATCAACAAAATTATTCTACCCATGATTTCCATACATCAAGCAAAAGCATTTACCCTACCCAAAAACAAAGGAACTAGAGACAGAGAGATAACTACAAAAAGTGCCAAAGCCTCTTTTTGGCACTAAAAACTCTTTTAGCCGGTTTCAATAAATACACATCATCCATAACACATACGTTGTGTGGGGTTGAGTCATTTGATTCTCACATCACCTCGTAAACAATCATCTGAGCAAGCATGCAAGTGTACATGTGTACATATGCCCATCGCTTCTCGTCTTGGTTGTGTGAAAAATCCTAAATCTAGATTTCTACTACAACATATATGAATTACTTATCCTATTATTTTCTTAATTATTTCATTACATTGAAATACCGAAGTAATTACTGAAGCAATCTACATAAATAATACAGTAGAATGAATCTAAGTGCTAAAACAAACTGAACAAAATACAATGAAAAACATCCACATTTGACATAGTTAATTTTGGACTAAGTCCCCGGAAAAACCCAACTCGGGAAAACTGGTTTAGCAGATCTGAGAGTTTTATATTATTGAGCAACAGAATATTGAGTACAACTAGGGTGCCAATATCCGGCTCACCCTCAAGATAAATCTAGATAGCAAATTTAATTGTGAGATATACCTCACTCTGCAAGTCCCTAGCTGATCTAAATAGTGCTAGTGAAGCCCCTCTTTACCTCTGCATGAGTGCTTACGCTGGAACTCCGTAAGCCTATGTGGGCAAGCCTAAGAAACTGTGTCACCTCTCTCTGCAACTGATCAAGCTGACTTGAGATTGGATTTTGGCCCCCATGTCTCAGAAACCCCAACCTCTATCTATCTCCGGACTGACTCTGGAAGGCACTGCGTCACCCCTTCAGAAAACTGCGTTGCATCTCTTTGCGTCACTGTTGCCTCTCTCTAAAATGCACTCCTGGTCCTCTTGACCAGTTTCTGCTTCTGCCCCTCTCTGAATCTGATCACTGAATCAAAATCACTTAGCAAACCCTGCCCTAGTGATTCGATTCTGACCAAAACCTGTGTCTCCTCACACAAACTTGAAAATCCCAAATGCTCAATGTGCTCAATGTATTTTCCATAGGCCCCTCACCCTCCTACTTATATTCTTCCATTGACCCCTCAACGGCCAAGATTAAAACATAATCAAGGGCTAAGATTAACTTGGAGGTGATCCATGACTTTTTCTAGAAGATTCACACTTATTTTAATTAATACCCTTTAATTAATCAGTTTCCCTAAGTTTAGACTTAGGAATACATTAAAAAATGATTAATTAATTTAATTAAACTAGCTCTAAGTGAAATTTTCCAAAACCATTTATGGGTTTTATGGAATACATGTGTCCTAGCCTATATACAACGTTACAAGGCTAGAGCACATCCGATGCTATCATAAATCAATAGGTTGATGGGTTATTCTCGTTTGAAATTTGAATTACAATGAAAACCAACAAATAATATATTCTTTGTGGCTATACTCGGCGAACTTGCCGCCATGAAACTCGCTCGCAAACTATGAAGTTACGAAAATAGAGTCAATGGAAATCATATCTGTAACGACAAATGTCGCGAGAATAAAACTAGAACTATTATACAAGTGTCACGAACTAATAAAAATGATAATTAATTCAAAAGAAAAACCTATGAACCTAAATATATAATTACAAAAATATACTTGTAAGTATCTAAAATGTATTCCCATATATCGATATATTATCTTTCCCAAAGGTGGTTCACCATTCCATGAAGTAATCATAATCAATAGGCCAACCATCCCATAAAATTTGAAAAAAATAACATAAATGCACCTAAATTGATACAAGGAGATTAAAAAAACCCAAAGAAAAACAATAACTTATCCAAGCTTTAAGAACAAAATATTTAGTTACTACCAATCATCCTACTTCGATTGTCATCTATAACAAAGCCCCACCTAAAGCTGTAAAAGCATCATCGTTTTGAAGAAATCCCCTCCCAATACAAGGAGATTAAAAAAACCAAGGAAAAACAATAACTTATCCAAGCTTTAAGAACAAAATATTTAGTTATTACCAATCATCCTGCTCCTATCGTCATCTGTAACATAACCCCACCAGAAGTTATAAAAGCATCATTGTTTTAAAGAAATCCCCTTTGAACCCGGCTGGAAAATCACCATCATCGACACCATTCTATAGAGATATTACTAACCATAACAAGATTTCCTACATATAATACACCCATATCACTATAATATTTAATATATATTAACATATAAATCACCAAATTTAAAATCTTAAATCAAAATATAAAATTATTCACTATAATTAAATCATATATATTCCAATAAAGTTATATATTCCATATTATCAAATTTAAAATACTATATACTTTACAATAAAACAATAATTCATTATAATTAAATCATATATAGTCCAATAAAAATTTTATATTACATTATATGTACTTAAAGTATTATATACCTTACACTAAAATATTGTCCCCGTTGAATATAATTAAAATAATTTAAAAAATATTTTTTTTTTAAATTAGTCTAAATTCTATTAGTGTAACAAAAATATTACATGGAGGCACCGGCCTCTACAGTGCTAGCCCAAAATTATGGCATAATCAACAACAAAAACTAGAAATGGACTGCCCACACAGGGGAAACCAATCCAGACACATTAAAAGTTTGCTGCCCGCGCAAGGGAAACTAGCCAGTTATACCAGAGAGGAACAGGGTTTAAAAGTTCAACAAAATTAACAACATTACATAAAATCTCAGAAGTAGACCCATAAGAATGGGAACCGGGAACAAAAAACCTGATAAAACTTGACATGCTAGGTGTCATTAGGAGTAGATGGAGGTTCTTCAACTATTGGGCACCTGTAAGCATCCATGTCATCTTCCGCATCCTGCTTGTCACCGATATTGTCTTCCTTGTTCTTGAAACATCCATATGTGGTGCGGCCCTGTTCATCACTACTTCCGTTGTCCTGTTCATCTCTGCTTCTTGGTGCCTTCCGCTTCATCGCTGCTTCTTGAGTTCTGCCATGAATAGTGCCCAGACTGCCTTGTTTGCTAGCAATATTCATTTCCTAAGCAAAACCTTTTTTCTTCATATCACTGTGGGTGAATTCTTCAGAGTTTGGAAACTCTTCTCTAAACGCCACAGAGATAGTCGCAATTATACATGGATGGTCAAGGGTGCACTGAAATTGAAATTGGGCAGACTGATTGGGATGCGTAGAAGAAGCAAAGGTAGCAGGTGACTGGGGAGCAACATCATCTAACCTAGTACTCGCAATGCAAACCCGCCCCTGACCGCTTCAAGTAGCTGGATAGCAACTAGTAAATTGAGCGGACGAAGGGGAGGACGAGTCAAAGAGGGACGAGGATGGAGCGTGTAAAATTTTTCCTCTGCTACTGCCCCTCCTGCAGTGCATCCTCTGGCGTAAGCGGGGCATATTCACCCGGGCTAAATTGAGCTGGCGAGAAGGTGTTGATTCAAAGAAAGGGTGGGCAATGGGAGCAGAAGACTCAGCAATTAGAGGCTCAGGACGAAGATTCAAGGGGCGTTCTGGGTGAGTAGAGAAATCAAAGACAGACAACTCAGACCGCAAGCTGCAGTAAACACTTTACGAGAAATGGGCACCAGCCCCCACCTCTATACAACACAAAATCTGGCACCGTCTCCCTGTGGTCACGCGCGAGCTCGGCTCTACGATAGCAGGGAGACAATTGCATCTTAGAGGAATCGGAACAGAGGTAAAACTGCTTGAGGAAGCCATGTTAAGGAGCGAAACGACGAAGCCTCGACCAGCGAGCTGCATTAATGCACAATTAGGAGTGGCGGTGGCTCGATTTAGTGTAAACATGATGACAGCGTGGGTGGCCATGTGACAAATCCACTTGCCTGCCCACAACTGCCTCAAAATACCCATTGCATTAAACACCCGCATCCGGGAATTTAGAAAATAAAAATTACTTAACATGTATATGACACATTTGTCAGCTTAATATTGTTATTATTTTAATAATAATAATATTTATATTTATCAACTTAATATTTTTATTATTTTAATAATAATAATTATATTGTTAAATTTTATTAGCATCTTTTGTTGAGGATAAGTCTCTATTTATTTATTCTTATTATTTTAATTATAATATTTATATTGTTAAGTTTTATTAGCACCACCTATTGAGGACGTGTATCATTAGCAAGGTGACCCAAGATAGAACATGACGAAGGCTGTTGCACTTGTGTTAGGGGAAGAGGCACACGCTAAAATCGAGATAACTTAGAGCTAGTTGGGAAGAGACACACGCTAAAATCGAGTTAGCTTAGAGCTAGTTGGACTAGGCGAGTACAATCCCTAGGTGATTGTGACGACTTAGATACCCCTAGGGCATGCTTTCTCAAACCACACATCAAGTCTACATAAACACAAATTACTTGACACACACATAAATATATATATATATATATTAATTTATTTATGATTATGGATATATATTACAATTTCCTATAATAACAAATTGTGTGATTAATTAATTGATTTTTTTTATAATAATATTGCTACAATTTCTTATAATAAAAAATGTGTGATTAGTTAATTGATTTCATTTTATTTTTTATAATAATATTTAAAAATGTTTTTATTCATTAAAACTAATAAATTATTACTATTAATATTAACTTTTTTAAATATTTTTAAATTATTTTTTAAAAAAAATTAAATTTAAATTAATAATTAAACTATGATAGAAACTTCTGCCACTAATTAGTGTGATAGTTTAATAAAGCCATTTTCCTAAACTTTGATTAATAAATTAGAGAAATTATAATTTTAAGTCTACACATATACTATAGCTTATAGCTTATAGAAGTGATAAAAACTCTTCCTACCTATTAATATAATAATTTAATGAAAATAGTTATAGAAAACCTCATCAGAAAATTATAATTTTAAATTATTCAATTTATACCATAAAAATATCTTAAATTTGTTCTAAAATATTAAAGTTATTTTTCTATTAATAATAGAAGTTAAATAATAGAATATATTTTTTTTTTAATACACTTTCAATAATAAATCATTGTCCTTTTAAAAAAATTATATATCCAAATTCTTAAAAAACCTCTAGCTGCATCATAGAACTTATTAATTTCTTAATACAATTTTGTTTATGGATGTCACAGATTAACATTTTAGATTTTTTTTATTAGAATTTGAAAAAAAATTTAATCAAAATTTGATTAAAAGAATTTAAAATATTAAAATGATAAAATGTTTTAATTTTTTAATTTAACACCATAAAACATAACACTTTAAATCCTAAAATTTCACAACAAACCAGATTTTCAAAAATTTCTATCAAAATTTCCATTTCCATTATTATATTTCCAGGCTAAATGTGTGGGTTGTTTTGCACTAATAAGTCCCACTGCACATAGATTTCCACATCTATTACGACAAATTTTGAAACCGGGGATTGCCAGAGTTATTCATTTCATGGCACTTTTGGGGAATGGTTTATGTTACGTTAACAAGTTGTCAAAGTGATACTTGCTTAAGTGAGTTAAGCGTAACAGTCTGAAGAAAATAGCGCTCTGTACACAGTACTGCTGCGCACACACAGGAGATGAAAGTTGCTTACGTTCATTGGAACACATAATTCAATGGTTTCAGAGACAATAAACGAAAAACGCCAATGGCGAATGAATGTAGTGCAAGACTTCAAACAATTTGGATTAAAAGCTGCTACTCCAAATAATATTGGGTTTGGCGTTATTTGAAATGGTACAGAGGAAAAAGAGAATGGCAATGGCAGAGCCCATGTTGGTTCACCTTAAGCATAGTAAGAGAGTGGCTACAGCGTCTGCTAAAACCCAAGCCAATGACATCGTTAAACCCCTCGACTCCGTCAGAGTATTGAGCAAAGAAGGTCCTTTGGAGGAAGCGCGAGGTATTTTATGTCAGACAGGCTGGCGCGTGGACTCCTGTACATACGTTTCCCTCTTGCAGCGCTGCATTAGAAAGAAAGACTTGTCAGAGGGAAGGCGAATCCACCTTCACATGAACGAGAATGCATTCATGGCGGGCAAACTCTTAAACAACACGCTTCTGAACATGTACGTCAAGTGCGGGAGTGTGAAGGATGCTCGCAAAGTATTTGACCAAATACCTGAACGAGATGTGTGCTCTTGGACTGTCATGATTGCAGGTTATGCAAGGCATGGAGATCGTCCTGAAGAGGCGTTGGCACTCTTTCACCAAATGGAAAAAGCAGGCATCTTGCCCAATCAGTTTACCTTTGCAAGCGTTCTCCCAGCGTGTGCTAACTTGGCATCTCTGCAACAGGGTGTGGAGATCCATCAACAGATTTTGAGAAGCGGGCATGAGTATGACGGAGTTGTGGCGAATGCCCTTGTAGATATGTATGCAAAATGTGGAAGCATAGAGGCTGCACGCGATGTGTTTGATAAAATGCCGAAACCAGATACCGTGTCCTGGACAACCATGATAGCGGGATATGCACGGTCTGGGTATCTTGATGAGGCCCTGAGGCTCTTTCGGAAAACACCTCAAAGAGATGTGTTCCTGTGGACGACTATGATCTCAGCCTATTCGCAGAGCGGGTTTGTTGAGGAGGCATTGAAATTGTTTGAGGAAATGCCCCAGCCAAATGTGGTATCTTGGACTGCAATAATTGCAGGATTAGCACAAAATAGGCACGATCTGGAGGCTTTGAAGCTTTTTCGGCAAATGCAATTGGCGAGTGTGAAGCCAGACTCAAAAACCTTTGCAAGCATTCTTCCGGCCTGTGCTAGTTCTGCAGCTCTGGAGCAGGGTATGGAAATCCATGAGAAGATTATTCGAGATGGATATCAATCTGATGCTGTTGCGATGAATGCATTGATATACCTGTATGCAAAATGTGGAAATATACAAAAAGCGCGTCGATTATTTGACAAAATACATGAACGAGATGTTGTGTCCTGGACATCAATAGTTGTAGGGTATGCACAGAATGGACTTATTGATGAGGCTTTGAAACTCTTTGAGGAAATGCCTCTCCGAGATGTGGCCTCATGGAATGCGATGATCACGGGATTTGCCCAAAATGGGTTTGGTGAGGAAGCCCTGGATTTTTTTCGACAATTGCTAATGAGTGGCATAAAGCCGGACGCAAACACCTTTGCCAGTGTTCTCCCAGCGTGTGCCAAATTGACTGCTCTGCGACAGGGCATTGAAATCCATGAACAAATAATAAGAGGTGGATTTCAAACTGATATTGTGGCTGCAAACTCCTTGATAAACATGTATGCAAGTTGTGGTAGTGTACATAAGGCACAGAAATTATTTGACAAAATGCATCAAAGAGATATTGTGTCATGGACGGCAATGATTACATCATATGCACAGAATGGCCTGACTGAGAAGTCCTTTGAACTCTTTGAGGAAATGCCCGTGCGGAATGTGGTCTCATGGAATGCAATGATTGCAGCATTTGCACAGAATGGACTTGTTGATAAAGCTCTAGAACTCTTCAAGGAAATGCCTCAGCGAAATGCGACTTCGTGGAATGTTATGATTGCAGGATTTACCCAAAATGGCCACAGTGAGGACGCCCTGAAACTTTTTCAAGAAATGCAAATGATGGGTGTGAGGGCAGACTCAAAAACCTTTGCCAATATAATCCCAGCATATGCAAAATGTAGGAGCATCCATAAGGCAGGTGAATTATTTGACAAAATGAATCAACAAGATGTCGTCTGCTGGACAGCTATGATTTTAGCTTATGTGCAGAATGGGCTGCCAGATGAGGCACTAAAGCTTTTTCAAAAAATGCAATTGGTAGACGTGAAGCCAGACTTGAAGACATTTACTAGTATCCTTCCAGCATGTGCAAACCTGGCAGCTCTGGAACAGGGTATGGAGATCCATGAAAAAATAATCAGAAGTGGCTTTCATTCTGATACCATTGTTGTAAATGCCTTGATAGACATGTATGCAAAATGTGGGAGCTTACAACGAGCACATGGTTTATTTGATGAAATGCATCAAAAAGATATTGTCTCCTGGACAATAATGATTGCAGGATATGCTATGCATGGTTGTGGCAAGGAGGCACTTGAACTCTTTGAAAAAATGAAACAATCTGGTACCAGCCCTGATGTTGTTACCTTAGTTTGTGTTTTGACTGCATGTAGCCATGCGGGTCTAGTGGATGAGGGTTATCACCATTTCAATTCCATGATTGAATGTTACAACATCACCCCTGCAGTGGAGCACTACAGCTGCATGGTTGATCTCCTTGGCCGTGCAGGGCGTCTGGAAGAAGCAAAAGACTTTATCCAAAAAATGCCAGTGAAACCTAACACCGCTGTATGGAATTGTTTGCTTGGTGCATGTAGAAAATATAACAATATAGCAATAGGACAATATGTGGCAGAACATATTTTTGAGTTGGACCCTACAAATGCCACCCCATATGTGCTTCTGTCTAACATTTATGCAGCAGCTGGCAAGTGGAGTGACATTGAAAGAATACGGGAAATGATGAAAGACAGAGGGGTAAGAAAGTCACCAGGATGTTCTTGGATTGAAGTTAATAAAGAGGTGCATGCTTTCATTATAGGAGATAGGTCACACCCGCAAATACAAAAAATTTATGAGAAGTTGGAGAGATTGTCTTGTGAGATGAGGGTGGCAGGGTATGTTCCAGATACAACGTTTGTACTGAGCGATGTGAAGGAGGAGGAAAAGGAACAAATTCTTTCCCACCATACTGAGAGGTTGGCAATTGCATTTGGATTATTAAACACCCCCCCTGGAATGACTATTCGAGTTATCAAGAATCTTCGAGTGTGTGGTGACTGCCACTCTGCAACCAAGATTATTTCCAAGATTGTTACAAGAGAAATTATTGTTAGGGATGCAAACCGTTACCATAATTTCAAGGATGGAAAATGTTCATGTGGAGATTATTGGTGATACAGCGTAAAACAAATTATAAATTAATGGAATGGGCTTTTATATTTTGCAGAATGCTATGGAGGGGCATCCACAAAGTACCATAATCTGTGATCGAGGTTTCACTTGTGGGGCCTTATTTGTTAGTGCATACCTCTCCAGCCACATTAAACGATGAGCATTAAAACTTAATTGGGAATGTGATTGAACCCCCGGACTCCCAACCACTTGGGTTGCAAATGATGCTTAAAGGGGACCGTACTTCTATAAATATGCAGCAAGTAATAACACATGTTGCTTTATTACGTGCAGAGGAAAAAAGAGAATTGCCATCTAGAAAATATAAGCAGCACAAAATTCTGGAAGCCAATTCAAGTCCCAGGAAAGATAGAGGGGCTGTGAATTGTCCCTGCTGCTTAGGATCACAAGTGATGTATAGAAACCAATTACACAAAACATGAAAATGTGCTTATTTTCAATATTATAACTCATATGTTAAATTTCTTCTCCTTGCAAGCTGATCTGTAAAGGATTTAGCAAAAGGAAGGAGTAAAAGACTAACAAGAAAAAGCACCTAGATGTTCCAAACTCAGCTGTTTCCAAACAAGTCGGTAACTCAAGTGGCAGAACCATGTTGGCATAACTTCGTAGCCAACAGACATGCAGTTAGCCTATGGCTTTCCTGCAAGGGAAAAAGGCTTGGAAAATAACAGGTTAGGAAGGTAGAAGGGGAGAGTTGGAGCATATGTGCCGGAAGGGAAGAGAAAACAATGCCATTCTTTCAACAGAATGCTGAGGGTTTACAGATTAAACACTGTACACACCCTAACCAAAGACAAAGTGGAAAGCTGGTACATCAGCCATTTTTTACTTCAGTACTAAATTATTTTTTAATAAATCCTGGATTTTTTTCCCAGAAGGGTTTTAACCAGTTCAAAATATGTGTGTGTCTAATTCTATGGACTGAATGCTGTCTGTTTACTACTGTTATGACATTGTCTGTGTAAAGGATCTCTAGCATCGGTTATTTGAATAACATGGTTGCGTTTTAATAAGCCGAGAAGCACTGAGAAATTAAATGCATAGCCAGGGGAGATGATTAAAATTATTTACCCCTGAATTTAATAAGCCTCAGGGTAGATAACTGATAGTTGTTAACTACTCCAGTTCCTGGATCATAATTTGGTACCATTGCCTGCTTCAGATATCCTTGATTGGGAGGATCATCTAATTCAGAGTGCGTGTGAACAAAGTGGAGAGCCACTACAGCCAGAATTCAAATGGAGTAGACAACTAAAGATGGAAAGGAATCGTCACGAAGAGCAACACCAAAAAGAAAGATAGGAATTGGAAATAAGGTTTTCTTGGTTAGAAGTTAGAACAGAACACTACTGTGCTGACAGAGACGATAACCTCTCTCATAAAGGCAGTGGCCAAGAAGGAAGAATACTTAGCAAAGCATCTGCAAGGAGATTACTTCCGACGTGAATGATGCCAAAATAAACAGCCCGAAACCTCTGCAGAGGGTAAATTGTTAAATCTTCTTCATTATCATCGATTGCCCCATTTGAAATCAAAGCAAAGATTGGTATACCAGCTTATAGGCTTATGATGGACAAGTTGATTTCAAAAGGCTCAATCACCGGTTCAGACAGTGAGGTATCCTTTGGTATCCAAGGATGCAAAGGTGAGAAAAGATATATTTTGTCAGATTGAAGATGGCAGGCCATGCATTAATATTGTGGGAAAGCTATATGTAGGCCATGACACTATAAAAGAAACCCTCGTTAGTTTCTTGGGAGGAGATCAAAATGTTGTTGAAATTTCAATTCTATCCTGTTAACTATCATGAGGAACAATTGTTGATGTTTGTAGCTCGGGCAAGTATTTCTCCATAGGCCTAAATGTTTAGACGTGCATAAGTCACCCAAATTCTCCTTATGACACTTGTTCAAGTATGAATAAGTTGCTATTGTCACTTAACCTAAGTCTAACATAGGAAAATCACATAATTAATTATGTTGGTTATTGAGCTAAAGAACTTAGGAAAAGTAAAGTATTTACTTCAATAATTATGTTTTAATCTCAATCATTGATCTCAAGCGGGACGAGATCTAATCTTATCTATCAATCACTTTGGAGATGAGTTAGGAATTTAGCTCAATGTAAAGTTATAAAAGCAAGGCTACGGAGAGGAGAAAGACACACCATACAACAACACAAGAAATTGAGAGAGGCATATCAGTGGTGAGTGGAGAATGACTTCCATTCCAGTGTGATGGGCTTGAGGAAGGTGCAGGAGTGCAACATAGGAGATCTAGATCAACCAAGGAGATAAAGGACTGATCTAGCGCCCAATCAGCTAGATCAGATTCAGGGTATGTTGCAACTGTATATTTCTTAGCTGAGCCATCCCAAGACGGGAGTTCAAATAGGTCTTGATTAAAATTTAATTAAGAATTGATATGATTGGGAAAGTTTTGTATGTGTCCCATGTGATTGAGTTTGGTTGTGTAATGTTTTGTTTTCACTAAATGATTATGTTAAGAACCTAGTTGTGCATTTATTTAATAGATTTGTAATCTACTAGGTTAATAAATTGTTGAGTGCTAGTTTCAAAAATTAACATCGTATCATAGCAATGTTGGCTTCAAGGGGATGTTTTTGTGGCTAAGGGGATTTGTTTGGGACTATGGTAGACCCTATTATAGTGGGAGATCTGCAAAATCAATTCTTATGGTGGAAGAAAATAGTGAGTAGTTCAAAGATAGAGATCGAGTGATTCAATGGGTAGAATTTTTATTTGTGGAAGCTCAAAATGGAAGATATGTTGGTGGACGACGATCAATGAATTGTTCTGAATATAGGTGCTGCATCAACAAGGTTGTTGACAAAAGACTAGACCAAGTTTGATCGAAAGACAAAGAGCACAATACAATTGTCTCTAAAATTTAGTAATATTGAATGATTTAAGAGAAACTACAACAAAGGCATTGTGGAACAAGTTAGGGGCTTTATATCAGTCTAAGTCCTTGTTGAACAAGTTGTTCCTATAGAAAAAGTTGTATAACGTGAGGATGAAGCATGTAAATTTGGTGGCAAAGCATTTAAACGCCTTCTGATATTGCGGTAAGTTAGCTATTATCTATTGATAATAAGATTTCAGATGAAGATAAGTGTATCAATTTGTTAGGTTCTTTATCAAACCCATGGGATATGGCTCAAACGATGGCCACATCATTGGAGTTAGAGAGAGCAACTTATATAGGCTAAAGGGCCAACCTTTTCAATCAATGGCAAGCAACGGAACAATCATAAAGAACAAGGAGTGGGAAGCTTCGAAGGTTGAGCAGAGTAGAGGCCTTCAGGTTCAAGTAAGGAGCGGTCAGTGAATTTCACCAAATCTATCAAGGTCCCTTGGTATGAGATGGCCTTATAGGATGTTCAAGAGTTGGAGGATTTTAGGAACAAGTCCAAAGCGAGCAGGTTTTCCAGGATGATTCTAAACTATGTGGTAGGGAAGGCTTCCAATTAAGAGGAAACAACCATGGCAGTAGATGTAGTTCCAAGATCAAAGCCAGTTCTAGGTGGAAAAAGTACCTCCCTCGCTAAAGGGAGTGTTGATGTTTGTAGCTCAAGTAGGTACTTTTGCACAGGCCTAAGTGTCTAGTTTTGCAGAAGTTGTCCAAAGTCTCTTTAAGACACTTGCTCAAGTAATTTGCTATTGTAACTTAGCCTGAGTCAAACTAAAGAAAAAAACACAATTAATTATATTGGCTACTGAGCTAAAAAGATCTATGAAAACTATTGTATTTAATTTATTGATTATGTTTTAATCTCATCTATTGATCTCAAGTGAGGCGAGATCTAATCTGTGTCATCAATGATGTTGGATATTAGCGTTAATGATTTAGCTCAATGTAAAGTTATAAAAGAAAGGCCAAGGAGAGGAGAAAGACACTATACAACAACACAAGCCATTGAGAGGGGCATCTCGGTGGTGAGTGGAAAAATAAATCCATTCCAATGTGTTGGGCTCGAGGAAGGTGCATGGGTGGAGCATAGGAGATCTAGATCAACCTAGAAGATCAATGGAAAATATAGGGCCTAATTAGTTGGATCAGCTCTAGGGTATGTTGTAATTGTAAATTTCTAAGTTAGGCCATTATCCCAAGATGAGAGCCCAAGTAGGTTCTAATTAAGATTTAATGAAGAACTAATTTGATTCCGCAAAATTTATATATGTCATCATGTGATTTAGATTGGTTGTGTAATGTTTTATGTTTGTTAAATAATTGTGTTAAGAACCTAGTTGTGCATTTATTCATTATATCTATAATTTGCTAGGTTAATAAAGTGTCAACGCTAGGTTTAAAAATTAACAATTAATTAAATAACAATACTTCTACCAAAGCAAAGGGAAGAGTGTCCAAGATTACACCACTAAGTTCAAGAAGCAATCCATTTTGTTAAGCCTCAAGCTAGAGGATTAGTGGGTTGTGATGAAATTTCAAGGAGGCTTACATGGCTATATAAAAAATGAGCTCACCCTTTTTGAAGTGAAGAACCTTGACCTTGGTGATGGATATAAGAAGGCCTTACTTATTAAGGCCAAGAACAAAAATTCCAGCACCCACTATAGCAATGAGAAAGCCAATGAAATGTATACAACATTAGTAATCCCCTAAGGAGAAGAATAGGGGAAAGAATTTCAACATTTCTTAGTCCAAGGGAAGCAAGAAGAAGTGTTACAAGTATTGCATTATTGATGAGAATGCATAAGAAAAAGAATGAAAATTCCACCTGTAACTACATCTTAAAAATTAGAAGAAACCATCCAAGAAAGATCTCGACAGCATTGAGGGACAAGAGCTGGAATGCAATTTCAATCTAGATGAGGGGATAGATTGTATGAACATGGAGAAACCACCAATGAATTAGGATGAGTGGAAGAAACTCAATCATAAGAAAGAACAATGGTTCTACATCAAGATCTGGATGAAGATAGCGAAGGTCACCACATTGTTTGATAATTTGCTTCAAAGGTGTAGTGTGGAAAATGGTGCTAAAGACCCATAAGCATCTAGAACCATATCCATCGGAATTTGGAATGGCTCCACAAAAATGCCAAATTGAAATTCGGGAGACAATGTAAGTTCAAACTCAGCATATCAACTTATTTCATTGATAAAGTTGACTGTGGTTTAGTACCTTCAAATGTTTGTGAAGTAGTTTTTAGTGACCTCTATTTGTTGGATCGAGATCCCATAGTTCTCCAAAGACTACATACATATAGGTTGACTAAATTGGGAAGTCATGCCTAATCAATGCTTATACTCGCAAGTAGACAATCTCTATTATTCTATCCTATCAAGATAAAAGATTGATCAAAGTTAGCAAGAAATTTGTAGTGATAGTTAATCAAGCAAATTAATAACCAAACTTTGGGAGCAATTTTTTCTAATAGTAGTTCTACCGTTACACGAATAAAATTGGTGAATTTTTGATGCAGTACATAGAAATTTTGAGAGAGGTGGGACATTATATTCAAGGATTGTGTTGTTAACAGAGACAATTCCTGGCTAGGGAATCAATGCCCATGCATCAAAGAAATTTATCAATCTTTTAAAATATATGTTTGGAAGTTGAATGAAACAACAATAGGCCTTTGAAACCCTAAATATCCTTTCTTTCAATCAAACTGACCAATTCCCAAACATTGCAGACAAAATATATTTCAAAGAATGGTAGAAGAAACAAGAACAAGAATTGATCTCTTGAGCAACGATGAATTCAAGAAATTAAAAACCTAAGGGAAATCACATTGAGCATTCATGAATTCAATGGAATATGATAGTGCATTCTTCAAAACATTTGAAATTTTACTATATAAATTCATACAAGATCACAAGTGCGCTTGAAGTGAATTGAATCTCGCACAATTTTGTTAACCTTAAACTAATTTTGCATATTTCCTTTTAGAGGTGGCTAGTACACTATTTTGAATATGATGATTTTTTTCAAACATTTTAAAACACGAGACATAAGAAAAAGACCATGAATTAGGTATCATATGTATCACATAAGAAGTACACAAACTGCAATTGAATCTCAGAATATGAATGTATATTGATTTCTTGGAAATTTGTCTTAGTGTTTTTTCAATATAATGTTGCCAAAATATCTCAAAGCTTTTGAACCCCTCTTTTGAGTTCTTTTATTCTTTTTATACAAAACTAGGAAACAATTGTTTCAGTTACCGTTGGTAACTGTCCAAATTTATTATCAACTTAAACCAATTAAATAAAGGCTTACAAAACAAAACCATATTATTCTAAAATTTGACGAACGGACTTCATTGTATTAGACAAAGCTCCCAAGCACATTTATGGAGCAACGTTCCCAAGCACTCAAACCACAAATTGCACTAAATTGTTCCATTGTTTGCCGGTCAGATACTAGAATTCGACCATCTTTCTGAAAGTAACATTCAATTTTGTGAGCTTTGATAATTGGACTTTATTAAGAAATTTTTTTGTAATGCCACCAAAGATGGAATTTCTTGTGTAGTTTCTTAAAGACCGCTTATCCTCTGAAGAATTCAACCAATCCCGCCATCTTATTATCTCTACTTTATTCTTTATACAATATTTCATGGTATGCCTCCAAAGAAATTAAATTATCATGTTGATCCCAACATTATGGTAGACCCATCTGCACTAGCTTGTCAAATTTGTGAGTAAACATACCAATATTTTTCTTCATCACCCTGCAGTGTTCTTGATCCTAGTCCATTAAGGATCTTTTCGTTAGCACCTTGCTTGTCTCCATTACCAATTGAGTTCGGTGTATTCCACACCTAATGCCCTTAATTCTTCCCAAGTCCTTGAATTTAGGAATTTCATGATCTTGTGTTCTTTCTGGCGCATATCACCCAACTCTCCTCTTATTTCCTAGATAATGTGCTCAGTTCGACGGAGCATGGCCTTTTCATCACCTATCAGCCTGATAGAATTCCAATCTAGTTGATTTTCTCAATAATATTATCCGGAATCAATTCCTTAGCTTCAATAATGGGTAGTTTTCCTATCAGTTGAACCTTCAATAAACTTATTTCAGCATGAATCCTCTTTTTCTCTTCCTCTACAACCTTCAACAAATCATCTTTCTTTTGCATTTCCCATCTCAAAAGCATAATCTCATATCAATATGGTTGAAAGAGTTTCCTAAATTTGTCTAATTCAACCTCTGTCAAATTCAAGCTTGATAATGCTTCACTAATTCATCTAAAACATTAAGAGGAACAATGGGTTGTGTAGAAGAAGATATGGAACATACATGACTTTGAACAACCTGTGTTAAATCCTGATTTTTTCCTTGAAGTCATTGGACTTCTTTGTTCCTCTCTAAAATGATGGACATAAGATATTCGTTTTCTATTTCCACCTAAACAAATTTAGAGATTTGCACATGTTCGATATTTGGGACTTTAATATCTTCTTCAGTGCTTGCATCTCCACCTCCTTTGCACATATCAGAAATTTCATAGACTGTGTTTCCTTTGGGTCTACTCATAATTTTGTAATCCACCCTTGTAACTCTTCTATATTCACTTGTTTTTCCCTGGTGGAGACTCTTTATTGTTTCATATGATTGGTGACCTTTAAAACTAAATTTTAGCTTTATTCACATCCATTGCAGTGGTTGTTGAATTTTCCTTACACTTTGGATCTGGTTATGGCTTATCAAACACACAAACACACTAGAAGTGCATAACCAGGAACAAATTTACCCAACGGAAATCTAAAAATAGTGAATCAACAAAGTAAACAAATTGATAAATGGCCCAAAACTTGTTTTTATTATTCTTTCAATAAAACAAAAATAGGGATCCCATACCAAGGATCATGGCCTTACAAAGCCCTAATATAAGACTACTAGGGCTTGAGGTCAACTCCCTTTCACCCTCACTCTTCCTAAAAGAACAATGAAAAAAATAACCAACTTAGTTGTTGATGTAGCCCCTTCACAACAATACTTTCATTCATCTTTGTTACTGACACCTAGTTGTTTGTTGCCTCCAATAACCACAGAGAAATAACTCATTTAATTCATTTGTCCAATCAGTTGTTCATAGTGATCAAGCCCTTCAAATCACTTGCATTTCCAGCCCTCAAAATAACAACTACTCTCAGTGGATTTTGTCCTTCAAACCATTGCATAAATAAGCCCTCAAACATTATTTTCCAAAGCTCCTTTTCTAGATAGACTTCACATATACACCTCTACAACCATATACAATTTAACATAAGACATTTTCAACCTTCAATAGCCTCTACTTAGGCCTTGTGCCACTAACTTCTTGAGGCCTCTCATCCCTTAAACTTACTGCTTGTGGCCCTATGTACCTTTGCACTTGATCTTAAGGGATCTTGGCACTCTTTTTAGTCACTTCACGGGCCTTTTGGCCTTACTGTCATAGAGAATTACGGCTTCCGCCCTCTCTTAAAGCACATAACCAAAATTAGCCTAGATTTTCCAACACACGGAGATGAGTGCTCCATGTCTTGTCTTCTTGCAACAAAACTTTGTTTCTAGCAGGCAAGCCTATAAGGATATTTGATCTCCTTCACAAGGCATGAAATTCATCCTTGCTCAAATCTGCAACTTCTTCACTAGGGCTAATTTTTATCACAAAATGAGTTGCAATGATGGTGAGACCTATCCATTGATCTCACATATGAATATCTCTCCAAAGATTCCTTAGGTGCCCCCTTTAGTCCATCAAAGGTGCCCTCCACAACAAATAGAATAACAATGAATATATTTAGGTCTCAAGCCCACAACCTTGGGTCTAAAACCCACTGCTTGGGTACTTTGCTCACAAAATTAATTTTTTTTTGGGTTTTCTCCACACAAATCAAGTACCCTAGATTTGTGGGAATACCTCCCAAGCTACACTTTTCAATAGTGGTATCTAAGTCATTATATAGTATCTCTCCTAAATGTCTATGTAAATCAATCTTATTTAATAGATTGATGTCCTTCAAATTCATAGAGATATTAACGGCTTGGCAATCTATGTTTGCATGTATAACTTGTGACTTGGTCTATATAAGAGCTAATCTTAATTGATTCTTTTCAAATTCCATTGCAGATAATAACCTAGTATGTGATGAGGCAGTAGTTTGCGCCCATACTAAAGTAAACTCCTTACTTTTTTTTATTTTTATTTTTATTTTGTAAGGAGTTTACTCTTATTGATGAGATAAAACTGAGCCAACAAGGAGTTTGTTCTTATTTATGATATAAAGTAGAGCCCCCTTTTGACCTTTTTAGTCAATTCCCTTTTTTCATTTCATTCGTCATTGATCTTTCTTCAACTTCTTATCGTCTTTTTCTACTTCTTTTGTCGTTTCTATTGTCTATTTCTTTTTATAGTCATTTTTTATGTGAATGCTTATATACTTTTTTGAGACGATAGGTCCTTTTATGATATCCATGTTTTTTTTCTTTTATACTTACAAATTGTGAATGGATTTTATCTCCCAACTGAGATCTTGGTTTGGATACTCCTTTTTCGAATTTTTCTATAAAGGAAGATGTTGATGTAGGATTCAAGAATTATAACTAAAAACCAGGCTCCCTTAAGATGATTTTTCCCACTGACCAACTTGAAACCAAGCGGGTCCCTAAAATAGGTATTTGAAGGTTCCACTGACTACACTATTGCTTCTATTTCTTCACACATCAACCTCTTTCCAAATTGGTTTTCTGACTCATTCTTTGAATTCTTTGATTTAGCCCTTTTAAAATTTTCCCTTTAATATGAGGGGTGTTAATAATTGTGTTTTGGCCTTATCAATCTTTATATACTTCTTTGAATTTGGTTCTTATTCAACCCATGAATCCCTATTTGCTAATTTTTTAATATCCGGCTTGCTATCATGCTCATATGGGCCTAACTAAAACTTCAATATTTTTTTGGAGAGAATATGGTATAGATCATAATCCCACATCCTTTGGGAAAATCCATTAAGGTTAGCATTTGATCTACAATCTTGAAGATTTTTCTAGTGTTCACAATGAATCGACCCGCCTTTAGCTTAATCTTGAAGGTCACCTGCTACTTCCTTGGAACAAAATGCACAAGGTCTAAATTTATCCTTTGCTTGATATATTCTAATGCAAAAATTGCAATAGGAAAGAATATGGGCAAAGTAATAAGGAGGGGATTCTAAACCTAGTATATTCGTATTTCGGTGTGGTTTTTATACACATACCAATCTTCCACTCTTGTATCAAGACTTAATTATAGAATTTTCTTTATTTCTAGAAAATATATTTGGGGAACTTCATCAAACAAAATTTCAAATTCTATAAACATAAAACGTGTGAGATAATTTGAAAAACCTTCATTGACCCTCTTTATCCTCATAATGGAATTCCAATAGACCATCGATTGGTGCCCACCCTTATAATTCTAAACTTACAGGCTCAAATCAACAAATTTTGTGACCTAGAAATACAACATGAGATTTACAGAAAAAGATGGATACCTAAAGTATCTTGTATCCCTAAAATTAGACAGCTAAAAATTAATTGCATATGAGATGTATGTAGCAAGATCAAAATTTACACTTGTCTTTCTTATGGAAGAAAGAGTGTTGAAAAATTCTAAGACATATTCATTAACGTAATGTATATCATCAAAGGCCCAAAATAGAAGCAATGGTAAAGAGGATTTCTTGGACAATTTCATAGAACATATTTAATTGGTATGTTGGGGCTAATTCTTGGATAAGGGTAATGGCAAGTAACATAGACTCCAACATAGTTTCTTTTCAACTTCTAATAACTCTGTGTATGGTTGAATTAAATTGTCATTTATGAGTGACTGGGGGTTTTCAACAAACGACAAATGTAACATGTCATGAATATATTCATACGAGATCTGAAGGACAATAAGACCATCCCTAGAAACAATAGCTTAGGTATTTGGTATATAATACATTCCATACTATGACATCCCTTGCGGGTTAATTCCCCTTGTAAACATTTAAAATAATTCCTTGTAATTCTATAACTATAAAATTTAAAATGGTTGATAGAGGGACATGGATTCAATTTCTTAAGGAGGGATATTGACTTCAAGTAGTTGGTTGTTTTAAATATCATTCATGGGATGAATGAGTGGGTTTAATGGGATGACTGCTTATTAAATTTAGCTGTAAATGAAGGAAATGCTCATGTTCTCTTTGGGAAACACTTACAAGCAAAGAAAGGATAAAATTAGATGCACAGTATGGGTTGCATTGTCAGGGTGGTTGGTTTGCATAGACCACTCAGAAATGGGAAGAACCATTGTGGTTGATATGAAAAAAGACATGCATTATTCTTTATGGATTCTATCTCATCCATGGGAGGGACCCTATGCACACAGAGAAATGGGGACCATGAGAAGAGGCTGAGAGGTCCTATTGAAACAAGTATATGGATGCCAAGAGGATCCTATTAAAGGAAAGACGATCATTCAAGAACTAATACACGGAAACAAGAACGGAAGTGGAGGCCGAGAGGCTCATATTGGAAAGAAATAACCATACATGATTCATATATACACGGAAATAAGGGAGAACAGGGAAAAGAGGAGCCCAAGAGGCTCGTGAAATTCAAGCATAGTTATTGATAGGGAAAAGAATATATTAGGACTAAGAGGATTCAAGGAGAAGGGAAGCTCAGATGATAGTCCAGTTGAGGAACCCAAAGGGCTTGTTGTTCAATAATCACTGAGTAATGGTTCTGCCTTACATGACTAATAAATCCACTGGATATTTTTCTAGTTGATAACTTCATAGAGGTGGAGGCACACAAGGCTAGTGGGTTGATAACACCTAATGGTAGTTCCATGGGATTGTTATGAGAACATAGGTGGAAGTTCCACTAAGTTTTTGGTGAGTGTACCCTTGTTCCTTCAAAGGTAACACAACTGATAAAACCTCCTTATAATTAATATTATCTCTCTCCACATCTGAATTGAGACTCTTGGTGTCCAAATCCCTAGAGATGTTGCAATGTTGCTGCCTAATGTTAAATCATTGAATCGTCGATGGGTGAAGCCAGTGTGGCCTTGAGACACTTTGTTCCAACGAACAATATTGGTTTAATCCCATGAGTGGATGATGGTTGTATGTGAGCGAAGTGTTTCGTTGTGTTTATTTGTTTTGATAGATGGTGGGTGGAGGTGAGGAGGCTTCAAGACACCCTGTTTTAGTGGATACTATTAGTTTAAAAACTCTTTTGAAAGCACTCTACCTCAAGCTTTGGAATTTGGCTCAGGGGTGATAGCTGCAAGAAAAACTTGGTGCAACTTGTCTATGGTTGGGTGGAGAGCTAGAGTCCCAATCCCAGTTGTTGTATCTCTTATAATATAAGTATGCTCTTATATTTTTGTGCTTGTCGTTATTATTATGTCTATGTTATTTGCATCAAAATAATGGTATGCTAATATTAATGAGTGTTGTTTCCTACATAAATGAGGAATGGAAATGTTTTGTGTAAAAATTATATGAAATGGGATTGTCCTGTGGAATTTATAAGCTTGAAATAACTTAAGACTACATGAGCATGAGGAGATTGAAATCTCTATTAATGGGTAAATTATTTGTACTAGCTTGTAGGTATAGTTGGTCTCTTTGTTAATGACGGTCACACGTTGACATTAAGGAACACAAAATTCCTGTGTAGAAATGATCATGAATGTCTTCCTTCAGAAATGGTTATTCCTGTGATTATTCTAAATCTGCAAATTGTTGTATGTGACCTGAGCATAAAGAGGTAGACGTCTTATGTTAATTAATTGAACAACCACATGAAAATGATGAGGCTAGTGGATCTTGGTTTACAAATTGTATGCTCAATAGGGATAATTCTAGTCATAATATATATATATATATATATATATATATATATATATATATATATATATATATATATATATTTAGTCTCTTTGTTAATGACTATCACGAGTTGACATTAAGGAACACAGAATTCCTGTGTAGAAATGATCATGAATGTCTTCCTTCAAAAAATTTTATTCTTGTGATTATTCTAAATCTGCAAATTGGTTTATGTGACCTGAGCATAAAGAGATAGTCTACTTATGTTAATTAATTGAACAACCACATGAAATGGTCTGACAGTGGGGTCTGGTTTTACACCAAATTGTATGCTTTCAGAGGGATAATTCTAGTTATAATATATATATATATATATATATATATATATATATATATATATATATATATATATATATATATATATATCGTTATATATTTATATGTATATAATTTGTTTGCAGGCTGCAGGCCAATGGGCCTTATAAAATTATACATATGTTAGGTCAAGCTGGGAATAAAGCCATCAAAGCCAACACTGGGCTGAGTTCCTTTGGAAAACCACTAGGTTCAAGCTTATGCATAGAGAGTGAGTGGGAGTCGATCCTTAGTACTCATAGGGTCCGGGTGCTAAACTGCAATGGCTTATATGCAATAGAACCACCATGATCGAGTTCTAAGGGTAGAAGGGCCTAGGTACTTCACCTTTTACTTAAGTCGCAGGGCTAGCAATTTAGTGAACAAAAGGGTTGAGGGAACCCAAGCCTAGTATGCCAAGTGACCGAGCGCCAAAAATAAGCGCATAAGCATGGGATATCTAGGTCGTCGATAGATGAGCATCCATGGTTTTTAGATGACCCTAGAGGCTTTGTACCCCAGAGGTTTTAATTGGAGCACCAAGGGAAACTATTGAGGTTAAATTTTGGGATGATGTGGAAATGGGGGTTGTTGAATGCCCAAAAAAATGAAGGCAACCCCGGTCAAATAATATGAAAAACACCTTGGTGGGATCCATGATTACGTGGCAACATGGAGGATGCGACGAGGGATGGTGTTTCCTGGTGGTTGAAGTCGATGACATCACCCCAGACCTTGGACCCCAAATATTTTATATGCAGGGCATAGTAGAGCGCTTAGGAACTACTTTCTAGGGTGGTTTGTTGTATTGATGAGGACAAGAGTCACGTGGCATGGATGGTTTTTTTTTCCAGTTAAATGGAAGGTTGCACTATGAGGTGGACTTGTAATGTCACGTAAGCCTGGGAGGTTGTCCCCGAAAGTTCGGTGGGGAGCATTGTGAAGACTTATCGAAGTTCATTGCAGTAGGGCGTCATGGTCATAGAGGTATCACACCTATATACAACTATATATATATATATATATATATTGTGGTTGGTCTGTGTGGACCATAAGATTTGTGATTAGTTCGTGACTGGGTATGAGTGGATTAGAATTTGCCACTTGGCATGACATGGTATGAAATTTGGCAGCCACGTGGGGACCATGTGGTAGGTTAAGTTGATGTAGCTCAATATGATTAGCCAATACTCTAATCGACCATATCTCTCAATCTGGGAGTTAGATTTGGACAAGTCTTATATCATTGGAAAGGTCTTGAAGAGACAAATGCAATGATGCTTTCTATTCTATGTTATGAAGAATTTGTAAGAGATCGAAAAATTTAGACCCTATTTCCGTAATAGAACATTGGAGGTTGGGTCAATTCAGTAACTTCCCCCTGCTAACTTTGGTTAGGGATGGCGTTAGTAGCGAGTATGTTACAAACTGGTATCATAGCTTCCGAGTTCAACACTTGGACTGAATGGGCTCTATTGTAGGAGAAATGTGGTCAAGGGTTCGATACATGACCTTTGAAGATTGAGTGAGGCCTCATTAGGGGAATTTTGAGGTCTAAAATGGGCCTCTGAAGGAAAATGTACAATCACAATTCATTTTATGAGAACCAATCACATTTTAGGGGATGACATCATCCCTAATGGTTGAGGTGGCATTGTTTGAGTTAAAAGTACTTACTTGTCACGTTAAAAGTACTTACTTGTCACATTCTCAATGGTAAATAAAATCTCATAGTTAACCATGGTAGTGCTCTAAGTACTTTTAAAGTCATAAAGTACTCATAATAAATTTCATTCCATATTTTTTGAAAGAAACAATGCATATCCCTACAAAATCTTCATGTATTTACACACTTTTCAATAAATATTATATTTGTATATTTTTAAATTATATATTCATCTCATTTTATTTAATATTACAATTTCAAATTAATTATAAGTTAACATCTATACATGTGTTATACATATGAAATCAAAATAAATAAAAATGTAACCTTGTAATTTTAGGATAAATCAAATCTATAAATAATATCATTATTATATTAATAACAATATAAACATATTAAAATTAAAGAAAAGTGACATTTTAGTTTTGTAGGATGAAAAAGGTATATTAGTTTTGTATGTTGAAAAACAAAATTAGTTTTAACATAGTTTGGGGCAAAAAAAAAAGTACTAAACTTCAATGTGTATAGATTTTATATTATACTTATAAATATAAATTAAATTTACTTCAATACTTTTTTTTCCTTAATTTAAATAAAATTCAATCCATTTCATTATATATATATATATATATATATATATATATATATATATATCTAAATGCTATAGAATATATATTATATTCATTTGTATTTTATATATTATTTTTTCTTATGTTATAAATCAAATCAATTCAATATGCAATATAAAATTCATACATAAAACAATATATTATATTATATTATTTTTATATAGTATATTAATAACATGTTATTATATAATTTAAATAATATAAATTATAATTAATAATATATTCTATAATTAAGAATTTATGAATTTATATTTATATTATATTTTAAGTTATTTAAGTACAAAGGACTAATGTATTAGTTGTGCAATGATAATGATTTTTTCTTGAAAAGCTCATTCTTATTTATAGTCACATCAATACAATTTTTTAATTAATTTTAATTTGGTACAACTTTTGAATTGAATTTGACCATGGTTACATGGATTTTGATGCAAAAAGTGAATTGCAAATTCATAAATATTATTTTATTGGTTTAGCTATTATTTTATTATTTCCTTAGGAGGTCCATTTTAGACCTCAAAATTCCCCTAATAAAGCCTTGTGATAAGCGTTAGGAACTTGATTGTATTGAGGATTGATTATGTGTGTTGTTAATGAGTTGATTATGTATAAGATGGTACTAATGCTTGGATAAGATTTGTATTGTTATGGAAATGTTAACCTCAGATGTGATATTCTAGCTAGCCTTACCGCAACAAATTCCCAATAACAAGCCAAGGTGAAGATCTATATTGTGCACTTATTCAGAGTTAGTTTTAGAATTATGTTTGTGTATGACAGCACATAAGAGGACACTAAAGGCCAAAAAGGAAATGAGGGCAAGAATGGTGCAATATAACATTGACTGATCACAACATGGATATGAGGAGGAAAGATCAGTTGAGCATAGAAGAGAGAAAGGTTATCTTGACTTAATGGACACATTGAGGAGTCTAAGGGCTAAAATAAGGAGCCACAAGGCTGACAACGAGAGGCTTGTCAAGGACAGCGAGAGGTTTTTCAAAGCACAAGAGAGGAAAGAAAAAGTGAATGCAGCCTTATTGCAAAGTATTTTAGTCTTATAAAGGAAAATACAACATGAGTTAGGAGTTAGTCATAGGGACAGGGAGATTCCCTTAGGACAAGAAGAAAGAAAAGATGGAGAAGATCCAAAAAGAGATATACAATGTTAAGTGAAGATACGGTGAAAGGAGGTATTCTACTACACACTCTAGAGAAGAGGACTAACACTCATGAGCAGTAGCTTGAAGACACTCACAGAAGGCATTATTATTATCATCATTGTCATCATAGAATAAGGGAAAAAGAATACGTACTAGAGTAATTTAAGAAATCTAAGCCTCCTATATTTGATAGTGAGGTAAAAGAAGCAAAAGATGATGAATCATGGATGCTTGAGTGTTGACAGGGGGAAGATGTCCTAGTTACAATGAGTTGAGTATTGGCCCGATCAGGATCCCAATTAGACCCTTTTTTCATTTAAGTAGTTGTATACCCTCCGGAATCAATGCAAGATTTCCTATTCTAACTTATAATATAACTAAACTAAATTATTAAAATGATAAAATTAAATTAAAATAGGGGAAATATATGACGTAAGTTAATATATACAGTGATCTACAAAAAATATACAAAATATTTTGGATCTTTGTTGGACTTGACTTGATAGAACAAACAATAGTGAGGGTAGTGGGGTATGGGATTCATTCAAACATAATATCTAAAAGAAAATATTATGTGTGTTTGAATCTGGCTAGAATCTGGGTCTAGCTAGCCACACAAGATAATTTGAGATGGCGTTTGAACTAAAAACCCAGTGAATATTTTCTTAAAGATTTTATTTTAGTTTCCATGCAATAAATAAAACAAATAACTTAAAATTAAAACAGACCTAAAAACAAGAGCATATCAACTTTCTATTATTTGAATATCATATTTCACTATCAAATAGAAACATAAACAGAAAGCGGTTCATAATTTTCTTTGAAAACAAAAATACTCTGCAACATATCATAAGAAATATTGATAGAATATTCTAACAATTCAATCAAAGATAAACATGAAGCGAGTTATAGGATTAGTACCAAATGTACCCATTAAATAATTAAATTGATGACAATATATCAGTCTTGTAACTAAAAAAGACATTCAAATCTAAATTCGGTATTCAAAAAGCCTTACTTCAAAAATTGATTATAGAATGGAAGTCTTGAGTTTCCACAATTCAACAGCCCTTACACCAACGTAAGAAGCCATATAAATAAGATAGAGTTTGTTTGTTCTTCCTAATTTAGAAAATCTTCAAGATTTTCTCTAATTATAAATGATGCTAAAATAAAACACTATCCTTATATAAGGATAATTTCCCAGAAAAGTGACAAGTTGTTTCAAAATTAATCCTCGTCTTTAGAGTCATTATCCTCAATGTTGAGAAGATGTGGAGAATTTTCTTGGATAAAGCTTACCCAATCTATATATACTTGAGTAATTGAAGAAAAATGAATTGGATGTAAATGAACTATGTTGACTTGGCACATTGACACCAAATTATGAATGAACCTTTTCTTTTTACCATATTTAAAAACAAATTTTGAAATTAGCTTGATTTGTTCACAAGGAAATTGCAGAAAATTCTGGAAGGTTTGCTGAGTCCAAATTTCGGTTCCTGTTATTTCTTTCACATATTTTGTTGTTCCATATTTTGGTTTTTTTTTGCCTCATAGATCTTGGGACTTCCTCTCTTAATTGTTTTGATCTAGGAAGATAAAACTCTTCAATAAAATCTGTCCCATGCTCCTATACCTTTATACAGTGTTCAATGGCCCTCTTGGTCCACACTTGGATTTCTTTTGCTTCTGATTCCCTTCGGCTTAAACAAGCATACATGATTCTTTTGTCTTTCTTGGAAGTTTTAGGAATGTGCATAGGTTGTAATTTATTTTCCCATTCAAGAATTGATGAAAATGTTTATTTGATATTTCAATATTCTTCAACCAAAGACTCAATTCTTTCGTTGATATTCACAATCTCCTGATAAATCTATAAATTTTATCCATTTGTTTATAGAACTTAGCATGATCCTTATTTGATATTTGGTTGACCTGTATTACTTTTTCTTTGAATACACTTAGACTCTATTCAACACCATGAATTTTTTTAATTGAATCTAAAGGGTTCCAATTTGTTCTTTTAGTGTTCCATTCATGGCTTCAAAGTTGTTTTCAACATCTTCTTTCAACATCTGATTTTTCTCCTCATGTGTCTTTTCGGGTTTGCACAACCTACTGAAAATGCTTGATATCTAATTCATTCAATTGATTCTCAAGCTAACTCTGTAAATTAACCCTCTCAAAAGAAAATTCTTCCATAAGGGCTACAAAATGCATTTTCCAATTCTCTTCACCAAATTATTTTATCTTTTCAATTTGCAATTCCAACTCTTTGATCCTTTGTAACTTATTTTAATAGGTTGTTTCAATTTCACTAACATGATGTTGTTGATTTTTTACAAAGTCTCCAGGAACCTGCGAATATTTTTCTACTTTCTCTCTCACATCTCCAGTTTCCTTCCAACTATGTTCAGACACTACTTCAAAATTGTCAAACTTCCTCTTCTTATTTCTTCTTACAATTGATTTTGTCTTTGTATTGAAATAATATTCAGTTAAGGATGGAATAGTTTTATACACTGCTTCCATTTCAGTATCAGGCCTAAGAAGAAATGAACTAAGAGGAATTTTTGTGGAGAGGGGAGTCATGGAAGGCTTAGGATATGCTTCTGATATTGAAAGCTCGGTAGTTTTAGTTTGTTGTTCAATTGAATTTTTCTCTTTGTCAATATTGTTTGTGATTGTTGAATGAACAATTTCTTGCTCATCCTTTTTTTATCAATTTCCATCTCTTCAGTTCGTTCAACATATTTTTTAGATTGTAAGCCTTCTTGGGTGGTATCTTCAAGAGAATTAGGACAATAATATCTTTGGGAGAAAGGCTTTGTTTGACTACTTTCTCTTCTGCTTCTTGCTTTTGGTCTTTAATCTCTACTATTATCATGATATTGTCCATCCTCTGACTTTCTCTTTCCTTTTCTTTATCACTCACATCTCTTCTAGTCTCTAAACTGGCTGATCCTTGGGTTGTAATAGAAACCTCAAGAATATTTTCAATTTTAATTTCTTGAAATTGATCAGAAGAAGAGGTTGGTTCTGAAAGGACCTTAGTGAAATTAATTTTTAAAAATTCAAGAGATTTTAAATCTTTAATTGAAACAAAATACAAGATACTCTTCTGATTGAGAAATTTATCATAAGTGTTTTCTCTAAATTCCTGGAGTTTTGCCCTATCTTCAATACTCATTACTTTTCCTCTTTCAACTGTCAATTCAAAAATAGAAATGTTTATGAAAACATCATCAAGAGGCTTTTGATGTGTAATTTTTTTAATATAACTAACAACCTTGTTATGATAATTTATTATCCCACTAGGGTCATAATGAAAATGGTGTAATGAGTGAAACCATACACTCTTGAGCTCCTCAAACTCCTTGAATGTGTCAACTCTTTCCTTCAAAATTATTTTTCCAAATTTAATTGGAAAATTTGGCCAAATTTTCCTTTGAAGTTTACTCAACTTTCGCACTTGACCATTTAATGTTGTTTGATTTTAAAAGTCTCTAAGAGAAATTCTTTCGAGAATATGCCTAGGAAATATATGAGGACTAACCTCACTACCATATATTTTGATATAGGAAAACAACTCCTCAACGAACAAGTCTCCAATTTGATCCAGTGTATCTTTTAGCTCTTGACTAATCCTCAGAGGAGCATTCCAAAAAATGACCTCATGTATAGGGATCATTGCATAATTGCAAATGTCATAAAATAAAATTTATAATTACTTTCGCACAATATTGAAGCACAAGTTTGAATGGCTATCTGGTGGTCCATGGGATAGTTCCATTTTATGTGAGGAAAATGGATAGTGGAAATTACAATATTCAAAAGATAGAAAGACATACAAAACATATGTTCATAGTCTGGAGGGGATAAAACTGATAACTTTAGGGCATCTGTCAGGTTTTGAGAGAGAATATTAGTCCAATTCAAATGTTTTGAGGCATAGTGGATATTATGAATTAAGTACTTCCATTGGATTTTGTAATGTTCAGGGTCCTTTTCCCCATATATTCTAGAGAGAATTTTGATGATGAACCTAAAAGGCCTTTTGAAAATTACAACAAGGAAATCCTTAGATGATTTGAGTTTGAATCCCTCTTTCTCCTCCCGCAACTAGCCTTCAATGATTTTATCATAATTCTTGCCACTTTGATTAAATATTGCATTGTTGAAATTATCTAGAAACTGAGTAGTAAAGGAGAGCTCAGGATACCTAAGCTTATAAATTGTTGAAAGGGTGTTTGACCTCGAAGATGTTATCACATTTTTATTGGAATTGTAGTTGTGTGTGTAGGAATATGAACATTCTTTAATATCCATGCTATCATATCATAATAAGTAAATATTTTAGCACTGGAAACAACCTTGTGTAATTCTGTCCTTCAAATCTTCTCAAATTGTGCACTTTTCTCCTTGCTGGGATTCTCTCACTTTAACTATTCTTATCCTCAAATAAATTTTAAATTTCTTCCCACTTTATTGTACCTACATCTTGTGTCTTGAAAGTGGTGTTGGATATCAAGGCCGTGTTCATATTATAGTTCTCTAGCTTCATATCTTCCACTTCTTTTGTCATTTCTTTAATTTGTAGGACTACTTTCCTTGAGCCGACTGATTTTCTCTTCTTTACTATTTTGTGACCTATATGTGAAATCAATGAAACAATTAATATTTTCTATAGAAGAACCTTTAAATTCATTAAAAAAAAACCTTAAAACTTTAGCATCTACCCAAATTTTCAAGTTATGGACAAATTGTCACAACTTCTGGTTGAATTTCAGAGTTTTAGATTGTGGTTTCAAAGAACAATTGAAACATGATTTTTAATGACAAAATGGAGATTTTGACAGTGGATAAGAGAATATATTTGATGATTTTTATTAAATTTTGGAGCTTGGGTTGTTTTGATTCACATGACAGATAATGAATTTCAAATTAATGTGAAAATACCTCTTAAACATTTTTCAAAAAATGAGGCGAGATCATGAGGTCAAAGGTCAGGAAAATATTTATTCAAAATCTACAAGCAGACGCGACTAACAACTTCATTTATTGGAAAAACAAAAGAAACTTAAAAAATAATGAAAAGTGCTTAAATAAAAAGAATGATTATTTTATTCGTAAACGGAAAAACCATAAGTTGGATAGTTAGGAGGTCGAGAGGTACTTTAAAAAACATAATAACTTTATTGGTTCTAACCCCAACTTAAAATTGAATCAAGGCAAGGTCTAGGTCACGAGTCGGGGTAATCGTGAGGTCAAAGGTCGGGAATCAAAGAGATGAAAACTTTTATAAAATAATCATTTTAGGTTTGATTTCTGACTTTGATAGGTCAGAGCAAGAGAGCAGTTTGGAGGTTGGAGGTCAAGTTTACTATTATTATTTTGAAAATTTATCAATGTTTGACTTTCCGACTTCATCAAAATTTTAAGTATTTTTGCTTGATTTTTATAGTTCTTTTTTTATGTTTAAAAATTATCTACAAAAGAAAATTTCTTTTAGATAGGGTCCTTTATTATTTTTTTATGCAAAGAAAAAAATGAAAAAGGGAGGTTGTTGTAGTCCTAATACCAAATGTTAAAACATTGGGAGAAGCAATTATCTCTATCAATGTTAATTCAAAGTTCAAAATAAAATAATGTATTCATAATTTTTTTCTAAATTATAATTAATCCAAAGATGATTAATATAATATATTAAAGTAAACAATCATATAGAAGAAATCATGAGAGAAATGAAAATTTTATGAAATAAGAGTCAATAGATGTGATTCATTGTATCTTAAAACTTTAAAATCCAATCAATTTTGAACTTTTAATACTAAGTTTAAGATTTTGATACTATCAAAGTGCCTTGATTTTCATTTTAACCGTCTTTGTTATTCCCAACATAGCTTCACTACCAACACATGTTCAATACCTTAGTGAATATTACCTCGATATCATAGGAGAATTTTCTCGTTGCCAACAAGATTGTTCAGTACTCTCGTGGGTTTTCTACTATTTCTCACATTTCATTTTAGAAATTCTTTTCTAACTCTTTGATCTTTGATCATAAGATATTCTCAGCGTGATATTTCCTTTTGGAGAAAATTTTGTTATCAAAATATCATGGTGATATGAGTTTTGTTTTGACTTTGAGTAAACAATTTAACATATTAAAATCAAACTATGTATTTTATTATTCATTACTTGATAGAATATAGGTTACCTTAAATTTGAAATTGATGGAACTTTTATAACATAAAATAATCAACATGGAACTTTCCTACTTATATTGAGAGTATATATAAAGAGTTAAAGTAATAACAAGCATATTTAGATCTCTCATATTCTAAGAATACTTTGTACATAGACTTTAAATTCATTTGACTAATAAATAATTAACTAATAAAAAAATACTTCTCTAAACATGTACTTATTATTATAATTATACAACAAAAAATAAAATGAAATGAAATCCTTGTATACAATTGATATGAAATAAAAGTGAATAAAGAAAATAAAAATTTAAGGACACCCACGTCCTTTGGTAAAATGACTTATTTACACATGGCCAAAATTATTTCCTTATAAAATATCTCTTCAAACTCTTCATATTTACGGGAAAATTTTCAACCTAGCCTTCTAATATCTCTACAAGATGTAAGTTGAAGGACCGAGTTTTGAAGATATTTGAAAAGGACCAATATAAAGATGTTGAAATTTAGAATGTTTACCCTTTTTCTCATGGATTTTATCCCATTTAAGCACTAAGTCACCCATAGAAAAATATTTGTCAGATGTCATATGTTTATCAAACCATGCTTTTAATGATTTCTTGATGTTCATGAAACTTAGCTTTAACCTTTTGTCTTCCCTCCTCCAATTTTAACAATGTATAAATCAAACATCCACATCTCTAATTAAATTTTGATTTACTGATTGAGATAATTGTATTGATGAGAGGAAAATATTTGGAGGTAATATAGCTTCCTTGCCATATACAAGGAAATAAGGACAATTACCTAATGCCCCTTTCGGAGTTACTCAATCATCCCATAGAACATTAGATAACTAGTTATGCTAGTTTCTTTGATGTTTTTGGATGGTTTTCTTGAGGATTTGGATTAGATTTTTGTTCATTGATTCTGTTAATCCATTACCTTGTGGATAATAGTTAGAAGAAAAATTAATTTTAATTCCTTTATCCAAACAAAATTCAGTCATTTTGAGAGAATAGAAATAATATGAATTGTCAAATACAAAAGATGTGGGGACACCAAATCTAGTGATTATATGAATTTCAAGAAAATACATCACATGTTCATCATTGACATTATTTAGTGGGATTGCTTCAGTCCATCTAGTAAAGTAGTTAGTGGTAGTGAGAATATATTTATGTAATTTTGAAGAGTTTGAGTTAATCTCATCAATAATGTCTAATCCTCATTGCTCAAAAGGTCCCTCAACTTCAATAGGTTGAAGAGGAAGAGTTGGTATTTTCTCTTTTCCTACAGTGGTTTGACATACCTTGTAGTTCCTTACATATACGTAGGAACCTTTGAAAAGATTCGGCCACTAATAACTCACTCGTAAAATTTTATGTGCATTGGTTTCACCTCCAAAATGTCCACCAACAAGACCATCACTTAAATCATCTAAAACCTTTTCCGCATCACATTTCTCTAAGCATCTCAAAAGAACATCATCATAGTTTTTTCTAAAAAGAACACCATCAATCAATTGGTATTTAGAAAATTTTAAATGTAAGGCTCTTTTTTGTTTAACTCATAAATGATTAGGAGAAGTACCATAAGTTAAAAAATACTTAATGTCGGAATACCAAGTATCTATTGGTGTAGGGACATAGAGATTTTGTTCTTGACTTTCCTCAAGTACATTAAACCAACCTTCTTCCAAAAGTGAACTTTCCTCATCATTTGAGTGATAATCTTCTAATTCAGTTGATAATTTACATAACACTTGTCCTCTGATGACCTTTAAGGGTTTAATCTCAAGGTCATATTCTTGAAGTGCTTCATCCAATTTTCCCTTTTTTCTCCTAATTTCTTTTGTACCAATAAATTTTGGATCGCAAGGTAAGGAACTATGACTTTAGTATGATACTTTAAAAGGAAAGTTTTGAAATGTTTGACAAAATTATAAACCACATAGGCTTGCTTATCTATATCTGGGTAGTTTAATCCAGCACCTTGAAATCTTGAACTCATAAAATAAATAGGCATATCAATATTATCAAAATTCTATTGATTAAGGATAATTGCATATGAAAAATCAGATTCAAATGTATATAATAAGAATTATTTATAAAAATTTGGATTTATTAATGTTGGAGCAGCAACGATAGCCTATTTGATTTTTTCAAAAGTGTCTTTCTCAAGTGTACTCTATTTAAAAGTATGGTTTTTTTTAATCATGTCTTGCATAAGTCTAACTGTTTTTGCAAAACTAGGTAAAAATATTCTAACAAAAATTAATCTTTCCAAAAAAGGATTGCATGGATTTTTTTGTTATGATGAAGAGTAATTTGTAATATTGTTTTACTCTTTCTGGATTAATTATAATGTCGGTTTTAGAAACTATCAAAACCAACAACTTACCTTCAGTGACAACAAATATAGTCTTCTTTGGGTTTATAGAAATACCATATTTACGACATTTGTCAAATATTATTTTCAAATGATCAATATGTTGTAATATTTTCTTTGAATAAACATTAATGTCATCCAAATATACTATGATGAAAGTATTAATGATACTGTTAAAATAAATATCCATGGTTCTTTGAAACATTGCTCCTACATTGATTAATTCAAAAGGAAACTTTTGATAGGTGTATGTACCCTGTTACACAGTAATTTGTCACCGTCCCTACCATTCCCCGTCCCGCACAATGGAGGACCCATTTTGTGACCTGTGAACATTGTCATGCCTTGAAAACATCATCAATGCATTCCTCTAAGCATGAGCTTTATTTTCCCTTGAGACATCTCCTTGCAAAAATCATGAAAAACATCCCTTTTTGCATTGGCGCGGGCGGACAGTTCAGTACTCGCGCCAATGGGGAAAATCCTGCAAAGAGGTCGCGCCAACTGGCGCTCTGTCATAGAGCAGTAGTCGCGCCACCCAATTTAGGGACTGTTTTTTAAATAAAGATGGCGGAAGTTGAGTTCCAACAAACTCACAAACCATTGCCTATCTTGAGTTGGGAGGTTTGGTTGCGGGAGTTCTATGGAAGGGAAGTGGTTTTGCCACCTCCCATGGAACCTTCCTTGTTGATAGGGCCAATCCCATAATAATAGGGATCCCAACTCCCTCCTTCCCCATCTATAAAAGCCTGCTCAATCCCATGGCAAGCGAGTCTTGAAGTGCCTAAGCTTTGAATCTCCATATTCCCAAGAGCCTTTGTGCTGTAAAGAGCCCTCTTTTTCCCTTAAGGCCAACTCAAGTAAGGAGACCATCGTCGAGAGACTCCGGAGAGGTTTTCCCTTTCCTTGGCGAGCTTTGCGAGACGTGGACAACTGGAGACCCATCCGAAGGAGACCGCGACGTCAGAACTTGGTTGTAATCTTTCTTCATTCATTATTTAATAGATGATTATGATTATGGTTCCACTCCGTTTCCCATCATGTTAATGCGAGTAACATCCTTTCTGACTAATGTTTAGTTACGTGTGCCGAATTTTATGCTTGTATCTGTTCGTTTCTTCCATGTGCAGGTGTTCATCCGCGGAGACCGTGGAGGGATTGTGATCTGCCGAGGCTGAGGAACGGGGACGCTTCTTCTTCAGATCATAGCGTTGGAATCCGGGTAGGCTTCTATTCCTAGTCTTTTCATTCGTAACTAGGAGCTTGCGTCATAACATTGTTTGATTGTTGCTAGACCCCTGCTGGGCTAGTAGGGATCGCCTCTGTCCGCAGAGGGGATTTACCTCCTCAACAATTTGGCGACTCCGATGGGGAGATCGTCCGGATTTCACTGTCTCGTTTGTGTTGTCTCGCCTTGATTGTTTTATGTGTTTCCTTGCTTAATGAACCTTCTGGGTTGGGTTCTTTCACTGTTTTTGCTTCTTGGTTTGCTTAGCTTGCATTGGTCTGCTTCTGGAGTAGCTTGTTTTTAATTTTGGCTGAGAAACTCGACTGGCGCGGTCTTTAACCCGACAGTCGCGCCAATTGGCGCACGTTGCCTTTGTCCAGCCCGCGCCAGTTGCTTTATGGCGCCAGTTTCACCCTTACAGTCGCGCCACTCCTGTAAGGTTTTTGAGTTTCCTCATTTTTGAGCTCTCTGGATTTGATCAGTGTTTTTCTTCTTGATTTTCCGACTGCCTGAGTGTGTTGGAGTCCTGTTTGACTGGGAATTCACCTCTGTCCTTGGTTGTTTGCTTTTATCTACCGATTTCACGTTTTAAGCCCTAGGGCATCTAGTGGCTTAGTGTATCGAGCCCTCCTTGGGAGTTTTGGTGTTTTGATTGTCCTGTCAACTATCTGATTGATTCTCCGCATCCTCTAAGTAGTTGTTCATTGTTTTGTTGTGATTTTTGGGTGATTGTTCATTCCTTCATTCGAAATTCGTTTGGTCTTGCCTTGGACCTAGATCACACGGTCCATTGGAAGCTTTTGAGTATTTTCTTCGTTTTGAGAGACTTTGGTCGATTTGGGGATCTGATTGCTTGTGTTGTTGAGTGAAATTTGTTTTTTTCGCTCTCGTGAAAATCGTTTCTCAAGTTGTTCTGTTTGTTTTCAAGTTTGTTTAGTGCATATTAGCTATTAAACATTGAAAATAAAATTAAAAAAAATATCTTTTGCTTTTGTTAATTAGTGCAAATTGTGATCTTTTCCGTATCGCTAGTGATTAGTGTTTTGAATGAAAAGTTTTCAATTTCACTAGTTGCATTAGAGGTCTCATTGTTTGTCTTCCATTCATTTCGTTTGTGTAAAAGCCCTCAACTCTTCTCTAACTAGTTTTCATCGAACGAAATGTTGCACTGTGGCATATAGCTTTGCATTTAGGAGTCTTTCGAGACACTACATACGATAGAGCCTGGAAATTGAAACTTAATTGAAGATCAACTGTAAAATTTATTCAATTAACCTAAGGCAGCATTGGAACTTAACGAAATATATTTAGAAGGTCTAGGCTAGAGACGTGTTCCGGCGTCGTTAAACCTAGCAGCTGTCGTTCGCCTATTGGCTTTAGACAGCACTAGTACGGACTTGCGCTCCCCGTACCGTCGCGTATATAAAGGGAGACCCCTATAGGTTTTCAATCCTTTATCCACAGGAAGCCGAGTCTGCCGCCCTATACCCGTGATACACCGAACACAACATTCGGGGAGACTACCTGCACGTACGGAAAGTCCTTGGTCGATTTTTGTTTCATTATTGAAACCAAGGTGTATATTGCAGTTCACGGATATTTGGTACACCCTTTGTGCCTAGTTTTTCCTGAGCAGTCATTTGGTCTTTTCTGACTCCCTAAACTTGAAAAGACCGTCAAGCGCTTGTCCTTTCACGCTTGTGTCAACTCTGAAAGAGATAGAGTCATCTTTTTATCATTTCTCGACTCTTAAAACATGAAACGGTAGAATTTCTTACTTTCCAATGTGGTAAAATTAATCGCCCACGATTACACACCCGTTTAGACATTGCTTGTTGACCGTTTGATCGTGTGTCTTAACTCGTTTTCAGCCCGTGTGTGTGTTTGCTCTTTTCTTCTAGTCTTTTGCCACAGTGGCAGAACCTTCGGTTTCGTCTACTGGTAGTCCTTACACGAACAATTCTTCAGAAGCTTCTCAGCCTTCTGTTGAACCACAACAGCCTGTTGTTTCCGAGTTTCCTGACAGGGGACCGGTTCTCGCCGAGCAACCCTTTGGAGGACCAGTTGAGTTCAATTGGCCCTTTTCGGACCCTGTGTCTGAATTGAGATTAGGAGCTGATTTCCTTTCTCTTACATCGAGTTCACCGTTTGTTGCTGCTGTTTTTCCTCCTAGTCCTCGCCGTCTTTCGCGTGATTTAACGGCAGGATCAACCATGAGTGATTCTGGTGAGGAAATTCCTGGTGAAGACTATCAGCGCATCCCACGTAGATTGTTTGAGGGAGATGACTCTGAGCTGGCTACCATGTCGTCAGCCAGTCCTTCTTTACCACAGGGATACAGATCTCTGGGTCAGATCATTTCAGCTGCAGCCTCTATGGGAATATCATCTCCTGCTTTGAGGCCAGCTGTCGCTACACCCGGGGTGTCCCCTTCGACGCCCGTCACTTATGTTCCCGTTCGGCCCACTGTTTGTGTGGCTGCCTCTTCTTTTGTTGTCTTAGCTACCAGGGCTGGGCCAACTCCTGAGGATGTTTATCTAGCTATTGCTATACCGGAGAATATCTCTCCGGAGGAGTATCGGTTGTCCTTGCAACAGCCGAACGTCGAAGCTGGACAATTCCCCCAAGATCCTTACCGATCTTTCTTTTCGCACTATGCACAGGATGGCACTCCCGTGTATGCTTTCCCAGGTCAGTTTGACGAGCACGGGGAGGTTTTGCGCCTTCCTGCTCCTGAGGCTTATCTGTATGCTGAAGGTTTACCATACAACCAGTGTATCGATCCCATAGGACAAACTCTTCCATGGGGCCAACCCGCAGCCAACCCTTCCTATCCGTATGACCCACAGGGACAGCCCCCATCCGCGCGCCCCGCGGGCCGCCAAGGGCCATTGTACAATCCACAAGGACCATATTATAGCCCTTCTCTCGGTCAACCCGCTTCGGTACCCCCGGCTCGGCATCAACCGGACCCACCTATGGTCCCCGGGGGGCAAATCCGGCCTTCTTTATCGATGCAACCGCAAGATCCTCAGTATCTCGTTGTTTCTAACGTTGCATATCGCCCAGACTATCCTATGGTTCTCCGTTTTCAGTGTCAAACCGGTTTCCGTTAGCACTGGTCTCCGTTTCCACCTCCAAAGCCTGCCCATCCGGGACAACCTAGGGCTCACTTACAACCAGGTCAACCTGCGCAACTGGCGCCGCCTGTCTATCCGGGTCAACCTGGTCATTCAGGTCAGCCCTTACATCCAGGCCAACCTGTTCACTCAGGTCAGCCCTCTCAGTCGGGTCACTTCCGCTCAACAGCCTCGTTCATTCAATGCCGCACCAAATCAACAAACCGCGTCCTACGCACTGTGAAGGGTGACTCTCTTATCGTCACTTCCCACCAAGCTCGCAGTGGTTATCATCCCTCATGGTCGGGCCTCAACCGAACTATAAGATTAGTTGCAGGCTCTTAGTATTATCAAGATCCTCCTCCACCCCGGTTCTACTTGGCCTGTTGTACCCAACCAAACGCCGCTTATACAGGGCAGACCCCAACCGCGGCCCGAACTCCCGGGTTATCAAGCCCCACACTATGGTTACAAGAATCCAAAATCAGTCCGGTTATACGAACTATGCCCCTACAAATAAAATCCCGCGTACGTAACCCGTGGGGGCAGGGATATTCACAACCATCGTGGAGCATGGGTATCGGACCTTATTCTGGGACTGGCATGGGGGTTAACCCTCCATTGCCGTTCCTGGCTACCTTGGATCTACCGGACGTTTCAAAGTTGACCAATGATCCGATTTCACATAATCCATATTGGCCTCCGGTTCCCACCAAGATACCAGTAGATTGTCCCAAGTTTGAGGGCAAAGCTGGCGAAGACCCCTAGGCGCATGTGATGACGTATCACCTCTGGTGTTCGTCTAACTCTTGGGTCGATGATTCGATTCGTTTGCGTCTTTTCCAGCGTACGTTAACAGGAGCTGCCGCTAAGTGGTACATAGAACTATCCCGTGGTATTTTTCAAGATTTCAACTCGTTAGCCATGGCTTTCCTCACGCATTTCCAGTTACCGGTCCGCTATGAGGCCGGGACGCACATCCTAACTTCTCTGAAGCAGGACACGGCCACTCACATCTCAGATCACATACATGAGTGGCGGCGCCGTCGTCGACTGATCAAGTTTCACATACCTGATCAGATTTTGACCCACTGGTTCACCACCTCCTTTGTGAATAAAATCGCTCAGGATATTGCGATGGGAGCGTGTGTGACGAAGGAACAAGCTATCGTGCGTGCCCAGTACCTGGATCTTGTCTATTCGCAGTCTGGCACGCTTTATGACATCTTGACTGATGCTCCACGGCCCGGAACCACTAAGGCTCTGCCTACCCGTACGGTAGATGGTGTCATTGGTTCCGTCTCTCAAAATTCGAAGAAGTCTTCGAATGGGAAGCAAAAGGCTAATTCTTCCAACAATACCTCTGCTAATCCCGCCTCATCCGATTCTGGTAAAACCGCGGAGGTGAATTCCGTCCAGGCCAATCCTGCAGACAAATCATCCAAGGGGAAGAAGAAGGGCAAAGGCAAATCAAAATCTGATGCCCCGAAACCGGAATCTAAATCTCGAACTGAGGATGGCTCCCAACGTAAGCCGAAATTCCCTTGCCCCATCTGTGAAGGTGACCATTACACTAAGGATTGTCCACGACGCGTCCGAGGTTAGCTCTGCTTCCTGCTGCCTAAAGGGACTCCCACCGTTTTAAAAGAGCCGCTTCATCTCAAACAGACCCGTATGGTTGAACAAAAGGCCACCATCCTCCATCCGCACCGTCGGGTCTTTTGGGTCTGAGGTTTTCATGATGAAGACTACTACACCTATCACTATCGCTACGCGGTCGAAGGATTACAATGAATCGCGGCAGGCACCCGGGAAGGCAGTTGCGGATGGGCCGCCTCCCCTACCTGCCTCCGGTCCATTGGAAATCGAGAAGCCGACTCCCGAACCCGTTGTGAAACCACCTCCCAAGGGTGTTCTTCGAAGATCCTCTTATAATCCAAATGCTCGTGCCGCTCAACACTACAGCATTTTTGAGGATCTGGCACAGGCGCCATGTGCTATGTCTGCACTTGAGGTTCTTCAAAGTTGTCCTTCACAACGGAAGGCTTTACTCTCTGCAATCGGTGGTATCGATCCCACCGACTCGAGCCTTCTCACCTTCGATCTGGAGAATTTTACTCCCCGGCTTCCACATCAAATCACTTTGGTCATTCAAGTCGGGATTAACAGTCTGAACATTCATAGGGCTGTCGTAGATGAGGGTGCATCTACCTGCGTTATGTCCTCCGCTTGCTGGAAAGCCATCAGCTCTCCAGCCTTGTCGTCATCTCCCAATGCCCTTGAGGCATTTGATGGTCGGGAATCTAAACCCCTGGGCATTCTCGAGAGTCTTGCGATCACATTACAGGAAAAAACTGTCAACGTAGAAGTAGAGGTGGTTGACGCTAAACTCAACTACAATATACTTCTTGGCCGCAGCTGGACCCATGCCATGCTCTGCGTGCCGTCTACTGTCTTTCGATTCATTAACTTCCCTCACGAGGGCAAGATTGTCACGGTAGATCAGTTGTCATTTTTCACCTCTAGCTCTGAGAACAAATGTGCCATACGTGGATCAAATTCCAAATCCCCCGGAAAGTGTAGGACCTGGTCTCTTCAAAGACCCAGTCCTCATGGGTATTTTTCCCGCACAACCACCGCACACCACTCAAGTTAACATGATTTCCAGGTCCGATGACCCTTGGCTTATTCCTACGCCTGAGCAGGTGTTTGAGTTTGGAGAATAAATGCCCTTGATTCTAGTAGAGATCAGCTACTGTGAAATTGTTGCCGCATCTGATCCTCCACCTCCTCAGCATGCTCCGTTGAGCATGGCTCTCGACGTTTACTCTCAATCCCCCTGGCTTGGTTAGGCCGATTCACTTGATCCTCTCAAAGAGACTTTTCCCTCACATGAGGCTATCATTGAAACTATGTCTCTTGAGGAGCTGCCTTGGGGCGATGGACATCATCGCTCCTCTTTTATGCCTAGCTTGGGGGCAATGACTGACTGTCTGGAGCATTATGCTACTCAGGTTCCTACCCCTCCTCTTCAAACGCCCATTTTAACGCATTAGGTTTTTTCGGAGGGTAACCTGAGTAACATTACTCAAACCATCCCGATCAACATCTCCATTAAACCGGGGATCGTTGAGAATATTCATGTGGGTGTGACTTGTTCTCCCGATGAAATTCAAGTCTATACTAAGCTTTTCAAAGAATTCAGAGATGTTTTCGCATGGTCCTACGAGGAAATGCTGGGGATTGATCCTAGTATCGTAGTGCATGAGATTCCAACCTATCCAGGTGCGAAACCCGTGCGCCAACGCTAACGCCCCATGCATCCTCGGAAAGCTGCCGCTATCAAGGCAGAGGTTGAAAAACTTCGAACGCGGGGTTTATTTATCCTATCCCCCTTACAGAATGGGTGTCCAATATCGTCCCTGTCGATAAAAAGCAGGGTACCATTCGAGTCTGTGTGGATTATCGCGATATCAATCGCGCCTGTCCTAAGGATAATTATCCCACTCCGTTTATCGATCAGATTATCGACGATTGCGCCGGGAGTGAGATCTACTCCTTAATGGATGGTTTCTCAGGTTACAACCAGATTAACATTGCACCTGAGGATCAACATAAGACCACATTCATCTGTCCGTGGGGCACTTTTGCATACAAAAAAATCCCGTTCGGCTTAAAGAACGCTGGAGCCACTTTTCAGCGTGCGATGTCCTACGCTTTTCATGACATTCGCCATATCGTTCAGCCTTATCTGGACGACTTGCCAGCTCATTCAGCTAAGCAAGAGGACCATCCCAAACATCTCCTCCAGATCTTTCTTCGTTGCAGGCACTACAATATTAGGCTCAATCCTCATAAGTGCATCTTCGGCGTGGATTCTGGCCGTCTTTTGGCATTCATAGTCTCGAAAGACGGGATTCTCCTTGACCCTTTAAAGGTTGAGGCCATCATCAACCTCCCATCACCCTCTTCATTATATCAGCTGCAGAATCTACAAGGAAAAGCGAACTTTCTTCGATGCTTTATTCTGAATTATGCTGAGGTGGCCAAAGGATTCACTCGTATATTAAAGCAGAACGTTCCCTTCCACTGCGACGAAATCGCTCAGCAATCCTTTGAGAAGCTGAAGACGTTGCTTGTCAATGCTTCGTTGCTTCATCCTCCGGACTACCACCGCGACTTCACTTTATATCTCGCCGCCACATTTAGCACCATAGCCATGGTCTTGGTGCAAGATGACGATGACAATAATGAACATGTTGTTTATTATCTGTCACGGAACCTTCTCTATCCAGAAACGCGTTATGCTCATGTCGCAGTAGTTACCCAGGTGCCAGTGACACGCCGTACAATCGCTTTCGCCATTACTTTTGCGCACGATAACAAGGGTTTCGGCATCGCAACCCTATGACGTATATTCTTTCTAGACAATTACTAGGGGAAAGTACTTCCAAAATGGATCGTGATCCCGCGTAGAGTTTGACTTGGAGTTCACCACCGCCAAGTCAACTAAATCACCGAAGGTCTTCGCGGATTTGAAATGTTCTCTCCCGCGTACCGTTCCCTCACACTCGAAGACCATATACCGACGAAACGCTTTTTCTTACCACACTCGCGATCCTTGGTACTATGACATCATAGTGTATCTTCGTACCGCGACTTTTCGTCCGAGTTGACAACCGCCCGCCGCCGGACCCGCACTCGTCCCAACCCTACCGTATAAAAGAGATACCTTATATCGCATTGGAGTAGATTCGGTGCTCCGGCGATGCCTAACCTTGGAAGAGGCTAAAAAGGTCCTAAATGACTGCCACAGCGGCGCCTGTGGTGGACATATGTCCGGGTATGCTACTGCCCATAAGATTCTGCGAGCAGGTTATTTCTGGCCTTCCATATTCAAAGACTGTATCACTGCAGTCCGTAAATGTCATGCGTGCCAGATATTTCAGCGCAAGATGCGCACGCCGCCTTTACCATTGCATCCCGTTATTACCGTCGGCCCTTTTGCGAAATGGGGCATTGATTTTATGACGTGTAACCCTCACTTGGCCGGGGGGCATGCGTATATCATTGTTGCCGTCGACTACTTCACCAAGTGGGCCGAGGCAATGCCTACACTAGCTGTTGACGGGAAAACGGTTGCTCAATTTATATTCAACCACATTATTACACGGTTCGGGGTTCCTCAAGCCATCGTCATTGATCACGGTACTCATTTCCGAGATTATATGATGGTGGAGCTGACTTCAACGTTGGGCTTGCGTCACGACAGCTCGACACCATATTACCCTCAAGCGAATGGTCAGGTTGAAGCGGTGAACAAGGTTTTGGTCACTATGCTTCACCAAACACCAATGTCAGATTCATAAACTAGCTTGGCATCTCCAACTCAAGTCACTTTCTTGGGCATACCGAACATCTGCCAAGAGTGCAACCGGGTTCACACCATTCCATTTGGTGTACGGTCTGGAAGCTACTCTGCCCGTTGAATGTGAAATTCCTTCGCTTAAATTAGCTGTGGAGCTCTTACCAGATACTTCTCCTGAGGAGGAACGTATTCTGTATCTCGAACGGTTGGATGAAACCCGTCGTCTAGCCGCTTTGATCATCGAAGCACAAAAAAAGAGGGTCAAATCCCATTTTGATCAATCTGTTTCTCCCCGTTCTTGCATTGAAGGAGACCTCGTCCTCTTGTACGACCAGGCACATGATAAGCTTGGAGCCGGTAAACTCCAGCCTATGTGGCACGGTCCCTATATAGTAAAACGCGTTTTGAAAAATGGGGCCTACGAGCTTATAGATTACGAAGGAGTTCCACTGGCGCAGCCCAGAAATGGGTTGTACCTTAAAAAATACTATGCCTGAAGTGATTTCTTGGTGTGGTGTGTGTACATAGGTGTGTGATTGTCATTTGTGTGCATGGTGCGGTGTGCTTTGTAAACATCTTTCTGCTGATCGGGTCTTCCTGGTTGTGCAGATGTCTATTCATCCATTTGTTGGTTTCGCGGATAGTGCCTCCCGCAGTACCAGGAATATGTCTTCCGCAGCCTGGGTAATCTACGATCCTGCTGGTGAGTTGATTGACTTGCAAGGTGTGTGTCTAGGACGTACCACGAATAATATCGCGGAATATAGTACCATGTTGGAATTATTAACCGAGGCAGTAAACCTTGGTATCCGTGAATTGCTCGTGTACCTAGATTCACAACTTATAGTGTTACAGCTGAACGGACACTATTCGGTAAGAAACCCGTCCATATTATGTCTGTATTTACGTATTCAATTACTGGAAAGGAATTTTGACTACATTACATATCATCATATACCCAGGCATTTGAATACATTAACAGATGCAGTAGCAAATTTGGTACTAGACAGACATTTGCGCAATTTATAAATCATCATCACATGTAAAGAAAGACTCATCCAGAAATAGATATGCATATATATAGATATCGAAATGTTTACATAGAGTGTGTCACATAAAACTCAAAAAATATACACAATCGTCTTAGTACATCCAGAGACACTATGTCTCTCAAAAAAATAGGTGTGGTATAAATCCTAAGGACTAATCCGCATGGTGCTCATGATAGCACGTGACTGCACGCACTAGGCGCCTCAGGATTCGGTGGATCCGACTCGGAACTCCCACCGTGTGGCGCTGGTATGCCATCGGAACGTCTGCTAGCCGGGCATAGTCTGGAATCCCGTGGGCAATCCCCTCGAGGTTCTGGATCAGTTCATCTCCTCCGGTGCCTTCTCCCTGAATCTCAGGGGCGAGTTGTGTCCTCTGGGAGATTGGAGACATCCCAGCTGGTCTCTCAGGTCCTACATCTGCATGCATATATGATTGTGTTAAGACGAATGTGTATTAACAAGAAAAACATATAAACATAAAATAAAAAATATGAGGTCTTACCCAACTCCTCGTCCCAGTCATCTCCTTCTGGTAGTGGGAGGTCTGGGTCCCCGGTAAAGTCAGTTCCTGCATAGGGCCAGTCTTCCACGACAATCAGCTGGCGCCGTAACCACCTAAAAAACTCTGGCCTCCAGGACATCTGTTGGCCACCTCCAGATCTGGGCATCAATGCTGCCCAGCGAACCATTCTTGGCTCTCGTGGTATCGGACTCGCCACTGCGGCCCCTTGGCCCTGGAAGATTGGTAAGCGTTCCAGAATGAACGATACCAAGATGGAACCATAACCGAACTGTTTCAGTTTCCCCTGTTTGCACCTTGTGAGCTACCTTTTCATGTTGATAGTTACTGCTTCTGCCCAGTTGAACAGTAAGGGACTCATGCATTCTGAGGCCAGCAGGAGTTGGGTCTTCGTGGCCTCGTGCGGAGCCTGCGACCCAGCAGCCCGCGTAATGGTATGGAGAACTACTCTCAGTGCTAGATCAGGGATAGTGTGGATATCCACTTTCTTGCTTCCTGATCCTGTTTGTGCCCCTCGGCACACCCGTGCCATTACTTCTTCCATATTTTCCCCGGATGGTCTGCTTCTAGTCAATACAGGGATTGGACCTCTGCGGGACAATCCAGTGATGAAATAAACATCAGTGACCTCCAGTTCTAACACCTGGTCTCATAACCTGAACACCTGTTCATGTTTGTCCCAGATACTGATTAAATACTGGAGGAGCTCGGGCTGAGCTCATAAACATGGTGTGAGGAAGAACTTTTTTAATCCACAGTTTCTAAGTGCATTCATGCAAGCTTGGCTTTGCATGGCCTATTCATCCTCTTCTCCGTGCTCTCGTTCCTTCCATTCGATTTCCATTTTGAGTGATTATCTGCATTCATATGGTCAAAAACCCTCAGTTAGATCTTTGATGAGCTTCAAATTCCATGCAATTTGGTCTAAATGTCGAAATTTTGGGCGAATTTTTAGGTTCGGCCGCTGGCGCAGCTGTTTTGTGAACAGTCACGCCATGTGGCGCGAGCCCTTTATACAAAAAGCTCATTGGCACGGGTCCGTGCCCGATACCCGCGCCAATGGGCGCAGCCCTAAAATTTTAAAAGCGGCCACACATAACTGATTTTTAAGGGAAAATTATTAAAAAATGAATGAAAATGAAGAGCAAAAGAGCACCTCTTACCTGTGACAGACGAGAAGCTGAATGGTCGACTGGATTTGTCGTAATCACCGTCAGAAGTTTCTGCTCCAAAAGGACCATTGTTGCTTTCCACCAAGGTAAATAGTAAAAGTAATTTTATTTTTACCAATTTGACATATTTATAACGTTTTCAACGTTAAATGAGTTTTAAAAGTTATTTTTATCAAATATTTGTATATGTGATGTCGAAAATGGATTTTACGCTTGCTTGGTATGTGCAGCAGCAGGGTTTTGCGACTTAAACGATGGAAACGAGTTGTATTTTATACTTTTTTGGACTCGGTAAATACACAAAAAAAGTCACTTTGGAGTCATCTTTCAGCTCTTTTCTGACTCTCTAAATATGAAAATATTGCCGAGGCCCTTGTCGTTTCGATCTCGTTAAAATGGACACGAATCGACATCCACCCAGTATAAGTTTAACCCTTTTTCGGGCTAGAATGATTGATGAAAAAGAGATACCTATTTCTGTGACTTCAGGAGGTTTTCCTAGATATTGTTTTTCACTAGGATGCGGGGAACTATTTACGAAAAGGGACTGTGGTGTGGCACTACCTTTGTCTTCTTAACTCCATGGCGCAGCCGAGTTCTTCCTTTTTCAGACTCGTTAAACCCTGATGACATTGGATCTAGTCGAAATGACGTTATCCAAGTTCCTCCTTCCTAGGAATCGTTAAATGCACTAGGATGGATTCGCCCGAAGGGCGGACTTATATTGCAAGCATATGCTATCCCCTTCAAGCTTGTTATTAAAAATAATTGGGGTACTCGCCAGAAATGGTGGGGGAAAAGTGGAACCATTGTCGTTGTCATCGGCAGTATGTCGCTCTTGAACATGGCACTTGTCTGCATTCGTGTCGGGTTGGGGACATCTCATCTCGTTGCTTCACTTTGCCTCCATGGGTTTGGGTAATCCCTTTTGACCTCTCATCTGTTCTTCTTGATGATAGCCATGACCTGCGATCCCCGTTGATGTCAAATGCGCAAGTCCCTTTGTCGTGCCGTTTATATGTTGAGAGAGTTGACCTCTGCCAAATATCAACCTTCCTCTTGTTTCTCATCGATCACGATTCACAACAAAACATCATGTTCCTCTGTCTCGTGTGATGATGTGGGAAACATTATGGCCCACCTTCGATCAAGGTCACTTCTGTCGACTTCGGTTCATTATCCGAGGAAGTTGGTCTGAAGACTCCCTATCAGACCTTGGAACTGCATGCCTCGTGGGACTAGCCGCATTCGACGTGAGGTTTACATCATTGACCTCGGATCAGGTGGATACTGCTGGTGTTAAATAAATGTCTTAATTAGCATGGGTGTACTGTAGTCTGTGGAGGGCCATTGTCATTATTGGTGGTTCCTCTCGCGTCTGTTAACAGCTTTCATCATTGGCTGGTAATCAGACGATGTTCTTGCATGTTCGACTTCAGCTCACATATTCACATGCTTGGACTTGTACTTTGTTGGGTCGAGATGGAGCGCAAGACCCTGGATTGTGTCTGTTGTAATCCAGGCTGCGATTGTGGATTATTATCATTATGTACATGACTCACTGATTGGATGGCTGCGACCATACCTGAGTCTATTTGTTTGATCTTAGTTGGATGGCTGCACCCATACCCTGGATCCGGATTATAGCATACTCTGTTCGGATGGCTGCGTCCATACCATATATATACATCATGTACTTGAGATATCAGTTGTATCTTTCTGCGTAGGTTTTTCGACGGCGGGCCTTCAGTTGAACATGTTCTCGTAAAGCATTTCACCCCTCTCTCTCTCGGGCCTCATACTTTAGGGGGCATCTGTTACACGGTAATTTGTCACCGTCCCTACCATTCCCCGTCCCGCACAATGGAGGACCCATTTTGTGACCTGTGAACATTGTCATGCCTTGAAAACATCATCAATGCATTCCTCTAAGCATGAGCTTTATTTGCCCTTGAGACATCTCCTTGCAAAAATCATGAAGAACATCCCTTTTGGCATTGGCGCGAGCAGACAGTTCAATACTCGCGCCAATGGGGAAAATCCTGCAAAGAGGTCGTGCCAACTGGCACTCTGTCATAGAGCAGTAGTCGCGCCACCCAATTTAGGGACTGTTTTTTAAATAAGGATGGCGGAAGTTGAGTTCCAACAAACTCACAAACCATTGCCTATCTTGAGTTGGGAGGTTTGGCTGCGGGAGTTCTATGGAAGGGAAGTGGTTTTGCCACCTCCCATGGAACCTTCCTTGTTGATAGGGCCAATCCCATAATAATAGGGATCCCAACTCCCTCCTTCCCCATCTATAAAAACCTGCTCAATCCCATGGCAAGCTAGTCTTGAAGTGCCTAAGCTTTGAATCTCCATATTCCCAAGAGCCTTTGTGCTGTAAAGAATCCTCTCTTTCCCTTAAGGCCGACTCAAGTAAGGAGACCATCGTCGAGAGACTCCGGAGAGCTTTTCCCTTTCCTTGGCGAGCTTTGCGAGACGTGAATGACTGGAGACCCATCCGAAGGAGACCGCGACGTCAGAACTTGATTGTAATCTCTCTTCGTTTATTATTTAATAGATGATTATGATTATGGTTCCACTCTGTTTTCCATCATGTTAATGCGAGTAACATCCTTTCTGACTGATGTTTAGTTACGTGTGCCGGATTTTATGCTTGTATCTGTTCGTTTCTTCCATGTGCAGGTGTTCATCGGCGGAGATCGTGGAGGGATTGTGATCTGCCGGGGCTGAGGAACGGGGATGCTTCTTCTTCAGATCATAGCGTTGGAATCCAGGTAGGCTTCTATTCCTAGTCTTTTCATTCGTAACTAGGAGCTTGCGTCATAACATTGTTTGATTGTTGCTAGACCCCTGCTGGGCTAGTAGGGATCGCCTCTGTCCGCAGAGGGGATTTACCTCCTCAACATACCCCATTTGGTTCAAAAAGTAGTTTTAATCTCATCTTCAAGAGCAATCAGTTTCTAGTTGTAACTTGAGAATCCATTGAGCAAAGAAAACATCTCCAAACCTGCAACAGATTGCAAAATTTGTTCCATGGGAGGAACATGGTAACTATCATTCTCCGAAGACTTATTTTGAATACAGAAATCAATACAAATTCTAATATCTCTATTCTTCTTACAGAATATAACTAAATTCGACACCCATTGGGAGTGCCTGACAGGAATAATAATTTTGGCTCTTAATAATTTACTCAATTGTTCTTTGATTTGACCTTCAAGTCTTGGATACATTTTTATAAGTTTTTGTTGAAAACGTTTTGTATCTGGCTTAATTTGGATTACATGATTAATGATTTTGGTTTCATAGACTTTCAAGTCATCATAAGTCCATGCAAAAACATCTTTGTATTGTTTGAATAATTTTATGAATCGATATCGTTCTATAGGAGTACAATTTATTCCCAAATTAACATTTTGAGGTTTTTTTTTATGTTCTCATATTAACAACTTCAAACTTCATTGAAGAACTATTAGTGTTGCAATTTGTACTACCTTTGAATCTGTTCTGAAAATCATATAAATTTTTCAAACGGACTATGGATTTAGGAATTGAATTTTGTGATCCAAATTCATCATGAAAGTTTGATTGCAATTGTACAACATGTTGATCTTCATCATCAATAGATTCTTTAAAAGCATCTTCTAAGGTTAAAAAATCTTTGATTTGATCATTACCGTCTAATACTCGCCAATTATATACATTATTGGGTATAGATGGCTTAAAAAGTATTTCAATTGAGAATATTTCAAGTGAGAAATTTTCAACCAGTAGAAGTCTTAAAGCAAAATTTTCTAAAAGATTGACGTCATTGTATCGAGATCAAGGAATGTAGCTTAATTTAAAATTGCCAATGTTTTGAGATAAGTCTCAAACTTCCTACCTATAATTTTTAAAATGGTTGGATACATAATGAATGGTTTTGTGGCATTGTCTTACAATTATTTCTGAATCACCAAAGAATTTAATATTTTTAATTTCCATCCAATGGATTTGAAAAGACCTTGGATCAATGTTTCATATTCTGCTACATTGTTTGTATAAGGAAAATTTAATCTACAGTATAAAAGAAACTTATGAACTTTTAGATCTAATAAAATACGTCCAATGCCAGCACCTTTTGTTGATTTAGATCCATCAAGGTATAAATTCCAAAGATTTGAATTGCATGATCACTTGTTAACATAATAGGGATAAATTAAGCATTTGAAATTTATTTGGAATTTAAAGTAGAAATAATGAGAAAATTCAAGCTTTCAATTTTTGTTTTAAGAACACCAAATTCTTCAATTTGTGTTTGGAATTAATTAGTTCATTTGGATTTTCAAGATTTGTAATTGTATGTTTCATATGTTGTTCTATGTCTACCTTGACTTTATTTGGTCTTCCATTTAATGGAAACCAAAGATGATACCAATCAGTTGAAAAATATTTATTAAGTTCTTCAGACCAATCCTGACTAAGTATTACACCATAAGATTATGGGATTCCAGTTACAATGATATCAATAATATGAAAAATCCTAGGATTAGAAGCAAGTCTGATAAGTACATATTAAATTTCTCTTATAACTTCAACACTTGACCCGTCTAGTTGGACTATTTGCGTTGATGATTGAATTGGAGTAAGATTTAATTTTCTAACCACTGATATAACATTTGATGAAGCTCTTGAATCAACAAGACAATTATGAGCATTTTGATTGCAAATTTTGAAGGTCAAGAGAAAAGAGGGATTTTTAGAAGAAGATATATCACCAATGATAGATGCATTAATATTAGATATTTTTTTGATAGGAGCTCTATGAGAGTTTTCAGCAGTTTTATTATGAGATGATTATTTTCTTAAGGCTTTAAAAGTTTTCTCTTTCCTAAGTGAGTTTTGATAATTCAAACAAAGAAATATGCGCCCTAGTATTTTTCATGTCTTGTACCAAATCATATTCAATGTGATCACCTGTACGAGCAATATTGGGTGTGTTGGTGGCTTTACCAAAAGTCTCTATTTTTTTAGCAGGAAAGGGATGATTATTCCCAATTTAAGTAGAAGTAGGATTAGAAGATTTGAATTTTACTTCTAGTCTGAACAACATTAACTTTCTCCTCTTCTTCCTATACTAAATCATTATCAATTAAACCACCTTGTGATACATCCCATAATACATTTACCATTTTATTGGATTTGGTTTCCCCTTGTTTTCTTTCTTGTAATTGTTCCTCAAATTCTCCTTCCATGAAAACCTTGAACATAATAATAAAGGTTGCACAAGGTTTTTCAAAATGTTTGTCATTATGTTATCTACATAAATCAACATGTGCATAATCATCAATATTGAATTCTTCAACATTCGTTTGATTGGGATTGGGAGGTTGGTTTCTCCTAAAAGGTCTCCATGCTTTTCTTGCAGGAGGTGTCTCAGAGATAACATTCTTGACATCAGTAATTTCATTAGACATATTTTTAATAACCTTTTGAATAGATTTTAAACCTATGGTTTCCTTTTCCTTTTTTTTGTCACCATTTTTAAAAGTTGAAGGTTTTTTGGAAATTTTTGTTTGGCTTTTTCCTGACCCAAAACTTGTTTTGATGTTATTTTGAGAATTTGGTTTTCAACATTCAAGGCCTCTTCCATATTTAAAGCCAATGTTTCCTTTTATTCTCTAATGACAACTAAATAAATATTTGAAGGAAGAGAAATAGTATTAACTTCAATCAAAACTTCATTTCCTAGACTTGAATCAGTAGGAATTATATTAAGAATAGAAATAAATATTTGAGTGAAATATTTAATGGATTCCCCGGAATTCATTCTAATATTAGAGATTTCCAAAATTAAGGATTCTTTGGTTTTATCTTCACCAATTTTTTAATAAATTGATTATTAAAAATATCCCAACTAGTAATAGATCCATTGGCTAATGTAAAATACCAAGTTGTAGCTTTTCCTTCAAATGTGAATGGAAAAATATTACAAACTTTATCTTCATGTTGTACTTATCTAGTAGTTTCGATGACAACATAAATTGTCTAATATGTTCTTCAACAATCACTAGACCCATCTAGATTATAATTAGGAAGCCATCTTTCCATAATGTATTTCAAGATCATGTCGATATCCTAAAATAGCAATTAGACCAACTGATAACTAAGGTTGACTAGCCATAGTTGACTTTGGAGAAGGAGTACCTAGGGAACTTGGAGTAGGAGTATGTGGAGGTGAAGGACCTGTAGGAGGTGGTCCTAAAGGAGGTCTGGAAGGAGGCAATGAAGAAAGAGGTATTGAAGGAGGTGGGGTAGTGAGTTATGGAGTGATTATTATAGTCCTTGAAAAAGAAGAAGTGGGAGTTACAGAGTTTGGAAAGGGTGAGGGAGAGCGAGATGAAATAAGAGAAATTGTAAGAGGAATAGTTACAGGTGTAACTATGAAAGATGAAATGATATTTGTTTCCAAATCAACCTCTTCTAAAGGAAATAATGGATTTGTGTATGTATAAAATTCTGACGAATCCTTTGGACTTGTTTTAGTTGAAGATCTAGGACTAGTTTATGAGGATGAAGAAACTATAGCTTCAACTTCATGTTTTTTTCTTCTCTTTTTAGATATATTAAATAAAATAGGGGATAAACCAGAAACTTTAATTTTTGAGCAAGTGTAAACCCTTGAAAACTGCAATTGAGGGTGAACAGGTGTAGAAGAGATTTCAACATATTCTCCTACAAAGGATTCAGGAAGATGTAAATTGTTGCTCAGTAGGATGAACAACAACAAAATAGGTACTAGTGGCATATGATGTCATGGAAGAAATAATTTCATATGATTTATCAGCCATACATTATATGTGTCCCTCCTTCTAGTGCCAAAATTATTGACAAGGGGAAGATGTCCCAGCTGCAACGAGTTGAGAAATTGGCCAGATCAAGGTCCCGATTGGACCATTTTTCATTTAAGTGGATGTATACCCTCTGGAATCAAGGCCCATTTTCCTATTCTATCTTATATTATAACTAAACTAAATGATAAAATTAAATTAAAATTAGGGGATATATATGACGTAAGTTCATATTTACATTTATCTATAAAAAATATACAGACTACTGTGGATTCTTGTTGGATTTGACCCGATGGAATAGACAGAGGTGAGGGAAGTGAGATAGGGGATTCATTCAAACATAATATCTAAAATACAATATTATCTGTGTTAGAATCTGGTTGAACCCTGGGTCCAGCTAGTCAAATAAGATAATTTGAGATGGCTCTTAAACTAAAAGGCTAGTGAATATTTTTTATAATATTTTATTTTAATTTGCATGCAATAACTAAAAAAATAACTTAAAATCGAAACCTATCTCAAAAACGAGAGAAGATCAACATTTAGTTATTTGAATATCATATTTCACTATCAAATAGAAACATAGATAGAAAACAGTTCATAATTTTCTTTTGACAGGAAAAATAATCTGCAACATATCTTAAGAAATATTGACAAAATATCAAATCATTTAATCAGAGATAAACATAAAAAGAGTTAGAAGATGAGTAACAAATACATCCATTAAATAATTAAATTGATGACAAATATCAGTCTCATAACTAGAAACACATTCAACTCTGAATTCGGTCTTCAAAAATATCCACTTCAAAAATTGGTTATAAAATGAAAGTCTCGAGTTACCACTATTCATCAATTATTACACTAACATAAAAAGTCATATAAATACTAAAAATAAAATAAGGTAGAGTTTGTTTGTTCATCCAAATTTAGAAAATCTTCAATATTTTCTCTAGTAAAAAATGATGCTAAAATAAAACATTATCTTTATCTAAGGATAATTTCCGAGAAAAGTGGTAAGTTATTTCAAACTTCCTCCTCGTCTTCAGAGTACTTATCGTCAATGTTGAGAAGATGCAAAGCATTTTCTTGTATAAATCTTACCCAATCTGTATATACCTGAGTAATTAGAGAAAAATGAATTAGATGAAAATGAATTATGTTGACCTGACACATTAACACCAAATTATGAATGAATCTTTTCTTTTTACCATATTTAACAACAAATTTTGAAATTAGTTTTATCAGTTCAAAAGGAAATTTCAGAAATTTCTAGAAGGTTTGTTGAATCCAATTTTCGATTCTAGTTATTTCTTTCGCATCTTTTGTTTTTTGCTTAACTCAGAGATCTAGGGAATGCCTCTCTTAATGGTTTTGATCCAGGAAGATCAAAATCTTCAATGAAATTTGTCCCAACCTACAATACCTTTATGCAGTCTTCAATGGTCTTCTTAGTCCACACTTGGATTTTTTTCCCTTCTGATTCCCTATGGCTTAAAGACACATACATGAGTCTTTTGTCTTTCTTAGAAGTTTTAGGAATATGCATCAGTTGTAATTTCTTTTCCCATTCAATAATTGATGAAAATATTTCTTTGATATTTCTATCATTCTTCAATTCTTTTGTTGAGACTCACAATCTCGTAATAAACTCTACAAATTTTATCCATTCATTTATATAACTTGTCTTGATCCTTATTTAATATATGGTTGACTTGTATTACTTGTTCTTTGAATACACTTAGACTTTTTTCAACATCGTGACTTTGTTTTAATTGAATATGAAGGGTTCCAAATTGTTATTTTAGTGTTGCAGTCATGACTTCAATGTTGTTTTCAACTTATTCTTTCAACATCTGATTCTACTCCTCATGTGCATTTTTTATTTGCTCAATTAGTTGAAAATGCTTCATCTCTAATTCATTCAATTTATTCTCAAATTGAATCTATAAATAAGACCTATCAAAAGCAAATCCTTCCATAAGGGCTGTAGAATGCATTTTCCAATTCTCTTCACTAAATGCTTCTCTCTTTTCAATTTGCAATTCCAACTCTTTTATTCTTTGCAACTTATTTTGCTAAGTTGTTGCAAGTTTACTAACATTATATTGTTGATTGTTAAACAAGGATACAAGAGCCTGCAAATATTCTTCTGATTTCTCTCTCACATCTCCAGTTTCCTGCCAGGTATGTTCAAACATTGTTTAAAATATATTCAAACTTCCTCTTCTTAGTTCTTCTTACAACTTATCTTGTTTTTGTATTGAAATAATATTCAGTTAAGGATGGAACAATTTTAGACATTGGTTCCATTTAATTAACAAGCCTAAAAATAAATTAACTAAGAGGAATTTTTGTGGAGATGGGAGCCATGGAAGCCTTAGGAGATGCTTCTGATACTGAAATCTCAGTAGTTTTAGTATGTTGTTCAATTAACTTTTTCTCTTTGTCAGGATTGTTTTTTATTGTTGAATGAACAATTTCTTGCTCATCCTTTTATCAATTTCCATATCTTAAGTTTTTTCAACATATTTTTTAGACTATAAGTCTTCTTGAGTGGTATCTTCAAGAGAAACAAGGGCAATAATATCTTTGGGAGAAATACTTTGTTTGACTACTTTCTCTTTTGCTTCTTGCTTTTGGTCTTTAATATTTTTTATTATCATGCTATTTTCCATCGTCTAACTTTCTTGTTCCTTTTATTTATCACTCACATATCTACTAGTCTCTAGTCTGGTTGATCCTTGGGCTATAACAGAAACAATGGGCATATTTTCAATTTGAATTTATTTAAATTTCTTAGAAGAAGAGGCTAATAATGAAAGGATATGAGTGAAATTAATTTTTAGACATTCAAGAGATTTTAAATCTTCAATTGAAACAAAAGACAAGAGACTTTTCTTATTGAGAAAATTCTCATTAGTGTTTTCCCTAAATTCGTGGAGTTTTTTGCAAATGGTTCTCCTCGCATTCAAAGAAGCTAAGGAGATCAAGAGTTTCAAGTTTCACTCATTACCCCATTTTGATTATGACCCTAGTGGGGTAATAAATTATCATTACAAGCCAGTAAGTTATATTAAAAATTTTACACATTAAAAGCCTCCTTTTGATGATGTTTTCTTCATTGTTTTTGTTGAAACAATTAAGATTTTCCATAGAAAAACCTTTGACTTCATAAAAAACCTTTTGAAACATCAAAATTTACCAGAATTTACAGGTTATGGTGCAAATTGTGACAACTTCTGGTTGAATTTTAGAGTTTCAGATTGTGGTTTCAGAGAACAGCTGAGATAGGAGGTTTAATGAGAAACTGGATATTTTGACAGCGCGTAAGAGAAAATATTTGATGATTTTTTATTAAATTTTGGAGATCAGTATGGTTTAAGTCACATGACAGGTAATGAATTTCAAATTAATGTGAAAACACCTCTCAACCATTTTTCAAAAACCAAGGCGATAACGGGAGGTTGAAAGTTGAAGGTCAGGAAAGCCTTTATTCAAAATATACAAGAATACATGACTAACAACTTGATTTATTGGAAAAAGAAAAAAAATTTAAAAATAAAAAATAAAAGCGTTTAAATAAAAAATGAGTGTTTTATTCATAAATGCAACAACCATAATTCATATAGTCACGAGGTTAGCAGGTACTTTAAAAATCTCAATAACTTTATTAGTTCTAACCCTAACTTAAAATCGATTCGGGGCAAGGTCTAAGTCGAGAGTTGGGGTAATTGTGAGGTTAGAGGTCGGGAGTCAGAGAGACACAAATTTTTATAAAATAATCAATTTAGGTATGACTTCTGACTTCTATAGGTCAGAGCGAGAGACTAGTCGAGAGGTCAGAGGTCGAGTTTACTATTATTATTTTGAAATTTTATCAAGGTCTGACTTCCCTACTTCATCAATTTATAAGGTATTTTTGCTTGATTTTTATAGTTTTTTTGTGTTTATTTTTCAATTTTTTTCAAAAGGTTTATCTACAAAAGACAATTTTTTTTAGAGAGGGTCCTTTGTTATTTTTTTTATGCAAATAAAATCATGAAAAAAAGAGGTTTTTGTAGTCCTAACAACATGGTGATGAAAAGGTTCTTCATAACTCATCAGCCTAAAAGGCAATGCCGATATCCGGTGGGAGGATCTAAAGAATGTACAAGGCATAAGATAAGAAGAGCTATCATGGAAATAATTTGAGGAACACTTCAAGGACAAATACCTATCCCAAATAAATTTTGACATCAAGGCAAAGGAGTTCTATGAGCTCAAAATGGGGAAAATGTCTCAGGACAAGTATGTCACTAAATTCTTGGAGTTTATTTGGTATGTGCCCTACCTTAGGGAGTAAAAGGTAAATTTCCAAAGATTATCAGTGGGCTACCATAGTCCTTAAAATATAGGATCGAATTTGATGAGCCACACATCTTGGAGAATGTTTTCAGAAATCTAACGCACTGCTATGAAAAATTTAGGTCAAATCCAGAGCTTAAGATCGATATGAATGCAAAAGGTAGTTTTGGAACTGGACTAAAAAGGAAAGGAATTTTCGGACATCGACATGGGAATAAAGTAAGAAGCTTCACCACCAATGGAGGTAAAACTCGATAGAATTGCAGTGCACCTTATGAAGGCCACTTTGATCAGGCTAATGAAGGGGATGGATCCCGAAAGAAGCCCATAGTGTGTTGGCCCAAATGCAAGGAAAAACATTTGCATAGAGACTACCCCTAGATACATAGAAATCAACTAAGACTCATATTATGCAAGAAGCACCAAAAATGGAGGGCGTATCTCTAAAAACTCCTAGGACTTACACAGTCATGGAAAATAGGCACGTTGGTCACCTGGCATCAATGCTCAAGATAAAATTATTATATATGTATTACATACCCATTTATTTGTTGTTGAATAACTATAATAAATCGTGTAGTGGTTGAGTTTAATTGTTGTGGTTGGTTGTAGTAGAAGAGACTGAATCAAATCCTCGAAAGCACTCGGGTTGAGACTTAATCTGGAAGCATTAAGAAACAACAAAACTCATGGGGATTTAGTTTTTATGTTGTTGAATGTTTTATGTTTTCTGTCCCTTGATGTATTTATGATTTAATTTCTTTTTTTATTGATGGATTGTGCATGGCCATGCTATTTTGTTGCGTGGTTTTATTATTGTCTTCATGAATTTCCTTATTTTTACAGTTTCCCTCTTTCCCTTTGGATTTCTCCTTTCATTCTTCATGCTTTGGGGGCCTTGGTAACATCGGTTTGGCGTGGCAAGAAGGCCACAAGGCTCTAGTAAGAGAGATGAGCATGACCAATAGAAACATGACCTGAAAGAGGCCCTGCGAATAACTAAAGAGCATGAACAAAAAATGAGAGAGAAAGGTTACACTTGGGTGATGGGTTGGGAAATACCATCGTTGGTATATGATTAGATAATTGCTCCTAAATATGACAACAAGAAAAAAATAAATTTTGTACAGACTGCAAATTGTTGTGTGAATAACAACAACAATACAAAGAGTTCTCTAAAAACTTTGGTTTTATTTGACATGTGTTAATATATGATATGTCCATGACTAAGTGGATAGCAATATGATAACCAAGAGGGCTGATTTGGTCCATGAGATAATGGACAGGGTTGAGGTAGTCATGAAAATTATACAAATAAAGTTCTTGTCACCTTGACCTTATTTTCATATGTGATATGTTCATGATCAAGCCAGTGTTTATATATAGACTAGAATGCCATTTTGATTGAAACAATTTTTTAGGAATCATTCTTGTGGGAGAATGATGACTTATATTTATTTAATGTAAATATAGATGGCATGAAAATATTCTCGGTTGTGTGAGGAATAAATTGGAAAAAGTATCTGTGGCTAATTGATGATTTTAATGTCATAAGAATAATAATTTTGCATGCTCATGTTTTATTATGTGGGTGAAAGGAAGTGTTGATGGTATATTAGATACTAATCAGACTCCTTGATCGTAATATTGGTCATGCACTCCACTAAGTATCATGTTGATTCCAGAAGAGATTTTAATGGAGTAGAGAAGCTTTAATGATAACATAGTTGATAAACCCATGAGGCTTATTGGCTAATAATCATGGAACATAACTCTATTGCTAGTATAATTTAGAAACCCATGAGGCTTGTTGGCTAATAATCACAGAGAAATATCCGATGATATCCCAGTTGAGAAACCCAAGATGCTTGTTGGTTGATAATCACTGAGCAGTGGTTGTGCCTTATATGGATGATAAATCTACTGAAGACTATGTTGGTTGACAACTTTTGGGAGGTTGAGGCACCGATGACTAGTGGGCTGATAACACCTGATGTTAGATCCATTGGGTTGGGATGAGAACACATGTGGTAGTTCCACTGAGAAGTTGTTGGATAATACACTCTTATTCCTTAAGAAGTAATGCAGTTGATAAAACTTCTTCACTATTAACTATATCTCTATCTCCAAGGATAAACTGAGACTCTCTATGCTTTGCATGAACCTCTACGCTAGTTTGTAGCCATTGTAGCAGCTTACATGGAAGACACTGCTGGAATGGCTGAGAAAACATTCAAAGGGAAAGACAAGAGGTATAGTTCATTTTTTGTAAATTCTTTATGATGAATATCATGAGAGATTCTATGCCATGTTACAGGAAAGCATGGAATTTCCCGATATGGATGAATGAAGTTTACCGAAAATAGGATTGCAGCAACTTGAATATTTCAGAGTGTGTAGCAAAAGCACCAAAAATACTACAAATAGCCACTAAAATATGGCCAAGTTAAACGATATATATATATATATATATATATATATATATATATATATAGAGAGAGAGAGAGAGAGAGAGAGAGAGAGAGAGAGAGAGAGAGAGAGATTGAGCAAGTGACTGTATGTGTGAACTATAATTGTAATTGAGCTGTAAATATAAAGCTCCAAATTAGTTTTTCTTAGTTTAAGGCATGTTTTATTTTGTGTTCGGTCATAGAACACCAAGGGTGGTGTTCCTCTAGGGGGGTGGGGATTGTGACATCCCGTGTGGGTTAATTCCCCTTGTAAACATTTAAAATAATTCCTTATAATTATATAAATGTGAAACTTAAAATGGTTGAGAGAGGCCTGCACGAATTCCATTGATTATGGAGAGAGATTGCTTGAGGAGTTGCTAATTTTAAATATTAATCATGGGTTGACAAAGTGGGTTTAATGGGCTAACTTCTTATTAAATTCAGCTGGAAATGAAGGATGTTTTCATGTTCTCTTTGGGAAACAATTACAAGCAAATAAGTGAAAAAATTAAATGAGAAATATGGGTTGTACTGTCAAGGTGGTTGGCTTGTGTAGACTAGTCATGAATGGGGAGAACCATTGTGATTGATATGGAAAAGGACATGCATTGTTCTCTATGGACTTTCTATCACGTTTGGGAGGAAAAGGGACCCTATGCACACATAGAAAGGGGGACCATGAGAGGAGGCCAAGAGGTCTTATTAAAACAGGAAGAGGGAGGCGGGGAGGCTCCTATTGAAGGACAAGGTTCCCTTCCTGATGCGAAATCATTGAATAGATGGTGGGTGAAGGCAGTGTGAACTTGAGACACTCTTCTTAAACAAATGATATTGGTTTAATCCCCTCAGCGTATGACAGTTGTATGTGAATGAAGAGGTTTGTTGTGTTTATTTATTTTTATAGCTAGTGGGTGGAGGTGAGACATCCTTGAGACACCCTATTCCAGTTGATACTATTGGTTTAAAAACTCATATGAAATAACTCTACCTCAAGCTTTGGAATCAGGCTTGGGAGTGATAGCTACAGGAAAGACTTGGCTATAGCTTTTCTATAGTTGGATGGAGAGTTAGACTCTTGATCTCATTTGCCTAGATATATTATAAGTATGTTCTTATGTTTTTGTGCTTGTGATTATTATTATGTCTTTTTTATTTGCATCAAAATAATGCTATTCTAATGTTGAGGAGTGTTGTTTCCTGCATAAATGAGGAATAACAATGTTTTGTGTAAAAAAATTGTGAAATGGGATTGTCTTGTGCACGTTTTGAGCTTGAAATAACTTAATACTACTTGATCATGAGGAGATTAAAATATTTTTTAATGGGTAAATTATTTGTATTGACCTATTGGTATAGCTAGTTTATGTGTTAATGGCAGGCACACACTGACAATAAGGTATGTATAATTCCTATGTAGAAATTCTCTTGAATGTATTCCTTTAGAAATAGTTATCCTTGTGATTATCCTAAGTCTGCAAATTGGTTTTTGTGACCAGAGCAATAAGGAGGAGATGACTTTCATTAATTAATTGAATGACCACATGAAAATGATGAGACTAGTGGGTCTTGGTTTACAAATTGTAAACACAAGAGGACTAATATACCTTATATATATATATATATATATATATATATATATATATATATATATATATATATATATATATATATATATATATATATATATATATATATGCGTGTGTGTGTGTGTGTCTGTGTCTGTGTCTGTGTATGTGTGTGTGTGTGTGTGTATGTACATGTATAAGTATATGTATCTGTATATGTATATGTATAATTTTTTTGTAGCCTCCAGGCCAAGGGGCCTTATAGAACTATACATATGCTAGTTCAAGTTGGTAACAGAGCCATTGTAGCCAATACTGGCTTGAGTTCCTTTGGAAAACAATTAGGTTCAAGCTTATGCATATAGATTAAGTGGGAGCCAATCCTTAGTGCTCATGGGGGTTGGACACTAAACCAAAATGGATTACATAAAATAGAACCACCATGATCAAGTTATGAGGGTAGAAAGGCCCATTTACTTCACCTTTTACTTAACTCGTGGGGTTAGTAGTTTAGGGATCGGAAGGGTCGAGGGAACCCAAGCCTAGTAGGCTAAGTGACTGGGTGCCATAACTAAGCATGTAAGCATGGGAGATATAAGATTTCGATGGATGAACATCCATGGCCATTAGATGACCCCAAAGGTTTGGTACCCTGGAGCTTTTAAGTGGAGCACCAAGGAAACTCCCGTGGTCAAATTTCCAAGATGATGTAGTAGTGGGTCCTGTTGAATGCCTAAAATGACGAAGGCATCCTCGATCAAATAATATGCAAAATTCTTTGGTGGGATCCATGGTTATGTGGTGTACAAAGTAGAGGATGTGATGAAGGATGACATTTCCCAACAGTTGGGGTCGGTGATGTCACCCCAAACACTTGAGATTTCAGATGCAGGGTGTTGACCATGATCTTCTCCTTATTAAAATTTCCATGAGCCATCTGGTTTAAATCATCAAATTCTCTCGCTCTGTTTTGCAAAGTTCTTTAGCTATCTATCGTTGCCCTCTCTTAGCTTTAAAATCGCATTTTTAATGCCCAAAGCCCATATTTGAAAATATTTTGGGCCCAACTCCTTTCGGTCTCAGCCCCCCTTCACTTTATGCCCCGCGTGACCAAGGCGCTAGACCTCATGCTAGACCAAAAGGCGCTCTCCGTGTAAGATCGTCGGGCACATTCTGTGCCGTCCGATTAAATATAAATCAACGGTTCGCAAACAGTTTTCCATGGTGGTCCCCGCTCCCGCGTCCACTGCTCGAAAACTGGCCTGATTATTTCGCACCGCCTTTCGAAGGCAGGCGGTATTCTGCAAATCACAGCGATTCCATACAGCACCTGCCACGTGTCCCAGGCCATTGTTTCAATACCGCCCCATTTCGCGCATTAATGCTCGATCCAGGATGCGCAGCGAAATTTATGATAGCTGTCCAATCCTAAGCGCTCCATCCAACGGCTGCCAATCTCCCAAGCTGCACGAATTTTAGTCCCAATGTACAGTACTCCGGGCCCACCATTCCATCGTCCTTCGGTGAAGAATTAGCTATTGATTCCGTTTTTAATCGTATGGCCCAGAATGGTTCACGCATCCAGTTGACTAACCAAGTCCGCCTCCATGTTGTCCCTTCCATTTGGTTTTTCGTACGCCCACGTGTCATTTGCGTTCGCCTCCACCGTTCATATACTCCGCTTACATGTTATATTTTAGTGTTTATATTATGTGTCTCCGCCCTGCTCATTTATCGTCACCCCACTGTATTTTTCATTTCCACCCTTCGCTCCTCCACTATTTATCTGCATTGTTCACCACCCTGCATCTTCTCATCATTTCTCCCAGCCTATACCACCATTCCATGATCACGATAGCATTCACCACCATTGTGTCAGGTTTTATTTAATATGTTTGTGGGTTTTGCAGGTTTATGAAGAAGAAGAAGAGCTCTCACAATTCGAGGCATCCATTGCTGAAGCAAAAGATGCACTGCAATACTGGGTGGTCAAGTACCATGTTCATGAAGAAGATCCCGAGTAGTTGCCGTGACATGGCTCGCATTAAAGAAGCCATGGTAAAAGTTTACCAAACCCTCCAGATCAATTTAAAACATAGATTTTCCACAAACGGGGTTATTAATCATATAGCAAAAAGTATCAGTCAGAGAGCAAGGATTCAACGTCTGGAGCCGAAGATTTTAAATAGCCATACCACATTCAGAAGGCAAAGAGTACAAGTGCTTAAAAACCATATCCTCCAGGTTTTAATTCAACGTATTTTTCTCTCAGGAAAGTACAGAATGTTACATATTTTATTTTTTCATACCTTCCCCCTAGAGAAACTTGCACCCACAGCATTTACTTCATGGAGCAGCCACAGAGTACCTGCAGCATCCTAGCCGTCAAATAGTATGGGCGCGAAATGTTTCCACCATTTTGTTTAATGAAACAATTAATTGTTTTCACCTACTTCTTTTATGAGTTTCTCTTCTCCTTCCTCTATAAAAATGAGGAAGAAAGACATTGTAAGGGTTCCAGACTTGTATCAGAAAATTGTGCAGTGAAAGGCACATTTTGTATACATTTTGTAAAGCTTCTGTATGAAAGTTCAGAGCCCGTAGGGTCTCAGTGAGGAGGAGTTCTATCTGTAATGAGGATTCTGGCCTTTGGTATTTCACAGTATGTAACCTTTTCTTGTGTGATTAATACAACATTTCATTTCATATATCTTCTTGTATCATGTACTAGAATGCGAGTGGCTCACTGATTTAGGGTAAGGATTCATCCTAGTTGATGCCCATACTTGGATCAGTCAAGCGCTTTAAATATGGCTCAGGCATGATATACTGTTTCATGTTCTTTTCATTCATATTTCTACTATATTAGTTACTTTGGGAGGATGCTTTTAAAACGCCATTGTCATGTGTGGATTCTTAGAATGATAAGCCCATATGTGGTTCTGTTGTGTATCTGGGTATGAGACCAAAGTTAACTAATATCCTCTTATGTTTCTTTCCCTGCATACACCTTCTGATATTTAATTTCTATGGCATATTACTTGAATCGGCCCTCTTTACAGTAAATTGTCTCTTAACTGTCTGATGCTCTCGTGTTAGAGCTTTGCATCTTGTCTCTGCAGCATTACTTTCCCTGTGGCAGTTTCTGTAAGTTCTGGTCCCATTTAAATTCATTTCCTTGTTTTACAAGAGATAGCAGGAGAGCCTTTTGGATTGACACCCAAGTTATATTATGAGCTCCTTGCTATGATAAGATGTCCTAGGCACTGGTCTATGGCAACTCTAGGTTGTCTCTAGGAGTGACAATAGTTGTCGACAACACAAGGCATAGTATAATGCTCATGATTTAAGTCCCGGGGTAACCTATCGTAACGAACCCATTGATTAGGACAAGTGTCGTATGGCATGGATGAGTTCGTTTATCAGTTAAATGGGAGGTTACGGTGTGAGGTATAATTGAAATTCCACGTAATTCTAGGATGTTTTCCCCAGAAGTTCGACAGGGAGCAGTGAGAAGACTCATCGAGGTTCATTGCAGCAAGGTGATGTGGTTGTAGAGGGATGCACTTATATACACCCAATGTAAATGTATTATATATATATAGTTATATTTGTTCCATGCATACTCATAAGAGTTGTGATTAGTTCATGACCGAGTATGAGTGGGTTAGCAACTGCCACTTGGCATGACATGGTATGTGAATTGGCAACCACATGCGTTCCAAGTGGCATATTAAGTTGACGTGGCTCAATATGATTGGCCAAGACTTTAGTCGACCATATCTCTCAATCCAGGAATCAGATTTGGACAAGTCTTATATCGTTGGAAAGGTCTCGATGAGACGAATACAAAGATGATATCTATTTTATGCTTTTAAGAATTCACAAGAGATCAAAAAATTTAGACCCCATTTCCATTATAGGACAATGGAGGTCAGGACAATTCAATAAATGCCTCCTACTAAATTTTCTCAAGGTTGGCATTCGTAGGGGGTATGTTACACATACCAGGAAATTAAATCGTGGAATTCATACACATGAGGAATGGTGAAAAAAAATAAATGAGATTCACATACCTGGAAAGTATAATTTGAATGGGAAAACATACTTAAATCCTCTTCTCTGACTAGAAACAGGTCTAAGTGATAATGAGTGTCATATATGTTAGATTCCTGGTTAACTAACGATAGTTTATCTAAATTAAGAAGGTCTTTAGGAGGAGGTTTTGGATATTTCAGCTTGGTCATTATGAAAAATAAATAGAGATAAGTGGAAGAAGCTACCCAAGATTATTTCTTAGAGAGTTTGTTGGCTTGTAACTTGATGTATAGAACTAAGAGTGTGAATGGTTCCTTGTACAAGGATTATTGGTCGACAATTATAATAATGAGCCTCTCCGTGTTTCCCTTTCGCAAATAGAATAATATAATCCATTTCCTCCTTTTTCCTTTGTCAAATCCTTTCTTTTCCTTGGGGCACAAACTTAAAAAGCCCTTCAAAACGTATTTTCATTGCTAATGAAATTGATGACATCATCATGATATCACACTGACATATAATATTGCATCAAATATCCATGTAAATTGTCATGTCATCATTATTTCGTTCCCTTGTGTATGTATTTCTTTGACATGGATACTTACATATCCATCGAGCCACCTTCCCCATCGACCTTTAGATGTGCACCCATGTTTTCCTTTCCCATTGCTCCCAATATTGTCATGATATGAAAAACCACAGGCTTGGAAATATAGTTGGTAAATCCCACCCCCCCTCCTGCTCCCACCCCCGCCCCCTCCCACTCCCCTCCTCCCCCCTTGGTGGCTTTGAATTTGGGGAGAGGGGTGATCAGGAGATCAAGTCTTATGCTCAAAAATGAAAGTGCTTGAAACAGGTCTGAACCTGAACGAACGAAAAGGTCTCGTCGTTGCGTTTCCGGTGTCACGAACGGTTCGAGAAACCAATGTCGTATGAGGAAGAGATCGTGTTCTATTTTTTTTCCCAAACAACAAAATTTTGGTGACTAGATGCCCAATCAGCATGCATCTACAGTCAGCAGGAATATTCTTGGAATATTCCATTTTCTTCTGAGCCAACAGGATGGCGCCACGTGGCACATTGTGGGTCGTTATATGTTGATGGTACAAAGCTAATTTATAACATTTATGGGTTTATGTGGGAGCCAATGGTTGAGCTACATGTGGCAAGCCCACAGGCCACCACGTGTCCTCAAAATGGTGGTGTAAAATTATTTATGGAGCTCTGGAGGGTCAAACCCGCGACCTCCTGTCTGCCCACAAGAGCTCTTACCAATCTGCATACAGGGTGTTTCTTACCCCTATAGGCCGCCATATATATTTAAATGTTATATATTTATGTGATGAGAGCTAGGGAGGCCATCCCCGAAGGGCCAGCCCCCCTGTCATGTAACCTGGCACCCAAAACAATGGTCTTCGCCCTAACCACAGCATCAAAGTTTACCTCTGCGACGACGTTGTTCACATGCGAGGGTTACAACTAATGTTACAGTTGTGGATATGACACGGTGGTTAACCCCGCGGAGGTTAAGAGGCCTGTCATATGGCGGGTTTCAATGTTAAATGTGACAGTTAAAATATTGCGGAACCATTACTCCCGGTTCCGACATACATGGCGGGAGTTCAAACAGTTAACGCGGAGGCTACGACGGGGGTGGCATGTGACCACCCTGCCACTCACACTTAATGCCATGTTAAATTTTCTGACATATTTGAAGAGCGCCTCTAACATCAACCACTATGGGGGTCCATGATTTATCTTCAGTTAACTGCCTGTCTCCACATTTACTGGAGTTTTTCTAGCTTTCATTGGGAAAAATGCATTGGGAAGTCAATTTTCGACCAATTTTGGTAAAATAAGACTCTACCTAGACTAATTTGAGCATTATGGAGCCATTGGTACAGATAAAACAACCATTAGAGGCCTGAAAACATATGTAAATTACAATTTTGAGCATAATGACAAATAGGGACATGCCATTGGGAGTTGGACCAACAGATGTAGCCTAGGAGGGGTGAACTACTTCATCATGCCTACTGTATAAAACTTATGTGTGAATTTTTTTCTCTGTTATGCAATTTTTTTCAGTGTTTTTAAGGCTTATTTACATTCTTAAAGTTCACTAATTCATCTAATTTTCATGGTTAAAACTCTCATTCCTTAAGCAAACACATGGAGACAATTTTTACATGTTTAATTAACTGAAAGGACACTTAGCACAACAAAACTAATACACTCCTTTCAGATCAAGGGGGCCCCTGCACTCAATCTCATTCATTGATTGGGCTAGGCAGTTTGGAATGAATTTCAACTGTGACCCCTCTCTTGTGCTAAACATCAACCACCATGGGGGTCTGTGCTTTATATAATCCATTAGATCTGGTTCTCTTATGGATTAACAAAGATATGACACTCCAATGCATGTGTCATTTAACCTTTATCGACTTTGCATTAAATTTTCAGAAAACAGAAACAAAACAAAACAAAACAAAACAAAAAAAACTTTAAATTTTAATAAAGTGAACATAGCACAATAATACCACATTTTCCTCGTGCATTTAAACTTTATAACCCTTACACACACACACACAATAGGGTTCTATAATCTTGATTCACCTTTACCTGACTTTGGGTTGTACAAGACTTTATTGTTGGAGTTTGAAGAAATTAAGAAATAGATCCAAACATGGTTGGACAAAGATGTAATAAGGCCTATTTCATCTACATATGGATCATCGATTATCCTCGTCCCAAAGAAGGCCCGGTTCCTAGTGGATTGCATGTATTATTGAGCATTAAACAAAATCACCATCATGAATAGTTTCTATTATTTTAAATTGATGACATGCTAGAGTGATTGCAACATGCTAAATGCTTCATAAAACCAAATCTAAATTTAGTTATCATATGAATGGTTGGTTCTACCATGTTTTTGAATATATGAATGGTTAGTTCTACCATTTGAAGTGTGGTGGTTATTGTTACCAACCAAAAAGTGGGTAAACCATAGAAGAAATTGTTTCTCCTCCTCGAACAACCATCCAACCAACAACCCTATGTGATCAACACATAACATGATGCCAAGATCCTCCACTACTTTCATTGGTCTGGTTTATCTCTCCCATCTAATATTCCTTCTTGAAGGAACATGGGTCATCCAATGGTAAGTAATTTTAACCATTTTGCAATCATGTGATTTCTTGTAATGTTATGGTCATACTAATATGGATTAAGGAGCAAAAAAAATAATTGATCGATCTTGATTATATTCTTGTTCTGTAACATCCCTAGCCCTCCTTCTAGGTGATGCCACTCACACCAATTTCAATATTTCCAAAATATTAACTGAAACATATACATAAATTAAGCATAATGTAAAACGTTTAGCACAGTGAAGCCTTTCAAAATGTTGATTACCAACCTGATCTCATTTGTGCACATATTCTTTCTATCTACATCTTACTCCCAGAATAAGAACAAAGAACCAAACCTTGTATTGATCTCCCTGAAACTATTGACCAATCTAAACCATGGGAATATTTCAATGGATCCACATAGAATGGAAAGTGTGGAGGAGGGGTAATATTGTATCTCGACAATAATAATTATTATAAATTGAAATCTGGCCTGGGAACTGGCATGAACAACTTCTATGAATTATACAACCTAAAATTACTTTTTTTTCATTTGCACATGAAAGGGATGTCGGCAATTATAGGTTTTTGGTGTTGAAAATGCAGCAAGATGATGGAGCTTGGTGAAATGAAGTCGCCTTCACCAAGTGGGCCCGCAGGCGAATTCTGGTGCAACGTCTATTTTTAGACTATGTCTATTTTTAGACATATGGAGCATGGTTCGGGGATTCCAGTTTGAGATTCTTGGAGCATTGGTCATGTTGGTAAAAATAGATGAGACTCTATTTTTTTGGGTCGAAGAGGTCGAAGGCTATTTTTAGGCTGCCTCTCCTAAAAATATGGAAGTCAAATATTATTTACCCTTAATAATATTTAGACTATAAACAACAGTTTACTCTCTTGGAGCACTTCAGTTCGAGCTACAGAAGTGGCTCATGCATCTGACAGAGGAATTACGCTATTCCCAAGGGTTTGATGGCATCATGCATGGTTGACTTCGGTTGGACTTCAGTGGCAGAAGTTTGGTGGAGTTAATGAGACAGATAGTGGAGTTGTGTTCTGTTTATTTTAGTTGAACTAGTTGAGATTAGTTTAACTAGCTAATCAATTAGTTATGAGTGGAGTGAATTAAATATTATTTAATTCATTAATTCGTAACTCATTATTCAACTCAAGAACACATCAGTTCACTACAGTGCATGATCAGTTCAGTGGAGACCAGTGAAAGAGGTAGATGAAAGGGTGGAGTTAGCTATCGGTTGTGACTATACTGTTGCTATTTGCAACACACAGATAGGTGGAGTAAGCCCATGAGGATTGCGCAGTTCAGGCTGGTGGTTTATCTATATAAAGAGGCCATCCCATAGCATTGAAACACGCAATAGAGGCAAGGCAATTGGCGATGAGTTTTGAACAGGTTACTGGTTCAAGCTGAGCTAGATATAGGATATTTGTATGAGAGAAATGCAGTACTTGTGAGGAGTATTATCTTGAGTTAATTTACTTGATTTCTCCATTTATAATATATTTTAATAAACTGTGAGGTTTTCAGCTATAAGCTTTCCCCATGCACTCCTTTATGTTAATGTGTATGATGATTTGATGTGTTATCGCTTGATTTATTTAACATGTTTGATGATGCGAGTTGAGTGGAAGAGATTATGTGTTGCATATAAATTAAATTGTATGTGATCGGGGATAATGTCAATTGGATAATTAATCATTATTCAGCAAATTTCTACCATGAGTATGGAACTGTTAGGCTGGACCCAGTCATCCACGATGGGTACAAACTTATTTCGGTAGACAGAGTCTGCATGCGGGCCAGGTAGCCTCCGGATTCATCTTTCTTCGGAAAGTGAAAAGTCTGGTAAATGCCCCTTGCAGTCGATCTCTGTGCTAGAAATAATTTGTTCTCACAGATCTAGAGCGGATGAGCTTTGAGGTGGAATTCGAAACTTTGTAGCAGTTTTGTTTTCTTGGTGCTAGTGTTGAAAATGTCTTTCAACGGTTTGCGACTCGAATATGCTCTTGAAGGTAGTTCGAATTATGTTGCATGGAAGGATCGCATGGAGGTAGTATTAGAAGATAATGGTCTGAAGGAGTTCATAGATATGGATGTCCAAAAGCCCACTGATCCTACTGAAGTCGATGCATGGCAAAAGAAGATGGCGAAGTGTCAAAGGATCACATTGGAGCGCGTCGAGATCATGTTGTATCATTGCATGGAAGAAGCTACTCCATATTTAATGTGGAAAGCTTTAACGAATCTATTCCCGAGTAAAGAGCGACAAGGAAAATTTGGCACTCAAAAGATAGCTCGGGAACATCAAGATGGAGAAGGGGCGGCAGTGTGCCAAGCCTCATGTCACAAAGCTCAGCGATGCATACTTGGTTTCAAGTGTGTTGGGATCGGTGTGGTTCTTGGACGGTAAATCATTTCATATGACAGAAGTCGGAAGTTGTTCTCGGTCCGGGAGACACGGGTGGGTGTGCACATGAATGGCGATGATAGTAGATACGGTGCGACGACCATCGGTACCATATCCTTCGGAGGGATTACAGTGGGCGACCCTTTGTATTGAAGGATGTCATGCATGTACCTGGATTGAAGAAGAACCTAATTTCAGTAGCGATGTTGGAGGATAAGGGGTATGATGTGGTCTTCAGTGAAGGAAAAGCCTTCCTGCGAAGTAAGACTACTGGAGAGACCCGGAAGATAGGGGTTCGGACCAAGAACCTTTATCAGTTGCAGGTAGATGGCTGCGCAGCTATGGCATGCAAGGTGGGAGAAGTGGTGAGCCGAGATGATGAGGGCGAACTGTGGCACGGGAGATTGGGCCACCTTCACCATGGAGCTTTGAAGATTCTATAGCAGATTTCTACTGGGCTTCCTAAGGGCACTCTTGTGCAGTCAGATCAGTGCAAGGGGTTTAATTTGGGGAAGTATGTGAAAGCCACCTTTCACGAGAAGGATAGTCGCGCCACGACGATCCTTGAGAGAGTTCACACAGACGTGTGTGGTCCTTTCTCAGTTGCTTCGACAGCAAAGCACAGGTATTATGTGATCTTTCTTGATGATTTCTCTCGAAAGTGCTGGATCTTCTTCATGCAGAAGAAGAGCGATACATTCGCGAAGTTCTGTGAGTTTAAAGCACTGGTCGAGAAGGAGTCGGGGAAGAAGGTGATTACTCTAAGGAGTGATAACGGTGGTGAATTCATCTCGGCTGAATTCAAGGAGTTCTGCAGCGCTGAAGGTATTCAGAGAGAGCTCATCGCACCCCATAACCCACAGCAGAACGGGGTGGCTGAGCGGAAGAACAGAACGATCGTGGGTGCTGCACGGGCGATGTTGCATGATCAGGGCCTACCCCTTCACTTGTGGGCTGAGGCATGCAATACAGCAGTGTATGTGCAGAACCGTTGTCCTCACAAGGTTCTTGGCATGAGTACACCAGAGGAGGCTTATTCTGGCAAGAGGCCTGATATTTCCCATTTGCGGATTTTTGGTTCTCCTGTCTACATGCATGTGACGAAGGATGCAAGAAGGAAGCTAGATCCAACTGTTGAGGTTGGAATATTTGTGGGGTACACTGATACACCTCACAACTATCGGGTGTATGTGCCAGACAGTCGCAAGACTGTTGTGCGACGGGATATAAAATTCCAGGAGGAGAAAGCCATGCAGTGTTGGCTTGAGAGGGAGCTACACTTGCATGCAGATGAGGAGCTGTTAGTTCCTAAGGAGGAGCTTCCGGATGTGGATCAGCCACAAGAGGAGGTTCAGGAGGTGGAAGAAACCACCCAGGCAGCGCCAACCATCAGAGGGCACATGCGCACTACAGAAGCTGAGCGACTGGCTCGGGATGCGGAGAAGGTTGTAGGACCACCTACAGCACAGCGCAGACAGAGACAGTCACCGGATCGGTACACTGGATACATGGCTCTTATGAGTCAATGTGTTGTGACAGAGCCATCCTCTTTTGAGGAAGCTGTGGAGGGACCCGCATGGGTTGATGCCATGATCGAAGAATATGATTCGATCATCAGGAACAGTGCATGGGAGATTGTCCCAAGACCGGTTGGGAAATCAGTTGTAGGTTCGCGATGGATCTACAAGGTGAAGCAGGCGGCTGACGGGAGTGTGGAGAAGTACAAAGCGAGATTTGTCGCCCGTGGCTTCTCACAGATCGAGGGGATTGACTATGAGGAGACTTTTGCACCTGTCGCAAGGTACTCTTCCATACGGACGATCCTTGCTCTCTCAGCGCAGATGGGGTGGCACATTCATCAGATGGATGTGAAGACTGCGTTCCTCAATGGAGTTATTGAGGAAGAGGTGTACATAGAGCAGCTTGAAGGTTTCGAGATCTTCAGCAGTGAGTCGCATGTGTGCCGACTCAAGAGAGCACTGTACAGGCTGAAGCAAGCACCTCGTGCTTGGTACACTCGAATAGACAGCTACTTCACCGGGCTTGGATTCTCCAAGAGTGAGGCGGATCCAAACCTGTACCAGATTGTGGTGGAGGGGAAGCTGTTGATCATCGTACTGTATGTAGATGATCTGATTTTGACTGGCGATGAGCATTTGATACTTTCATGCAAGGAGGATCTTGCACGAGAGTTTGAGATGAAGGACTTGGGCATCCTTCATTATTTCCTGGGATTGGAGATTTGGCAGCGCAGCGGAGGACTGTTTGTTTCTCAGGGCAAGTATGCCTGGGAGATTCTGGAGAGGTTCAACATGCAAGGCTGCAAGCTTGTTGACACTCCTCTTCCTGGTGGTTGGAGGAAGGAGGATGCTACTTCAGCGGAGGTAGTGGATACCACTGTCTATCGACAGTTGGTGGGGTCGCTTATGTATCTGGTCAATACACGACCCGATATATGCTATGCAGTTAACCAGCTTTCGCAAGCTATGGTTAAGCCTACCAAGCTCTTTTGGAAGGCAGGCAAACATGTATTGCGCTATATTAGAGGCACATCGGGATATGGTCTATGGTACAGACAGGAGGATGGAGCGAAGCTTTCTGGCTTCACTGATGCAGATTGGGCAGGGAGTCCAACGGACCGGAAGAGCACATCTGGAGGAGTTTTCAACATTGGGTCGACAGCAGTGTCCTGGTACAGCAGGAAGCAGAGATCCATGGCACTCAGTTCAGCAGAGGCCGAGTACATGGCAGCTAGCTTGGCTGCATGCGAGGCTATTTGGATGAGGAAGATCCTCGCAGGATTGTTCAGGTTGCATTTGGAGCCTACAGTGATCTACTGTGATAACCAGAGTTGCATTAAACTCTCGGCAAATCCAGTATTTCATGATAGGTCCAAACACATCGACATCAGGTACCATCATATCAGAGATTGTGTTCAGCGGAGAATCATGATGCTTTCATATGTTCCCACGGAGGATCAGGATGCCGACATCCTGACGAAGGCGCTCACCGGGAGCAAGTTTGAATTCCACAGAGGCAGGATAGGGATTGCAGATAATCCATATCTTGCTGAGAGGGAGTGTTGAGAATGCAGCAAGATGATGGAGCTTGGTGAAATGAAGTCGCCTTCACCATTCTGGCGCAAAGTCTATTTTTAGACTACGTCTATTTTTAGACATATGGAGCATGGTTCGGGGATTCCAGTTTGAGATTCTTGGAGCATTGGTCATGTTGGTAAAAATAGATGAGACTCTATTTTTAGGTCGAAGAGGTCGAAGGCTATTTTTAGACTGCCTCTCCTAAAAATAGGGAAGTCAAATATTATTTACCCTTAATAATATTTGGACTCTAAACTTCAATTTACTCTCTTGGAGCACTTCAGTTCGAGCTACAGAAGTGGCTCATGCATCTGACAGAGGAATTACGCTATTCCCAAGGGTTTGATGGCATCATGCATGGTTGACTTCAGTTGGACTTCAGTGGTAGAAGTTTGGAGGAGTTAATGAGACAGATAGTGGAGTTGTGTTCTGTTTATTTTAGTTGAACTAGTTGAGATTAGTTTAACTAGCTAATCAATTAGTTGTGAGTGGAGTGAATTAAATATTATTTAATTCATTAATTAGTAACTCATTATTCAACTCAAGAACACATCAGTTCACTACAGTGCATGATCAGTTCAGTGAAGACCAGTGAAAGAGATAGATGAAAGGGTGGAGTTAGCTATCAGTTGTGACTATACTGTTGCTATTTGCAACACACATATAGGTGGAGTAAGCCCATGAGGATTGCGCAGTTCAGGCTGGTGGTTTATCTATATAAAGAGGCCATCCCATAGCATTGAAACACACAATAGAGGCAAGGCAATTGGCGGTGAGTTTTGAACCAGTAACCTGTTCAAAACTGAGCTAGATTGTGTGTAACTTCATGAGAAAGTACTGAGTACTTGTGAGGATTATTGTACTGAGTTTGTTACATGATTTCTCCATTATAATATACAAAATAGCTGCGGGTTTTTCAGCTATAAGCTTTCCCCATACATACTGTGTTAATGTGTATGATGATTTGATGTGTTATCGCTTGATTTTATTTCCGCATGTTTGATGATCTGAGTTGAGTGGAAGAGATTATGTGTTGCATATAAATTCGAATTGTATGTGATCAAGATAGTCTCGGTGGATAATTAATCATTATTCAGCAAATTTCTACATTTGGTGACTCTAGAATTATTATTAATTGGTTCAATATTCATTCTTCACGTCACATGCACACACTTAGGAAATTATTGGAGGAGGTTATCATGATTAAAGCATAATGTGATGGTATTACATGTCAACACATTTAATGGGAAATGAACATTCTTTCCGACATGATTTCCAAGGATGGCGCACAACAGGCTCACAAGACATGGTTGATTACTGAACATAATGGCGATGAACACTACCAGTTCTATCATCATCCTTTTGTAGATCTTCTATCATCTAAACTAGAAAAAAATTGACACACTTTTATATATTTTGACATATCATAGACTTATCACAGTGGACACAGCTTTTATGAAGGATGCCTTGTTTATTTTTTGTATATGGACAGAGATATATATCAGATGACATTTTTGCACTCTTTTTATTCATATATGAATAGTTAATTACAAATTTTTGTTAGACTTATTCATGGTTGCATCACTCAGATGTTTTTTGGGTGATTAGACAACCACAATTTGGCATGCTATATGCATCTACAACATGTAATGTTAAATATCACAATAATGAAAATTACGAATTTTCCTCGGGGGGAAAAGGCATGGCGAAGCCACAAAACAAATAACAACATATTGAAATATGTGCCAAGAAAAATCATGAAGCATGCACATAACATGTTTTGTCACTTATTTGGTGAATTTGTTGGATGACTACAGACTTCGTACATTCCTCCCATCCATAGACCGTGTTGTTGTAGTTATTTTAGAAAACAGTCACCTATGATCTAAGGCCATGACTCCACTCATCACCAACTTCTATAGCCAGGTACATGCTTAAAAACCAAATTTTGAAAAAAAAAATATGTTGACACTTTATATATAAGAAGATTTAAAATGTCAATTTATCTTGTTATGCCATAGTTATAGAAATTAGATTATTTTTGGGTTAGTTAACATTTAAACGAATTCTATAATGTTTGTTTAATATGTTTGAAAATATAAATCCTGAAGAGTTCATGTAGATCTAGGGTTTTCCTAGCCACTACCATTTTCCCCTACCTCAACAAGCTAAGAATAGTGGTTGTGGTGCTTAGATGTGAAACTAGTGGGTTGAACACCATTTAGTTCTTCAAATATAAGATTTTTCCTCTTCAAGAGTATTGAATTTGCGTGATCATGTGAAATTGGAATTGGTTGTTTTGAGTTTATTTTCCTAAGTGGGTGGTTCTTTCATCTAAGATGATGAAGCCCATATTTTTTCCATCGAATCTAAATCCATAGTTTAATTTCATCTCTTCTGGTAAGTCGAGGTTCGAAGAGCCTATCATCACTTCAAATAATTTGATATTCGAAGATCTCACCGCACCTTTTCCTCTCAGTGGATGGTCTTCCAAATCTTAAAGAGGTAGGTCAGGCTTCTCTACCTAGTGATTATTCTTCAATTGATCAGAGATGCCCCTAGCAATACAAATTTTCAAAAATGGTGGAAGCAATCCCTAGTCTTGACTTAAGGCCCTCTATAGTGAAAGAGAACATCAATATCATTTAGGAAAGAGGTTTAGTTTGTAAGTTTACAAGCCTCTAGCTAAATCCAAACTCTGTTCGGAATTGGATTTTTAAAACTTAGGTAGATCATGAGTCAATTGATACTTTGTACTATAAAAACAATTTTATACTTCTATTTTTTAAAGCACCACGAATAGGGATATGATTTTCAAATATGTGCCCTACTTCATGGACTCCAGGGAATCTTTCTTCTCCACAATACTCTAGACTTTCACCATGATATTAAAATTTCTTACACCCCTATCTAGATTATACTGTCACATCTACCCCTTATTTTTCAAGTTGATGATTTTTTTAAAGCCATCAAAGAAAATTTGGTTCATTATATTATTCATGAAAATCCTAAGGGTAATATCTTCATATATGTTAGAATTTGTGTAGATATGGATTTTTGAAAGGGACTTCCTAAAGTAATTCAACTTGACTTGGAAGGTTGGATCTATCTCTATACCTTGGATTATGAGCATGTTACTTTCGAATCCAATTCTTTTCATAAGTATGGACACTTCAAAAAAATTTGTCCCAATACTCAAACATCTAAACCACTTGCTAATCCATATCCATCTTCTCAAAATAATGACAAGAAAAAATCATTCAAACAAGTTTCAAGAAAGAAAAAGAAATAGTAGCCTAGGAGGACCCAACCAAACATTAGGCCAAGTCATATGCAATTACCCCCTCCAATAACAAATTTGGAGCTTTGCAATCTTTGGGGGAAGAGGATGAGAATTTAGAGCCCCAACTTGGATCTCATCTAGCCCTCCAATCTGAAGAATGGGCGTTAGATCAAGTGAAAATAGAGAACATGAATCCTCACAGTGAGGAAGAAATATCATCTAGGAAAAATCCAAAATCCTTACAATATAAGAACTTAGTTTCAGAAAAGTAGGAATCATAAGCTAAAAAGGAGAAAGAGGAAGAGGTAATTCTCTCCTCTTCTTCTCCTTCCTTTGTAAATACTTCAAAAAACAATGCACATTCCTACCCTCCATTAACAATAAGTAAGAAACATCACATAAAGCGATCTCTGAAATTTGGTACCCAACATTCTCTCGACTCCCTCGAATTTAGTGGGGGGTTGGTTTCACTCAAATATTATACATGTTTTGTATTTGCAAAAAAAATTGCAAGTAATGTGTAAGAATATACTTGTTTATTCGAGAAGCAGTAAGATCAAGTTATAGAGATTTTAGTTTTGGATCTCTCCCCTTTCACAATTTGTCAAAAGGAGGATTGTTTTTTCCTCTTATATTTAGAACCTTTGAAGCAGATATTCCTTGTAGCATTGTTTCCAATGTACTTCAACAAAGTACTATGTGATTTTCGTTAGAAAATTAAAAGGTAGAAAATATTTTCTCATTTTGATAATAGCTTGTGATATATTTGAATTATATTATCTTCTTATGTATTTTTTTCATCAAGCAACTATCAAACCATCAAGAGTATGAATATCACAAGAACAATAGAACACAGTATGTAGGCTTTCAGCGAGGGAAAAAACACATCTCATAGGGGAAAACCTAGTCAAAGCTATCTTCTTCTTATAGAACCAAGTCAAAATGAGACATCCAAGACCTCTATATCAAGACAAATATTCCCTCCAAGCACTAATTCAACCCTCCAAAGAATTCTCTCCAAATAAGACAAGGCTTCAAAAAGTCAACTAAGGTTAATGCTTCAAAATTTTGTCTCATTCAAGGTTTCATCCTCCACTTTAGGTCTTCAAATTCGACCTGTAACTTTGGACCTAGAATCTACCCAGAAACCCTAGAAAAATCACACGTGGGAGTTGCAATGAAATAAATTTCAGATCTTTGACTTCATTAAGGCTTCTCTCTCCCTCACTAGGGATACTTATTATTTTTCTTCTTACTTCACACTTCTTTTATATTGTAGATTGAAGATGTGTGTGTGTGTGTGTGTTTCCAAAAATGTCTAAGTCTTCTCCAATATATACATTTTCCAACAGGTTGAATAGCCATATCAAGGCCGACTTGTCTTGGAGGAAAATCTAACTTTATTGACTCAAAATAATTTTTCTTTCTTGATACAAATAGCCCAAGAAGGGTCTAATACATATGACAAAAATTACTTTGACTCATGACAAACCCTAGAAGCATGGAATGCATGCTTTGACCTAGGAGACAAATAAAAGAGCATGAAACCCATGCTTAACAATAATTTTTTTTTCTTTTTTTCACTTTTTACAATAAATATACAATGATATAAATACATAAAAAATTATGAAGACCAAGCTAGTTACATTTTTCCACCCTCCCTCTTAACTAGGGAGGTATTCATAATTTCACAACCGGTACAAGGATATTATCAAATTGAAATATTCTCATAAGAAGAGTCACAACCAAGATTCCAATCCAACAAAAATTCTTTACAGGACCGTAGGTGTTGAGACATCAATCCAAAAGACACGTTGATCTAGGAATCTAGGTACCATTTAGGTTATTGCCAACATACACTATTGTAGGGATTTAGATACAGTCTAGGTTATTTCCAAGGTATCAACCCATCAAGGGATCTAGGTACCATCTAGGCTACTGTCAATGTTCAACCCAACATGGATCTAGGTACCATCTAGGATACCTTCCAAGACACCAACCCTAATAGGGATATAGGTATTTCCTAGGCTACCTCATCAGGTGCTCAAAATTATTCTCAAAAATCAAATTTTTCGGATCGGTGTGGAGCCTGAACAACCGCATAGATCTCTTCATTTTGAAAGTGGCGCAACTTGTTTCGCGGAAAACAGACACTGTATGCTCCCGGAAACGAGTTATGTTTGCTTTGGCAAATAAGCACTTTTTCTCAAAAGAAAATGTTTGGATAGTCCAGTTAACAGTTCGTGCAACTGACTGGGCATGGCCACATGGCAGGTTAACTGGTCAAGGGTGCTTTCTCCTCTAGCGAATCATGGAGTGCCAAGTGGCACAATTTTATAGGTTCGATTTGGCAAGTTGTGATTGGATTATTTTTGGGCCAACCAGGTGCTGACACATGGCCCAACCAGGGGTTGCCACATGGTAGCACATGGGGCCACAAAATTTTGGCAAGGGTCAAGCGAAGCCCCAAGGATTCAAGTTGCCAACCTCGAATCAACTAGCACCAATTGTTACCATTATACCACACGCATCGGACTTAACATGTATAGTTCGTCGCCCTGTTTTAAATTGTAACCGTCGATAGTATGGGAAAGGGGGTTGGGGTCTAGCCCCAGCCCTGGTCACTGCCACCAGCGGGACCTCGGGCGGGAGGCTAGCCCCGAGCCCCCACATTATATGTTAATTTTAACGCAATATGGTGGCCACATGCCGATGATTGGTGAAACCATCGGTGGCCTATTTGTTTAAAAAAAAAAAAATTATGCCCAAAGGCCGTAGAGGTCATTTTAAAGAGGCGATAATTTCACCTGGAAAATGGGGAAATTGTCACCCATTTAGCGCCAAAAAGGGATAAATTGTATGATGATGTTGGCCCTGGAGAAAATTGTGGAGCAGTTAGTGGAGAAACTTGGGGAGATCATAACTTCTTCAGTTTTTTTGGCCAAATTCAAAGCATAAAGAGGCTAGATGGGCATTTTTGGGCATTCTTGAGCTTATGGAACAAGTTTCATAGTTTTTTCAGCATTGTACACACATGTAATAACACTTTTGAACATAATAGAAGAGGTCCAAGCCATTGGAAGCTTAACCAAAGAGACGTAGCCCAAGCAGGGTGAACTCCTTCATCATATTGTGTTGTGTGACTATTTATGGTAATGTTTATGTCAGATATATGTTGTTGTTCATTGTTTTATTCATGTTAATTTTCTCATGAAATTCACATAAAAACACATAATAGCTCATGTTAAATTTGAAATTAAACTCATCGTCCTCAAGCACTTTCTTTATATTCTGAATTGGATCTTAGCACAACAAAACTAATATTCCCATTCAGATCAAGTTGGTATCAGAGCACTAGGTTTTCTTGTGCAAGGAGGATTAATTTGTTTTGCAAGTGTTTAAATTCTTACAAGGTTGAAGCTCAAGAGAGGAGAAGGATAACTTGTGGGTGCAAGTTCTTAAATTGGAGCAAGGAGAAGGAGGGTAGAGTTGCCACAATATCCACCACAAGTTTCACTTCATATTTTACCTGAGGCTTGAGTAAGCATGTCACATGGAGGAGAGCCTGCAAATACGCCAGAGGATGTGAAGGCTTTTAGGAAGGCTTTCTTTGACATGGAAGAAATGGTGAAAGTCCTCAATGAAGAGAGGAACACCAAACTGCAGGGTGAAAACTCCAAACTACAAGAGGAGAGTGTTCTCTAGGAGGAGGAGGAGGTAATGAGAATGGTGATAAAACACCATCTTCTCCACCATCATCATCCTTTTCCTCAAAAAATCTTATACAAGAGGCTAGTGCAGAAATTCCCTCAGAGAAGGAAGATTTCCAAGTCTGCACCTTTTATACACATGATGATGAGGATGAGGTTCTATCAGCACCAAATTCCAATTTAGAGCTAAAATAATAAATACCAAGAGTCCAAGAGGACACCTCAAGAATCAGGAAAGAGTTTAAGAGCATCTTTGTCCCTCAGTCAAATATGAGGAAAATGGTAAGCATTTACATGCATTTTCTTTACATGAAAATGTTGATTTAAGCTCTTTTGTAACCTTTGAAAATCATAGTAAAGGAATAGAAACAAAGCTCTTGTCCAAGATGGGTTTCAAGGGAGGAGGCCTTGGAGTGAAAAATCAAGGCATTATCCATCCAATTGAGGCAAATGAGAGACATCGATATGAACGTTTGGGCTATGTCAAAAAGTAAGAATGGTCTTCTAGTGATATCTATTGGGTATCTTGTTCTTTTTGTCATGGGAGAGGACATGAGGAGAAAAAATTTTGGGATTTTCATCCGGAATTGGTACCATCTTGGTTTCTAAATAAAAAGGAGGAAATGAAATGAAAAACATATCCAAAGAGAGATGATCAAGTTGAAGAAGAGACTAAGACAAGTTCTTCTCGCCATTCAAGTTCCTCGCGTAAAAAGCATAAGCCAAAGGACAACCATGAGAGGTATAAGCATCTTGATTATTCAAAGGCTTTTTATGATGACAGACCAAATGATGATTTGAATAACATGTTGTGGAATATTTTTCCATGCACTTTATGTCATGCACCTAACCATTGTGTAGCTAAGTGCAAAAAAAAGGAAAGCATTAGTAATGAAGATGAATATGTCAATTGGAATTGAGACCAAGAAGGGAAATTATCATCCAAGTTTAAAGATATTTGTGCCAAGAGAGGCTTACAAAAACTTTTGAACTCATTGCAATATCAGTGGGAATTGAGTCAAGAAGTGTTGGAAATTGCATCCGCAACTTCATCCTAACAAGGGCAAGCAAGTCATGAAAGAACCTAAAGATGAAGCGACAAAGGAAAAAGTGGCGCAAGTTGCGACCATCCATAAAGCGACTCAAGAAGGAAAAAAAGTTCAAGTAGAGGGTTCATTCACATGGTTGGGTAAGAAATGGACGAACTACTTATCCAGTTGACTATCATAAATCTTTGTAAAGCAGTTGTTGCATATCCACACAATTGAGCATTTTGAAAAAGTGATATTTGTGAATAAATCACTTATATGCAACAATGATTTCTTTGCTACTGTTATGCTATTTTGGCTTGATGCTAAGTCATTTGTATGGGAAATTGGGAGTCAAATTTATTCCATATTGTAAAATGCATTTCTATTTGTGGAAATTTTAGTAAGCATCATAAACTTTGGGATGAGTAGTTGTAGAACATTAGTATGTTACAAATGTGTCAAGCACTCATTTACACAAGTATTTACCATGTGAAGCTTGTTTGAGTTATTTTCCAAAGTCTTTTTGGATTTTATCCTTGGTAAATATTTTGCAGCAAGAATGTTCTCTTTGTGACATAAGCAAACATCAGATGTCGAAAATGCAAAGTGCAGAAATACCAAAGCAAAGCCAAACGTTGTTGAACAATGGAATCACTCGACCATCTCTTCTGCCATATAGTGCACCTATGGTTTTTGTGCCGAAGAAGAATGGAAAGAGTTTTTTTTTTAGGGACAAAAGGAGTGGCTTTCATCAAAGAAGAGTTGTTGAAGGAGGTATGTGGAAGATGAAATTTAACATCAAACAAGGTTTGTTTTAATGGCTTATTATATTTTATGGTCTTTTCCATACTCCTACTACTTTCATGCATATGAAGAATGATGAATTGGGGCAATTTATATATGTGATAGTCCACTTGTATGACATTGCCATTTTTAGAAAATTTCATTATGAACACGTCATGTATAAGAGAAAAATACTTGATGTCGTAAGGCATGAACATTTGTTTTTGAAGATTTCAAAGTATGAGTTGGGTAAAACTTATTTGATGTACTTGGGCTATAATGTTGGATGAGTTAAGTTGAAGGTAGACCTCTCCAAGTTTGACACTATTTTGGATTGGGCAGTGCCCAAGATGGTCATCTCGATAAGAGGTTTTTTTGGGAGTAGCCCCATACTGGACAAAAATTTTGTTAATATTTCTTCTATTGTAGCTCCTTGGCATGCATTGAGGGAGGAAAACAACAAGAGGCATGTGATGCTTCGAAGAAAAATATCATTTCAACTCTTTTATTTGCTCTTTTAAACTTTAAAAGGTCATTTGAGTTTTAGGTTGATGCAAGTGACTTTGCCATTTCATTTCATTCAGAAAATTTTAATGGTGCAATGACTAAGTTGCAACGATTAAGGCACTTTCATTTGGTGGGTGTTTGTCAACAATTCCACTTGGTCAAAAGGTATAAGAGAGGTATAGCGACAAGTTTGTTGATATGCCTTCTGGGCTTGTTATTTGTGTAACTATTGTACTCAAGCATCATTTCATTTTACATGAAAGTTATGTTCAACAAATGCATACTTTCAAGATGTACATTCAATGTTGAGTAACCAGCTCCAAAAATAGAAGAAAAGAGATATCAACGCCTTAGAAATAAGCCACTTCGAGGGGGCAACCTCCAATACATTACATAAATGAACAATTCTTGGATGATACAATTTACAAAACCTCCTTTCTATATATAGGAGTCCATGGGGCCATAATGTAATCCTAGTGGGCCCCAATGTAATCCTAGCCGACCTAACAATAATAATTTAAGGGCACAATAATAACAAAATGGGGGTTACAAGGGTACAATAATAACAATAAGAGGGTTACACTAATAACAATAAGGGACTATACTAGTAATATAGGGACCTAACATGCCCCTCTCCTTCAAAAAAGTGTTGTCCTCAACGCTTGAGTAGCTCTGGGTGCTTCTGTATAAAATTCTCATCCTCCCATGTAGAATCTTCGGTGGGTAAGTTCTTCCACTTGATGAGATACTCTGAAATTGATCGATTCCGTAGTTGTCGAGTTCTTGTTTCCATGACCGCTTCTGGTTCCAATATGATTTTTCCTTCCTCATCGAGTTCTGGCAATATTGTTTGAACTGGAAGATTTTCTCCTATAACCTTCTTTAAGCATGAAACATGGAAAACTGGATGTACTCGCGAAGAAGCAGGAAGCTCCAATTTGTATGCCATAGTACCAATCTTTTGCAACACCTTGTAAGGACCATAGTACTTTGGCGATAATTCATTATCCTTCTTAGCTTGCTTGAGGGACATTTGTTTGTATGGTTGTAGCCGTAAAAATACCCAATCTCCTACATCAAAACTTCTCTCGCTGCGATGTTGATCTGCCTGTTGTTTCATTCGATTTTGTGCCAAATTCGGGTTATCCTTTAAGAGTTGGAGAACTTCTTGCTGATGCTCGATGTGATCTTCCACTGCTTGAACCTTCGAATTTTCCCTTAAAGATGATGTGATGGATGGTGGATGATATCCATAAAGTGCCATAAATGGGGTCATTTTTGCTGCAGTATGGAAGGAAGTGTTATACCACCATTCGGCGAGAGGTAACCACTTGACCCATTGTGTTTGTTTATCAGATACAAAACAACGAAGATATCCTTCCAAACATTTATTTACTATCTCAGTTTGACCATCGGATTGAGGATGATAATATGATCTATGAGCTAATTGAGTACCCAAACAAGAAAATAACTCTGTCCAAAAATTTCCAGTAAAAATGGGATCTCTGTTGCTTACAATAACCCTTGGGCTTCCATGTAGTTTTTGAATTCTATCCATAAATCTAGTAGCAACTGTACTTGCTTTAAATGGATGAGATAATGCACAAAAGTGTGCATACTTGGTAAGTCTATCAACTACCACCATGATGACACTCTTTCCTTCAGACTTAGGTAAACCTGTGATAAAATCCATTGAAAGCTCCTCCCAAAGTTGACTTGGAATGGATAAAGGTTGCAGAAGTCCTGGGGTCTTAATTGTCTCAACTTTATTCTGCTGGAAAACCAAACATTCCACCACAAACTTTTGAATATCAGATTTAAGGCCATCCCAAAAAAATTCTTTCTTCACCCTGTGGTAAGTTTTTAAAAATCCTGAGTGTCCTCCTAAAGGAGAAGTGTGCAATTCCAAAAGAGTATTTTGTTTTAGTTTGGAATTCTTACAAAGATATAAGCGATATTTGTACCATAAAGAATCATTTTTCCAACTAAATGTATCAGATGTACTAGGATCTTGCTGCAACTTTTGAATGAGTGTCCATACATCTTTGTCCTTCTTCCATTCATCTCTTGCTTCGGTTATCCAATCTGGTTGGATAATAGAAATAGCACAAAGCAATGCTTCCACCTCTTCATTCTTTCTTGAGAGTGCATCTACAACAAAATTAAGCTTTCCTTTTTTGTAGATTATTTCAAAGTCATAACCCAACATCTTTGTGACCCATTTTTTCTGCTCTTCTGAAGATAGTCTTTGTTCCAAAAAGTGTTTAAGACTATCATGGTCAGTTTTTACCTTGAAGTGTCTTCCCATTAGGTAAGTTCGCCATTTCTTTAGTGCATGCAGTATTGCTAACATTTCCTTCTCATAAATAGGTTTCTGTAAATACTTTCCTTTGATTGGACGACTTTCAAAAGCAATGGGTCTTCCTTCCTGCATTAAAACGGCACCAATTCCATTTCCTGAGGCATCACATTCCACAATAAAGGTTTTTGTGAAGTCTGGCGTAGCTAAGACCGGTGCTAGGCACATTGCCTCTTTAAGATGTTCAAAGGCCTTAGTTGCTTCGGGAGTCCATGAAAATGCATCTTTCTTCAATAATGTTGTTAGAGGTGCTGCTATTCTCCCATAATTCTTAACAAACTTGCGATAATACCCTGTTAACCTGAGAAATCCTCGCAACTGCTTTATGGTTGTCGGGACTTTCCATTCCTTAATGGCTTTAATTTTGTTAGGGTCTACTTTAACACCCTCATGAGATACAATATGACCCAGATATTCCACCTCTTGTACTCGAAAGAAACATTTGGATTTTTTTTCATATAATTGTTTCTCCTGCAATAGTTTGAGCACCCTGTCCACATGTTCAACATGATCCTTCCAAGACCTGCTATAGATTAGTATATCATCAAAAAATACGAGCACAAATTTTCTAAGGAAGGGTTTGAAAATGGAATTCATCAACCCTTGAAATGTAGAAGGTGCATTGGTAAGGCCAAAAGGCATGACCAAAAATTCAGAATGACCCTCATGAGTTCGAAATGTTGTTTTTGGAATATCTTCAGTCTTCATTCTAATTTGATGATATCCTGAACGAAGATCCAACTTGGTAAAATAAATTGCTCCATGTAATACATCCAATAATTCATCAATCACAGGAATGGGAAATTTGTCTTTAATGGTGAGCTTATTGAGCTCCCTATAATCTGGACACATTCGCCATGATCCATCCTTCTTGTGTACCAATACTACAGGAGCGGAGAAAGAACTTTGACTAGGTTGAATTATACCCGCCTCTAACATTTCTGCAATCATACGTTCAATTTCGCTCTTTTGGACATAAGGATATCTATAAGGCATGATGTTTGGAGGAACACTTCCTGGAATCAGATGAATAGCATGGTCATGATCGTGAATAGGTGGGAGTCCTTTGGGAGTTTCAAACACCTTGGAATGATTGTCCAAGACTTGTTGGAGATCTACAGAAATAGATGATTTTGATGTTGGAACTTCTAGTGAGCATAATTGTGCAATTACGCCTCGTTGTTCTTTCTTTAGAAACTTTGTCATGACATTAGAGCTTATTATCCTTCCCGGCTTCCCTTCAATACCTCGTAATTCGACTTCCTTTCCTTCTGAAAAAAATTTCAAGAAAAGTTCTTGAAAATTAAAAGCTACCGTCCCCAAAGATTGTAACCATTGTACTCCTAGTACAACATAAGCACCTCCCATAGGAATGGAAAGCATTGGACTATTCAATACATATTCCCCCATGGTTAGCTTGATATTATGGCATTTTCCAGAGCAATTTATAGTTCCTCCATTTGCAACCATCACTTGACATTCTGGTGCTGGGTATAGGAAACAATTTAATTCCATGGCTACCTTACAATGAATAAAATTATGGGTGCTACCTGAATCAATCAACACTATTACCTTTTTCTTCTTGATTTGTCCTTCTATCTTGAGAGTTTGAGGAGTGGTAATTCCTGCCAGTGCATTGCACGATATGGTCAGATTCATTTCTTCCTCTTCTAGGGTTGGTTCCTGGTGTATATCCTCTTCTTGTTCATTTTCTTCTTCCTCTTCACAATCTATGTAAAATAATTTCTTCTCAGCACACTTATGACCTTTAGTGTATTTTCTATCACAACTGTAGCAAAGCCCTTTTGCTCTTTTTTCTTCCAATTTTTGTAGTGTCAACCTTGTAGGTTGTGGAAATCTAGGCGTAGACACACTTCCTTCTTTATAGAATTGAGTGGTAGGCTTCCTTGTTGCCATAATTTTACATTCAACTTTTCTTGCCAACCTGAATGCCTTCTCCAATGAATCAGGTTCCAAAACACGAACTTCATGTTGGATGTTATCCTTTAAAGTGCCTATGAAGAGATCAATCCAGTGTTCCTCTGGAATATCAGTTACCCTTATATTCAATTTTTTGGAAGTCCTCAATGTGCTGCCCCACTAAACCCTTTTGTTTGAGATTTATCAATTGGCTAAAGAAGGTGTTGCTCTTTGTATCCTCATAATTTGCTATCATTTCTTCCGTAAAAATTGACCAAGTGACAATTTTTTTACGGGAGCAAAGCCATCGATACCATACAAATGTATTTTGTTCTAAATGTAAAGTTGCAATGCGTACCTTTTTTGTGTTTTGCACGTTATGGAGATCAAAATATTGCTCCATCTGTAGTATCCATGTTACCGGATCCTTTCCATCAAACTTCTTCATATCCATTTTTGGAATATGGTGGTTCTTCCCGCCAACATTCGAGTTTATGAAATCATGATTAACATTTCTTTTGTTCTCATCATGAGTTCTTCTCCTATATTTTCACCATTAGGAAACATTTCTTGTATCAACTTCCTTGACCTTCGATGTATGAGATAGTGCTTCATGTTTTCCAACTGTTGTCTTTCATGTTTTCCATCTTAGCTTCCATGCCCGCTTTCATGTCATCCATCTTAGCTTCCATGCCATCCACCTTCACTTCCATGCCTTTCTTCAAAACTTCCATTTCATTTTTTGTTGCTCTTTGCGAGAGTGAAATTTGTTGCACTTGCTCTTGTAATTTTGATAGATCATGTTGAAATTCTTCATCTTCATGAGTCATAGTAGAGCCTTCTGAAGGCTTAATGGGTGTTGAATTATTTTTATGGGGCATCTTTTAGAACCCAATACTGCTATATATTATTTTTCTTGCTTTTGAGGAGCTCGATATTGAAATTGGATAATCTCTATGATTGCAGCACTTCAATATTTTAATTTAAACCTCTCAGTAGCCCCTCTGGGATTATCTTTAGATACAGGATTATGGTTTGACCTGATTTGGATTCTCCAAGACAAAGTTGTGTTCAATCTCCCACAATGACCTAATTCTGGACTAGTTAAGTAGAGTGAACTTGTACGACTTGCCACGTGTCATTATTTCGTCATTTGTCTCTGAAATTGATAGCCAAGAAACTAAAGTCCGTGTAATTGCGACCAATTTTTACGACACTCCAATCCGATGCCCAGAGAGAGAGTTATTGAACTTGTCCCACGATCACCTCTTTGAGATGAAATTCAGGAGCCTGAAAAATCACTACCTTCCACAGATCATATCTCCAAAAATATTGCAAACCAAGCTCCAAAATTTTTTGATGAATTTCCTCGGGATTTCAGCTTCGCACCATATGAATTTCAGATTTTGAACCTTCGTAGAAAAAACATTATAGTGCAAATGCCACGATGACCTGTTTAGGAGCCTGAAAAAGACCTAACTTCCACAGATGATATCTCCGAAAATATTGCGAACCAAGCTCTGAAACTTTTAGAAAATCTTCCTCAGGATTTCTGCTTCGCACCCTAAAAATTTCATCTTTTGAAACTTCGTAGCAAAAAAATTATAGCGAAAATGCCACGATGTCCCGTTTGGAGCAGCGAAACCCTAGAATCCAAAGCTTTGATACCAAATGTTGAGTAACCAGCTCCAAAAATAGAAGACAAGAGATATCAACGCCTTAGAAATAAGCCACTTCGAGGGGGCAACCTCCAATACATTACATAAATGAACAATTCTTGGATGATACAATTTACAAAACCTCCTTTCTATATATAGGAGTCCATGTGGCCATAATGTAATCCTAGTGGGCCACAATGTAATCCTAGCCGACCTATCAATAATAATTTAGGGGCACAATAATAACAAAATTGGGGTTACAAGGGTACAATAATAACAATAAGGGGGTCACACTAATAACAATAAGGGACTATACTAGTAATATAGGGACCTAACATTCAAGCTTGAGTCAAATAGTGGAATTTGTTTTCCATTTGCATCATAATTTGTTGTGTCATCTTGGTAAGAAGGATGTTGTTTTTGATGGATAAATAGAAAAACCCAAGAAGTTCATTGAACTCCTCCAAATGGTACATCAATAGTGCAAGATCATTTTGAAAAGAGCAAGGTAAGACAAGCTAAAAATCGCCATGTTGACAGTGTTCGAGGTGAGAAATTTTTCAAGTTATTCAAATTTCCTTTGATTGAAGACCGAGGTGGGAAAAAGTTTTTTTCTTCAAGGAAAAATTGTTGTTCTGCAAATTCTAGAAAATTACAACATGATGGTGTATACAAAAGCAAGAAAAAGTCTCCAGAATCAAGGAAAAAGATCAATTTTCATGAAAAGCTCAAATTGTTGAATTCAGGAAAATTCCAATGGATTGAGACTAGAAGGGTGAGGGGGTTATACCCTCATCCACATGTTCAGTAATGAAAGATATTTTTGGGTCCAAAAGATTCCAATGGGGAGGCGTGATCAGGTGCTCAAAATTATGCTCAAAAATAAAAGTTTTCGAATCGGTGTGGAACCTGAAGGACCGCCTAGATCTCGTCGATATGAATCTAGTGCAACTCGTTTCGCAGAAAACACACAGTATGCTCCCAGAAACAAGTTCTATCCACTTTGGCAAACAAGAACATTTTAAAAAAAAATTGCAGACAGCCCAGTCAGCAGCACGTACTGCTGACTGGGCTTGCGGACATGGAAGGTTGATTGGTCAAGGGTGTGTTCTCCTCCGGTGAATCAGGGAGTGCCAAGTGGCACAGTTTGACATGTTTGATTTGGAAAGTTGTGATCGGTTTATTTTTGGGCCAGCCACGTGATGACATGTGGCCTAACCAGGGGCCACCACATGGCAACACGGGGGGCCACAAAATTTTGGCAAGGGTTGAGCGGAGCCCCGAGGAGTCGAATTGTTGACCTCGAAGCAAATAGCACCAAGTGTTACCACTATACCACACACATCAGACTTAACATGTATAGTTTGCCACCCTGTTTTAAATTGTAACCACCAAGCGTATGGGGAAGCGGGTCGGGGTCTATCCCCAGCCCTAGTCACTGCCATTGGCGAGACCTCAGGTGGGAGGCTAGCCCTGATCCCCTGCATTATATGTTAACTTCAATTCCATATGGTGGCCATATGCCAGCGGTTGGCGAAACCGTCGGCGGCCTATTTAAAAAAAAAAAAACAATTTCCGTCCAAAGGTCATAGAGGTCATTTTAGAGAGGCGATAATTTCACCCGAAAAATGGGGAAATTGTCACCTAGTTAGCGCTAAAAAGGGTGAAATTGTAGGATGATGCCAGCCCTGGAGAAGATTGTGGAGCAATTAGTGGAGAAACTTGGGGAGATCATAACTTATCTAGTTTTTTTGGCCAAATTCGAAGTAGAAAGAGGCTAGACAGACATTTTTAGGCATTCTGGAACTGATGGAACAGGTTTCAAAGTTGTTTGAGCATTGAAAACAGATGCAATCACACTTTTGAGCATAATAGGAGAGGGTCAAACCATTGGAAGCAGTACCAAGGAAATGTAGCCCAGGCGGGGTGAACTCCTTCATCATATTGTGTTGTGTGACTGTTTATGGTGATGTTTATGTCTAATATATGTTGTTGTTCAGTGTTTTATTCATGTTAATTTGATCATGAAATTCACATAAAAACACATAATAACTCATGTTAAACTTGCAATTAACCTCATCATCCTCAATCACTTTCTTTATATTCTAAATTGGATCTTAGCACAGCAAAGCTAATATTTCATATCACTACCTACCAAGATACCAACCCTAACTGGGATCTAGGTATCATCTAGGCTACATGCCAAGATACCAACCCTAAGAGGGATCTAGGTATCATCTAGGATACCTACCAAGATACCAATCCTAGAGATCTCGGTGTCATCTAGGCTATCTGTCAAGGCACCATCTCAACAGAGATATAGGTACAATTTCAATAACTTGTGTAACATCATATGGGCTAGCCTAAGGCACAATAACTAGTCACCATGATCTGGTTGGCACCTTAACCTCATGGCATATAGACTAGTACATGTTTACTATTACCAAGGTCAAACCTCTAGGAACATTCATGTTCCATCTACCCATGGTTGGCCAAACCCTAAGGAACATACAACTCCTCAAACTAGAGAGTAAAAAAAATAAAGGATCCATTGGGTTACTATTATCAATGAACAGACCCTAACATTATAGGCTTTACTCTAGTCAAAAAGGGTTACTTAATAAGTATCTTAGCCTAATAAAGGCACCCACTCGTATAGAGTGACAGGGTCAATTTTAGAAAGGTACCTACTCTTTTGAGTAACAAGACGTAAAGGATCATTCTTCCTTGATGAGGAAAGGATGATTGTCCCTTACCCAACTATACTCCAAGGATAGAATAATTGTCCCACAACTCTCTAATCTGGTCAAACATGACACACATAGAGAAGATGTTTCCCTTTCTATTGAGAAAAAATATGTTATCAAGCGTGTTTCTAAAGTATAAGTACTTCATCTAGAACAGAGGCTTTTGAAGGCTAATCACAACTTTGATCATAATGAAAATACATACATTAAGACTTTGAGAGTTGAATTGCTCCCTCTGAATCAAAGCTTCTTTGAAATTCATAGTTCTTCCAAGATTCAAATCTCCCTCCAAATATTCCTTTGAATGTAGCCACAAACTTTTGACTTCGTCTTTCACAAACAATTTTTAGAATTATCCCGCAATCATTTTCACAGAGATCATAAAAGAAAATGTTATAATCAAGTGATAATAAAGCTAGATATACTGAGTGTTGAATTTCCATGATCTTCAATCTAGGATAGAATCTTAGAATCTCTAACGCTACCAAACCAAGAATCTCAACAAATCTACTTTGCACAACGAAATATAAAATAGCAGTAAATCACACATGCACAAGTATAGACAACTTTTTACAAAATATTGTACAAATATGTATAACAACCCAATATTCGTTATATAAACCAACTGAATAATACAACAGTCTAGGGATCTCGTACAAAGGATAATGACCCTCAATTATCCACAAGTAAAAGAATACAAGATACACTGACAATCTCGTTGCAGACTCTATGTCATATCTTGTCATGTCGATCCTTCAATCTCGTTTTGCTCTCTAGTTGCCCCTTATTCCATCAAAGGACAACACATAAAGTCTCCAAGAGGGATATCACCTATCACTGTTGCAATACATTTATGCTTCAATGAACATGGGGTGGTCCAATCTACTCTTCTAGGTTGGCCAACACCTGAGCTCCAATTTTCCTTCTAGTAGCTTCTATTGTCCATGAAAGAGCTACATATAGGCTCAACAACTTCACCCAAACTTCAATGGTCAAACTCCCTTTATGATTTCTAGTCAAGGGCTACTTTGGGTTGCCAAAACATTTCCCTCCTCCAGTCCAATGGCACCCAATCCTTTCACTATAATATTTTCCCCTAGTTTAGGTTTCTAACCACCGAAGTCAACCTCAACATATGGCTCCCATGAGCTACAACTTTTCCACACTTGGACACTGTCCAAACTAGCATCAAACTCAACATGAATTTATCAACCAATACATACCTTGTTGGGATGAATATTTTTGTGACTTTTTGGTCTGATTATGGAAACATAGAACTCCATGTGATCCCTCCCAATCCTCCACCTAAGCCCCTCCACAGTTGTGGCTTAGCTTCCTCTATCTCCCTGTCACACTCGTTGTTCCTTACACTAATAATTAGCCCCAAAACCACCCCTTATGAATCTTTGTTTAGGGCAGAGTAAGGAATGTGGCCTACTCTCCTTCACTATCTGAACTATGACCTATGTGCAGGATACAAACCTCTCCTAAACCACACAGAAAACCTCCTCCTTTCTGCCCAGATTTTTGACTGCCCTTTCTGCTCAGAAATCGTACCTACAGAAACATATCCTCGACCCAAATCATGCCCAGATTTTTCTTCAAACAATGAATGTCCTTCTGTAGCAACTCGGTCTCCTCACAGGTGCAATCTCACCATAAAACAAACCCTTAATCAATTAATTCCTCCTCCTTATGATCTCGGCTTCCTATGAGATGATGCTTTTGGATGTCTAAAATTACTCCATCCACCTTCTATTTATACACTTGGTAAGGGTTCAACTAATATTTTAAGAGACATATATTTTGGACCAATTTGACTCAAGCCTACATTACTTGAATGTCCAAAAACTAATTACCAACTTCAAAAAATCATAACTCATCTTCTACAACTCAAATTTCGACAATTATTGTTGTGTTGGATTCTCCTCGCCATTCTCCATTATCTCCATCCATCACATGCAGAAAATGTTCTATGGTTTTGTCCCAAACATAAATGGGTGCAAAAGCCAAACCTTGGGTTCCAAACCCACAAGTGACTCTTGTGGTGCTCCAACCTCCATACCCTGACCCCTTGGGCTTGGAGTACCTCCCAAGCTACTCAAAAATAAGCACTCCCTCTTAGCAAAGGAGGTACTTCCAAGACTAGGAAGTAACTCATCATCATCATCACTACTCGCAACACTTTCCCAACTCTTTGAGCTCACAACTGTAGCAATCCCTGTAGCATGAACTACACCTCTCTCGAAAGTGTCATTGTCACTGGAAGCATCCTACTTCTTCTAGTTTTCCTGGAATGTCTTCCACTCTCTCCACGATTCATTCTTGGAAGTTGTAGGAGCACCCTCTCCCCTGACCATGCGCTCTTCTTGGGATGCAAAGTCTCCCTATCAATCTGCAAGATCCCACTAGAAATAAAATCCCTATGAGCCTCTAGAACATGTAGCTTCTTCTCTAGAACTTGTACTTTCTCCTCTAAATCTTGCACCTGCACCTACTTCTCTGGAACCTGCACCTCCTCCTTATGCTTCTTCTTCCCATTATCCATAGGCTTTCCTGTTAGCTTGTATAGACCATGCTCTATAACTACAATCACAATATCATCAGAGTTAGAGCCTCTGGGCCTAGATCTTGCCTTCCCATCCTGGAACAAGGCCTCAAACCCCTTCTTCTCGATCATCGAGAAAAATATCACGCTATATTTGAGTCCTGGTACAAAAAAGACATCCTGGACCTGCATCACCAGTCCTGTCTCCATCCTGAATGGCACAACTATTGATCCTCAGAGCTCCTTCTGACTCTTGTCGCCCAACACCATGTGCAACTTCAAGTCTCATTCAGCTAGAGTCTTGAAATCCTCCTCTGACCCTATCATATGTTTCATTGCGCCACTGTACATGTACTAGCCATCCTCATTGATAGTACCCTACGAGAAGTGAGAGATCGTAGCAAAGTCCTCCTCCAATCTTCAGGTGAGAGAATTTATCTCAGCAGAAGTGGCAACACCAACGACCTACTTCCCTTTCTTCTTCTTGTAATCTCCCTTCTTATTCATCGAACATCTCGACGAAAAATGACCCATCTCGCCACAGTTGAAACACTTGACTTTACTCAAGTCCTTCTTCTACTTACCCTTTATTCATATTAGGAGTGCCATGTCATCATCTGAAGCCCCCTTCTTTGGATGAAGATCCTCATCTTGCAACTCTTCTTGAATAAAGTCATCCCACAGCCTATTCCAGTCTGGAAACAATCCCTTTGATGAAGGGCTTCCATTCCTCGATGAACCCTTTCAAAGCAATCCTCACCATATCATTCTCTGAAACAGTCACACCGACGGTAGCAAGCTCATCTTTGACCTAAGATAATCTTGTTAGATATGAAGTCACTCCTTCACCCTTCATCATCTTGGTGGACTTCAACTTATCCTCCAGTACCAGTACCTAGTTCTCGTTCTTATTCTGGAACAAATTTTGAAGATTCATCCACATCTCATGTACAGTGTTCTTCCTGGACAAATGAGGTATTAGGGGATCCTTCACACCATCAAGGATGATCAATCTTTCCCTCATACACTTCCAACTCCTTTCGCTTCAGTGGCTTCTTGATGGATTTCTCGGAAAACTTCGAGATCATGTTGACCTGTAAGACCAACTTGATCCTTTCCTTCCATGGACTATAGTTGTAAAACCCCTCCAACCTGTCCTCATACTAGAAACCAACCTGCAACTTCGACATTATAGCAAGACCTTCACCTACAATGTGACCAACTCCCTCTTAAGTTTCACTTCACTGTGAAATTCTTTGATTCAATGTCTTCCAGAGTAGCTTAGACAAGCTCTGATGCCATGTTGAATTTCCACGATCTTGGATCTAAGATAGAATCTTATAATCTTTGATGCTAGCAAGCCAAAAATCTCAACAAAGCTACTTTGCACAACGGAATATAAAATAGTATTAAATCACACATGCATAAGTATAGACAACTTTTTACAAAATATTGTACAAATTTGTACAACAACCCAATCTTCATTATAGTAAACCAACTGAATAATACATCAGTCTAGGGCTCCCATACAAGGGATAATAAGCCTCAACTATCCACAAGTACAAGAATACAAGATACACTAAAAATATCGTTGCAGTCTCTAGGCTGTATCTCGTCATGTTGGTCCTTCACTCCTGTTTTTCTCTGTAGTTTCCCCTTAGTCCATCAAAGGAAAACACATAGAGTCTCTAGGAGAGCTTCCACCTATCACTGCTACAAGTCGCTTCTGCTTCAATGAACGCGGGCTGATCCAATCTTCTCTTCTAGGATGGCAAACACTTGAGCTCCAATATTCCTTCTAGTAGCTTCTTTCATCTATCAAATACCTACACATACTAGCTCAACAACTTCACCCAAACTTCAGCGATCAAACTCCCTTTATGACTACTCAGTCAAGGGCTACTTTGGGTTGCCAACACGTTGCCCTCCTCCAATCCAATGGAACCCAATCCTTTCACTGCAACATTTCCTCCTAGTTGAGCTTTCCAACCACCCAAGTCAACCTCAACACATGGCTCCCATAGGCTACAACTTTTCCACACTTGAACACTATCCAAACTAGCAACAAACTCAACATGAATTTATCAACCAATACATACCTTGTTGGGCAGAATACTTTTGTGACTTTTTGATCTGTTAGGGCACCATAGAACTCCATGTCAACCCTCCCAATCTGTCACCTAATTCCCTACACAGTTGCAGCTTAGCTTCCTCTATCTCCTTGACACACTCGTTGTTCCTTAGGGTAATAGTTAGCCCCAAAACCACCCCTTTATGAATCTATTTTTAGGGCAGAGTAAGGCATGTGGCCTACTCTCCTTCACTGCTTGAACTATGGCCTATGTACAGAAGAAAAACCTCTCCTAAACCACATAGAAAACCTCCTCCCTTCTGCCAAAATTTGTCTTCAAATAGCGGTTATCCTTCTGTAGTAGCTCGTTCCCCTCACAAGTGAAATCTCACCATAAAACATACCCTTAATCAATTATTTCCTCCTCCTTATGAGCTCAGATTCCTTTGAGATAAATTACCTATGAGATGGTGCTCTTGGATGTCTAAAATGACTCCATCCACCTTCTATTTATACACTTTCGAAGGGCTCAATTAATTTTTGAAGAGACTTGTCTTTTGAACCAATTTGACTCAAGCCTACATGACTTGACTGTCCAAATACTAATTGTCAACTTCAAAAATTCATAACTCATCTTCTACAACTTGTATTGCAACTATTCTTGTTGCGTTGGATTCTCCTCGCCATCCTCCATCATCTTCGTCCATCACATGCATAAAATGCTCTATGGTTTTGGCCCAAACGTCGATGGGTGCAAAACCCCAAGCTTGGGATCCAAGTGCACAAGTGACTCTTGTGGTGCTTCAACCTCCAAACCTTGAACCCTAGAGCTTGGGGTACCTCCCAAGCTACTCAACAATCGACACTGAGGAAGTCAACAACAATGCAATGAAAGAAAAGAAATATAAAACTTATCTTTTGTGAATAACAGAGGATCCCTCTAGGTCTTGTATTGATCTAGATATCATTGAGGTATTTCTTCATTTTAAAAACTCATCTAAGAGTATTTTCCAAAATATCTAGTCAGTCTCACTTATCAGGTCATACTGTGTTCAAAAACCCTAGAAATCAAATGCCTCAATGTACATGGAAGGACATAATCTAAGGTTATAATCAAAAACCTAAACTTAAAATTCAATCATGATCCTATAAGGATTTTCTCATAGAATCCTAAAGTCAAAGACCTAAATAGGATTTTATACAAGGGATATGATACATAAGGGTTTTGTCAAAAACCCTTAAGACCCTAATTTTTTTTTTTATCAATAGTAAAAATATTCGACATTAGAATTTTTTTCTTTGGTTTTCTTCAATGATTCATCAGTATCAGCAATAGCAGCATGATTTGTTTCTCTCTTCTTGTTATCATTTGATTTCTCAAGACATTGGTTTCTTTAGTGTCCAAATTTGTGACAATGGAAACATTGAACTTTTGATAGGTCAAACTTCTTATGATGATTCTTCTTTGAACCTCTGTTGGGAGGACCGGGTTTCTTATTTCCTCCTTGAAAAGAGTTGAAGAAGCATTGGAGATAGAATTTTCTTCATCTTCTTTTTTTCCTCCTATTAGAGCAAGATAGGCTTCTTCTTGAGTGCAAGTAGTCGACAATTCTTCAAAAGATGGAGCCTCTTTCCAACTACCAATACTAGCTACAAAAGCATTCCAGGATTTAGGTAACCCTAATAGGGCTAAAATTACAAGTTCCTTATCAGGGATGACTTCATCAATTGCTTGAAGTTCATCTCCTAAACGAGAGATCCTCACAAAATATGAAGATACAGTATCATATTTTGTCATATTGATAGTTTGAATCTCATTCTTTAAGCTTGCTACTTGATCAATGTTCTTAATTGTAATAGTTTGGAGAGAGCATGATACATTTTCTTTGAGGTGTCTCGGGTGGATATATAGGGAATCATATTGTCCTTGACTACATCCACAATGAGGCTCATGGCAAAAATTTCATTCTCCTTGAATTTTTCTTTTCTAGCATCATCTGATCGTTCTTTCACTTTTCCTTGCACCATGTCCAAGACGTTGTTCCTTGCAAGGATAAGATCCATCCTTGTCTTCTAGGCTCTAAAATTTGAAGCTCCTTGAAGTTTATTTTTTTATTTCATTGATGATGCCATACACTTTTCAATATTACTCTTGTAGAGATATTGATTTCTTGTAGTCTTCAATAGCTCTCTTTCCAACATTTCTTTGATGATAGTCCCAAGGTGTTGGTTACTCTTTCTTTAATGATGCTCTGAAGGCCTTCAAACTTACTTCAATGATGGTCCCAAGATTATTTCTTTTCTTCAAATGATTTTACAACATATTTCAAGAGGGAGATAGAGAGATCCTACTTCAAGATAATGACCTATAACTAAGAACTTCCAATTAAAGTGAGAAACTTTCTTCCTTCTTCCTTATGAATGATGTCTTCCAAAAGCCTTCAAATATCTTCCAAGATGTTCCAATACGTATCCAAATGTCTTTTCCCAAGTAGCCTTCCTTCAAGATGAATGGTGAGTTTTCTTTCCTAAGAGCCTCTCCTTATACCCTTTCGTGTATCCTTTCGTATGTTCTTTCAAGATGATTAGAACAAATGATCTTCAAGCTACCTTTTCCCTCACCTTACCTCTGATACCATGTTAGAATATCAAAAGGCAGAAAATATTTTCTTAATTTGATAATAGCTTGTGATATATTTGAATTATATTATCTTCTTATGTCTTATTTTCAACAAGCAACTATCAAACCATAAAGAGCATGAATATCACAACAATAGAACACAATACGTAGGCATTCAGCAAGGGAAAAAACCCCTCTCATAGGGGAAAACCCAGTCAAAATTCTTTTCTTATTATAAAACCAAATCTAAATGAGACATCCAAGACCTCTAGATCAAGACAAATATTCCCTCCAATCACCAAGCTAGCCCTCCAAGGAATTCTCTCCAAACAAGACGAGGCTTCAAAAAGTAAACGAAGGTCAATGCTTCAAAGTTTTGTGTCATTCAAGGTTTTAGCCTCCACTTCAAGTCTACAATTTCAACCTGTGACTTTGGACCTACAATCTTCCTAGAAAACCTAGAAAACTTACACATTGGAGTTGCAACAAGATAAATTTCAGATCTTTAACTTCACTAGGGCTTCTCTCTCCTTCGCTATAACTACTACTTCTTTTTATTCTTCCTTCGCACTTTTTTTCTATTGCAGATTGAAGATGTGTGTGTCCAAAAAGGTCGAAGTCTTCTTCAATATATGCCTTTTCCAATAGGTCGAATAGCCATATCAAGGTCAACTTGTCACAAGTAGGGCCGACTTGCTTTTGGAGGAAAATCTAACTTTCTTGACTCAAAATAGTTTTCTTTCTTGATACAAATATCCCAAGAAGGGTCTAATACATATGACAAAAAATCTTTTGACCCATGACAAACCCTAGAAGCATGAAATGCATGCCCTGGCCTGGAGACAAATAAAAGAGCATGAAACCCATGCTTAACAATAATTTTATTTTTCACTTTTTACAATAAATATACAATTATATAAATCCATAGACAATTATGAAGACCAAGCATAGTTACATTTCTCAACACTTCGATCATTGATTTTTTACTAGTGCAACCATATAAATGGTTGGTAAACACCTATAGGAATCAATCCATGATAAACATCAAAATACACACTTAATCATACATCTCACATTGCCAGAATAATAATAATTATTATTATTATTATTATTATTATTATTATTATTATTATTATTAAAAGAAATAACATATAAACTAAACATATAAACATTAAAAACAAAAATAACAATATTCACCCACACTTAACCATGGAAGTTCTTACAGTGGCTTATCAACATTGCATGCTCAAAAATCCATAATTTATTTCATATGACCCTTTGTCCATATGGCATTTTTTTAATTAATCAATTTAATTAAAGGGAACAAATAACATAACTACATTGGAGCAAAATTTCAATCTTTAATTTGTGACAACTACTAAAAATTATCTAGAATATTCCATGAAGTTAAATCCCTACCATCTACCTAATAAATATTGATAATTAAATTAAATTATGGAAGCCCTATTTTAAAATAGACATGTCTATCAATATAATCAATACAAATTTTCTTGTTACAATTTAAAAAATAAATAAATAAATAAACAATTTCAAAGGAATCTTAGATATAATGATTTTTCAATGGTTAGGGTTTCTCTAGTGCGACCATGTCACTTCATTATAGAGAACTCAAGAGATCTCGCTACATCACTCAAGAAGCCAAGATCTGTAGAGAGCTTATCTCCTTAGCACATATTCTTGTAGATTACTTTTCTTTGCAAGTTTGATGTCGGGTACCTTGTATTGTTTGTGCTCTGTGAAGAGATCTATTATTTAGTTGTAGGCATCTCTATGCCCACATAAATATTGGTTGGTTTCTTGTTTTTTTGGTGATTTATATTCATTAGCCTCTCAACAAGTGGTCTTCCCAATCCCGAGGAGGTAGCTCATGCTTATCTTCCAAATAGTTCTTCTTCAATTGATCAAAATTTTCCTGAGAAATGAATATTTGCAAAAAGGGTGGAAGACCAATCCCTAATCTAGACTTGGGGTCATCTATCAAAAAACAACATTATCCTCCATGAAGGAGGTTTAGTTGGTAAGTTTATAGGCATTGGTTGAGTTCTAACTCTATTCTAGATTGGGTTTCTCAAAATTGGGTAGATCATGAATTGCTACATTTTATTGTGGAAAAGGATTTCGTATTTTAATTTTTGAAAGAAAACAAGACAGGGGTTTGATCTTCAAATCTAGCCCATACTTCGGGGACTCCAAGGGAATGTTTCTTTTCGACTAGACTCTATACTTTAATCCCAAAATGGAAATTTCTTCTACCCTTATTTGGATTAGATTGTTGCATCTACCCATAATTTTCTAAGGTGGTGGTATTTTTAAACCTATCAAAGACAACTTGGGTCTTTATATCACTCATGCAAAGCCTAAGGGTAATATTTTCAAATATCCTAGAATTTGTGCGGAAACGGATTCTACAAAAGGACTTCTTAAAGTGATTCAGCTTGACTTAAATGATTTGAGCCATCTTCAAACCCTAGATTGTGAGCAAGTTCCTTTCAAATGAAACTCTTGCCATGAGTATGGGAACTCTGCAAAAAAATTTCTAATGTCCAAGCAACTCAACCATTTTCTAATCCAACTCCAACACCCTTCCAAAATAATGACAAGCAAGGATCATCCAAACAAGTTCCAAGAAAATAAAAGCAATAGGAGTCTTGGAGGACTCAACCTGACATCAAGCCTAAGTCACACTTGCTTACTCCCTCCAATAACAAATTTGAGCACTACAAATCCTAGGGGAAGATGAGGATTCAGAGCTCCATCTTGGATCTCATCCAATGCTCTAATCTAACATACCAACATCACATATAGTGCAAAAAAAGAACATCAATCCTGCAATGAGGAAGAGATCCCACTTGGAGAAAATATGGAATCTTCACAAGATAAGGACCTAGTTTTAGAAAAGGAGCATTCATAAGGTAAAAATGAGAAAGAGGAGGGTAATCTTCCCCCTTCTTGTCCTTCCTTTGTAGGTGTTTTTAAAAAATAATCCATGCTCCTCCCCTCCATTAGCAAGTGGTAGAAAAGATCATCGAAAAATATCTCCAAAATCTAGTTCCCAATGTTCTCTCGACTCCCTTAGATCCAGTGGGGGGTCAGTGTTGCTCAAATCTTAGGCATGTTTTGTTTTTACATTATTTTGTGCAAGTAATTTGTAAGAATCTATTCTTTTACTAAAGGAGCAATAAAATCATGTTACATAAGGTTTAGTGTTGGATCTCTCTCTTCTATCGTCTTGTTGGTAGGAGGATTTTTTTTAATGTCCTTTTCTTTTTGGAATCTTTGAATCAAATATTCCTTGTCTCATTCTTTCGATGTACCTCAATTGCGTGCTTTGATAACATAATTTTGAATAATATATATTTACTTGTAATAGTCTTAAAAAAAGAGAGATTTAAAATGCCAACAAATTGCACCCATCGCACCCACCCCCCCCCCCCCGCCAAAAAAAAAAAAAAATGAGATGCTACCAATAGCACCACTTTTCCAAACAACAATGAACATCACAACTAAATTTGACCTCTAAATCCTAGGTGAAGATGAGGATTTAGAGCTCCATCCTAAATCTCTTCCAGTTCTCCACTCTGATCTACCAACATCACATCTAGTGCGAACAAAGAACATCAATCTTGCAACGAGGAAGAGCTCCCATTTGGAGAAAAAATGGAATCTTCACAAGATAAGGACCTAGTTTTAGAAAAGGAGCATTCATAAGGTAGAAAGGAGAAAGAGGAGGGTAATCTTCCTTCTTGTCCTTCCTTTGCAGGTGTTTTTAAAAAATAATCCAAGCTCCTTCTCCCCTCCATTAACAAGTCATAGAAAAGATCATCGAAAGAGATCTCCAAAATCTAGTTCACAACATTCTTTGGACTACCTTAAGATATTGATGGGGGTCACTCTCACCCAAATCTTGGGCATGTTTTTGTTTTTGCGTCATTTTGTGTAAGCAAATTGTCGAAAGAAGCAATAAAATCATGTTATAGAGGATTGAATGTAGGATGTCTCTTTTATCATCTAGTTGGGAGGAGGATTGATTTTTTTTAATGTCCTTTTCTTTTTGAAATCTATGAATCAAATATTCCAGGTATCATTCTTCCAATCTACCTCAATTGTGTGCTTCAATGACATAATTTTGATTAATATATACTTTCTTGTAATGGTTTAAAAAAAGAGATTTAAAATGCCAAAAAAAGGTCCCCTACTAAAAAAAGAAATGAAAAGAAAAAGTTGCTACCATTAACACCATTTTTCCAATCAACAATAAATTCACAACTAAATCTGACTTCGAACTCAATAATCTTCTCATTAAATTGATAATGACCTTTACATAAATAAACTACCACACTTATGAATGACATTGACTCTCCCTAAACATTGAATTCCCTAAATAATTCATGAGAGGTTTATTCAAAGTAACCATACTACCTCCACAAATCAAATTATTAAAATCCACCATCTCTCTAAAATTAAATTTCCTTGTCCGATACAAAATAATCAATGAGTCCCTGTCAAAAATAAATGTCCGAAACTCTTAGCGTTCCAAAATTTAACAATAAAAACAAGTTAGGCTGGGCACCCTCCTTTTCTAAAAATGGTGATAAATCACCCACTAAAAATAGAACGAGGGTAATGGAAAAGCATTTTTAGAATTTAACCAAATATGCCAAATGAGGACGCTTAGGGTTTGCTTAACGAGATAAGGTTGGAATAGCCGCCACGCTTCTCTGAAAAACTTCCACCTGCTTAGTTCTCCCCAGTGCCCAACTGCTCACTGGAACCAGGGGTCTAGCACACCCACACTCGCTAAAAATGACACTGTTGAATACAGACATGCCAAAAATAGCAGTTCAACTCTAAAAATATAATAAAGACAAATCACGAAGGTGACTGCTATTCGAAATATAATATGCCTATAAATAGTCATAGTTAAAAATAACAATATCTCGCATGTCAATGAAATCAGTTTCATTAGACTTGATTTTCTACAAGGAATCAACATACATGCTTAGAATCATCATATGATTGCTGAAACCCTAATTGCTAAGATAGATGTGTCACATGTGACCCGAAAAAGCTCATTCATGTCGTGTGTTTGCAAGGACCAAATGGAAAATATATGTGATCACCTTTTACCTATGGAGATCATATCTCTGAAAAGAGGAAAATTATTAAAAAATAACAATTTTCCCCAAAACTAGTGAAAATGCCTCTAAAATGGACTCTAATCACTGTGAAAACTGATGCACCTGTTAGTAAATTCCAACTTGATGAACGCTAGTTGAATCTTGACCCTCCAATCGCATAAACAAATCTCAGTTTTAACAATTCCTTATTTTCATTTTCCTAATTTTTTAAGATTCTCCTCAAAAATCATTGAATAGTATGAGAGGTTGAACCAATGATAATAATCACATTGTAACTTGCCATTTGATGTCTGTGTTGCATATCCATAGAAATGTAACTAATCTTGATGATCTAAATCTTAATAGTTGCTCTCCCAACTTACCATTTGATGTTTGTGTTGCATATCCATAGAAATATAACTAATCTTGTTGACCTAAATCCTAATAGTTGTTCACCTTGCTATTCCAGTTCAATGCAACACAATGGAGTTGACATTCTGTTCAAAAATATCCAATCTGTCCCTCCTTGAGATGTGTCATTGCTTCCTTGATTTCATGTCCATCAACGGGTTTGTTTGATTGAGATTATCTATTTCAAACCACTCCTTCACTATTGAAATCTTGCTCAACTGCCTCCCAAGAGCCTTCAAGCACACAAGTTTTCCACCGCTTTCCCCATATGCAGCCCAGTGTTGTATTCTTCCAATAACCAGGGCTCACCGCTTTCCTCATATGCAGCCTAGTGTTGTATTCTTCCAATAAACAGGGCTCACCGCTTTCCTCATATTCACCCTGCTGTTGGATTCTTCCAATAAACAGGGCTTTTCGAGGAGACACTACGACTCGATAATGAGTACAATTAGCTACCCTGTCTACAATCTTCAAGATGCCATTCTGAAGAAACCACTACATAAGATTTTCAAACGAGTTCAAGATGTTGTTATGATGAAAGTTAAAACTACTTCATAAGGTTTTCAACCAAGTTCAAACTACTCTAGAGTAAAGAGAATACTCGGCCTTTGCACATCAAATGCTGAGCAGGACAGAATCAACATCTTGTTGAAGACAGTACCTTCAGTGGAGACAGAACATATTCTAATAACAAAGTGGTTCAAAGGAGTGTACCTGCCATGGAGACAGAACAGTGTCTAATAACAGAGTGGTTCAAAATGTTGAATGCAGATCTCAAGAACCATGTTCAGTGTACTTAATTGCTTCACCTACTAGAGCACGGTAATCAAAACCAAGGTTCCAAGCAATAAATGAATATTAACATTGCAGTAGAGCACCCAGAGGAGGATGTGGAAATGCAAGTTGTGGCTAACTTCCTCATCTGTATACCTCATGATGAAGTAACGTTGTCTTTTAAATTCTAATAATAAAGAATGACTCCTCGACACCAACCAGATTTCTACTCATTCACATGCCATCAGATAACTTAAATGGCATGCATACTTATCTTGATATTCTAATAATAAAGAATGACTCCTCGACACCAACCAGATTTCTACTCGTTCACATGCCATCAGATAACTTAAATGGCATGCATACTTATTTTGCTGAATGACTTATTTACAATCTGTTCAGAAAGATATTTTATCTGTTCAGTTAAAATATGTGCTTTCTGACTCCATTTTCTGATATTGACAGGAAAAGTTTCCCAAAAAGGTACGAACTTTATTATTAAATGTCAGTCTTACCAATGCATGAAAACCCACTTTTCTGACCACTACGAGAAGAAAAGGAAATGCAATGTGAACATAATTATTTCCATGCCATAAGTCGTTCAAAAATCTGTTGGAATCTGAATTTTATATATTATATCCAAACTGTGCTATTCTGGCTCTTTTCCAACACTAGTACTTTCATATTATCTCAAAAAATGAAGTACAGAAAAATCTACTTTCCAATTGTAGTCAGATAACCAACTCCAGTGAAAATGCCTTTTAAATTATTAAATCAATGTTATGATCATAATGGAATGATAATTCAGATTATCCGCTATTGGAATATGATTTCTTAATAATACAGAGGAACTATTAATTTAGCACAGTCTTGCCTCTTTTCCAAAACTGTTACTTTCATGTTATTCTCTAAAATTGAAGTACAGAAAAATATAATTTCCAATTGTGCTCAGAAAACAAACTCAAGTGAGAATGCCCTCTAAATTATTAAGTCAGTCAAATTTATGCTCATAATGGAATGAAAAACATCTATATGCTACAACCTATATATAAAAGCAGCTGTGTGTTTTTAAGATCATAAGACTACTGCTTAATTCTCCGGATTGAGAGTTACAGTTTGAGATAGTAACCCTCACTCATCAACAGAATCAAAATAAAAACAGCTTTGAAGATAAATCATAAAACAACAAAAAGACATTTAATCTACAGTTGTCATTTTGTCTGTTTCAATATCATATGTTTTATGCTGAATTCTCCTAACACTCTGAATTACAGTTGACATAGTAATCTTGACTACATAAAATGAAATCTCTTTTCCAATTGGTTTTTTAAAATCACTCTCATTCTCCAATAAACAATGTTTAATCTCTTTCTGCAAATTTTAAGTTTCCTCGGGTCACATTTTCTGCTTTAACAAAAACAAAACTGATGTTTCTCTTTATAAGATATATACACTCTAACCAAAACAAAACTGAAGCTTCTCTTAACAAAACTGAAGTTTCTCTTTATAAGATATATAGACACTCTAGCCTCAAAAGTTAAGTCAATTGGTTAAACCATCCACCCAAGGCATGTTGTTGTGGGGAGGGGAGACCAGAGGTCACAGGTTCAAATCCAGTCAAGTCTCTTGGATTTATGATTTATTAGTCACTATTGTGGCTAGCAAATGAGCCACCCTCTATCCAAGTATTCCAAGGAAGAGGAAAGGATCCCATGAGGTTTACCTTAGGAAATGCATATACAGCTCTCTTGACAGAATAGTAAATACCCAGAACCTTCTAAAATCAACAAGCCATTTATCCAACTGCAAAAATATTAAGATACAAGGACACAGGCATCCAAATGAATTGTAGAATTTTCTTCGATCAATGAACCATGATCCAAAACACAAATATCAAAATTAATAATGGTAAAGTTGGTCAATATCTGGAACAACCCACATTTAACATCAACAACAGTCTAAGATAAGTGATGTAGGGCAACAAAATAACGCAATTTCAATGAGTAAAACTAATGGATTTCATGTAGTTATCTTGCAATCGTCATACATAAAAAAATGAAGCCCAAGACTGACAAGTGCCAATTTCAATTCATAAAGTCTAATATAATTACATAACAAGATTGTAATCTTAAAAGTGTCTATATTTATTCTCATCTCTGTTGCAATTCAACACATTTGCTGGCTGTGCCTAAATTGATCCCAGACCTAGGTACAACGCAAAAGACACGTTGGTCTAAGTCAAAGAGGATAAAATTGTATCCTCTACTTTGGATTTTAATAACATGTAAGATAAGTTAAAAACAGAAAACTACGAGAACGAAACTGAGTAACAACCATAAAAAATCCTACTTTGTAGAGTCTTAGGCACCAAGCTCCTCACTGTCCCGGTATGAAGTTACTGTCTAACAGATGAAATTCCTTTGTCAATGCTTCCTAGTAGTTCCTTTTTCAATTTCTCTAACCCAGATCTGCCAGGACAAATATATCCCAAAAATAAGATTCCTATCCAAATTGAAATGTTCTAATTATATTTAGATGTACCAATTCCTGCATATAAATTCTTTCTCAGTCAGCATCCACTGACCTTTCATATGCGCTCAATGGTCCTAAAGGGTAAACTTCTTCGATACCAGCACGACCCAGTCTTACTTTTGAAGCAAAAAATGGTAGTTCAGTTACCTATTATCAGCAGCATTGCAATTTACACAAACGTCAATAATCATCAAACAGGCAATTAAATTATTAGTAAAAATATCTTGAAGCCAATCTTTGCCGTTTTTCATGACTATTATGTACCTCAGATGCAACAAAAGCACACCGTACAACACCAGCATCACCCCGCAAACCATGGAGGCAAGCATCGGCAAATTTAGCTGCTGCAAATGCCTGTATTCAACGAATAGATCATTAGCCCTGTACTCAGTAACAAATCAAAAGAATTGCAGGGCAGAAATTATGGGAAAAACAATCAAACTAATAATGGTTTGTGAATACAGTTCAGAAAATCCCACCATGGACAAAGTTGCAGATCCTGTTCCAGCTTTTGCCTGGGACCACCATTAAGCAATATGAATTAGATAAAACAGCAGAAGGTGAATCATATAAAGAGCGATTGCTTTGCGAATGTTCGCCATCAATTTGGCAAACGGATAAGTTGAAAAAATATAAGATAGGAAATCTAGATGCCCTTCTACTTTACACAAATTAAAAAACAATTGATAAATATTTACCTCAACAACCTCTGTGCCCCCATTTTGAATGCGATTTGTTAAGTATTCAACCTCTTCTTCGGTAAAAGAAAATGAAGGGTTGACCTGCATGCCGATATTAGATGATAACTTCAGTAAGAAAATATTGACCTCATACCGTACCAGTGAAAGCCTTAAAATGAAGGATTATAACCCAAAAAAAAAGGAGGGCGATGCGAAAATCAAGTCAGATGCTTGAAATGAAGAAAGAGCAAATTCACTTCTCCTCATCCGAGGGCAAGGAATTGACAGAAGAAGACGGAAATCAGGAAGATGTGGAAAAGATTCATACTTAAGAGACACATAAAACAGAAAAAATTAATGATGTAACAAGAAATGATATCAACCACCACAAACTATCCAAGAAACCAACAGAAGCCAAAAAGTATGATGAAGCAATATCTGCCAAGGAACACAAAATGCAGAGTCGCAGAAACAGTTAATAAGGACTCAGAAGATAGAAGATAATAAGACACTCTCAGAATTTCTATAAATTTTAAAAAGAAATGGAAAAGGAAGATGAATAACAAAGCAGAAGCGAGGTAAATTAAGACATGCATCAGCAAGTTGTGTCAAGTAGCCTTATGGGCATAGCCAGTGCATTGTGTACACAATTTCTTTCAGTTCAAAAGGAAAAAAAAACATATCAGTGAAAGCCTCCAATTCCTATTAGAGAAATGATGCAACATATAAACATATAGTCCTACCTACCCTGCTAATTGTGGGAAATCATTTTTGAATACTGCATTAAACAAACCAGAACAAATAGAAGCATCCGTTATTTTTTGGTTTCAAAATTCAAACCTGAGATAAAAGTGGAAGAATGGTGATTCCTGCATGCCCACCAACCACTGGAACATCAACCTCCTTCGGATCAACACCCACAACTTCTGCCTGTTCAACCAGAGCCACGCAATTATCAATTTGTTACCTCATTTACATCACGAACAATGTATTTTGAAAATAAAAACACCAGACATTCTGATGTCTCCTATGAATTGAGTGAAAAGGGTCAAGCAGATATCCAAATTGCGAAAACCCCAAAAGAAATTATTCGGAAAAACAGCTGCCAAGTTCCGCAACGCCAGAATTAAAATCCAATCTAATTAGCTGGTTCGAACTCCACTGAAAACTAAGTGTGGAAAGGAACGTTAAGCTTGCATACCACGAAAGTATTTGCTCTAACAACGTCTAATTCTGTAACTCCCATCAAACGCTTAGGGTTATAGACACCGGCTCTTTTAAAAACCTCTGCTGCAATTGGTACAGTGGAATTGACTGGATTGCTGATAATATTCACAATTGCGTTGGGACAGCACTTGGCTACCCCTTCGCACAGGGTGCGGACGATTCCCGCATTTATATTGAACAAATCGTCCCTAGTCATCCCGGGTTTCCGTGGAATTCCGGCAGGGATGATCACGAGATCCATTCCCACCAACGCTGCTTCCAGCTGCTCTTTGCCCACAAATCCACGCACCTAGAAAAACACAAAAATCGTTCCGATTAAGACCTAAAATGAAGCAAATAAGAAAGCCCCATTTTTCAAAATTGTACATACAACGGTGGTGGTGTCCATATGGCTGATATCTGCAGTGACGCCGAGGGTATTGACGACATCATAGAGGTGAAGGACTGAGACCAACGGATTCATTTTCATGAGCATGGAAAGGGGTTGTCCGATGCCGCCCGAGGCTCCGAGGACGGCCACCTTGAATCCAGACGCCCCGCCTTTCGATCTGCAATCGATGCGCTCGAGTACTCCTTCATTCTGCAACTGCCCATCACACAGATTTCACAGCAACTCATTTTTAAGAGCTAAAACAGAGTAATTAATTAGGGATGTTGAAGTAAACCATTATCCTTCTAATTATGGATCACAATTATACCTGTGAATGCCCTGGATGGACGAGGTGAGCAGCAATTCGAGAGATGCGAGCTCTGGTCCTGTGATCCATGGCGTGAACTGAGAGTCTATTCAAATCTTCCTGCTTCTACACGGAATTTATATGAGAGACCAGGGGATTAGGATATATATTGATTATAAAATTATTATTTGATCTGCTCACGTTATCTTTCTATAAACGGCACAAGGCTCCGTCAGCCTGTGACTCTCGATTCGGTGGCCGTTTCAGCGTCCAATAATTCTGAAGAAATTCACTCCAGAAAATTCGGCCACTGAAGTGGCCGGTCGGAGCCTTACATTATATAGTCATTTTCATTTCTATATATTTCGATAGAAAATCGCTTAGCCTAACTTCTGACAATGATTTATCCTACATTTCGATAGAAAATCGCTTAGCCTAACTCCTGACAGATTTATTAGAGTCATTTTACTGTGTATCCTACATTTCAATAGGAAATCGCTTAGCCTAACTCCTACATTTATTAGAGTCATTTTACTGTGTGGTGGTTATATAATTTGAATACTTTAATGTATTGAAAAACATGTTTTAAAAATTAAAATAGTTAATTAATAAATATTTAAGTTTTTTTTAAAGTTGATTTTATTATTGAGACAAAATTGTGATTTTTTAAATTTAAATTATTAAAATTGTGATTTTTTGTTATTTAAAATATCTTGATGATGAACTATACTGGCTGATTCGAACAGCGTCGATCTAATTTATTTAAAATGTGTTTTTAAATATATAAATGAAATAAAAGAATTTTCGGATTAATCACATCATTAGAATTAGGATTAGGTCAATCCTAATCCTAATGATCCTAATTCTAATGATGTGATTAATCCGAAAGTTCTTTTATCTACATTATAGATCACAAAAGTCTTAGATCTAACATATATAAATGAGTTTAGCAAGTTGATAATTTTTTGTTATTTAAAATGTGTTTTTAAATATATGAATAAATTCAGCAAGTTGATAATTTTTTCGGTATGTAGATTTTATATATTACATAATTTAAATTTGGTGTGTATATCTTATACAAATTAAACTTAAACTTGAATTTTAGGTAAAATTGATTTCCACAAAGTTGATTTCTACAAAAATTGCTTTAAAAAGACTTTGTTAAATTTTAGACAAAATTGACCAAAAAAATTACCAAAAAGGTAAAAAAATAGACAATAGTATTAAAAATCAAGATTTCACTTAAGTAGATATTTCTTCACTCTAAAACACTAAAAACCAAAACATAAAACAATTAAACTACATCAAAATTTACACCAAATTTTTTTTTGGTTCAATGCAAGAAACTCTATTGTGGTACTTTGTAAAGTGTTGATAAAAAATGAGTGAGATACATGCATTTAAAAAAGCTTTATCAATTTTGAAATAATGGTGAAATTTTATAAAACTTCTATATTAATGTAAATCATTTTGTAATGGGTTATTAAAAAAAAATTGCTATGAAATTTTTGGTGTTATTTTTTATTATTATCTAATTTTAAGTTGGTGTTATTATTATTATTATCCAATTTTAAGGTCACAGCCAAGCCAAACACCAAATTGGTATATGAGACCCCCTTGTTTGTGGGACAAGGGACCCACCTCCACGCAGCTATTTACCTTCACCCAGCGATTTAACCGAGTAGTCTTTAGTGCGAATTTTTGAAGGCTTTTACGGTGGTTTTTTGAGATTTAATTTCTCTAAAATCTTGTTGGAATTCATTGAAAATAGAAGTTTGATGGGTAACCTTGCACAATCGAAGTGCCCTAGGGGTTTTTAGGGTGCTGAATCCATATATAGAGTAAAAAAAACGAGTTTAAATAACAAAAATCAAGATCTTACCTCAATTTCGGCACCTGAAATTCCAAAAAGTCACACTAAAGACAACTCCATGTTTAACTGCTAAGTCTACAAAGGCTCACATACTCTACCCCCTCTGGTTTTGAACCTGTGACCTCTTAGGAGGAAACACATGTTAATATATTAATATTTACTTTTACTTTTATATAGCAATATGTTGGTATGAATATTTGGGTTTCTTATTATTTTTATGAAACGTTTAATAATATTTTTATTATTAGGAATTTGGCTTCTGTGATCCATAAATTGTATATAAAATATTTCCATGAAAATCACATTCAAATAGAATTTGTTGACGGGTTTCGAACCAGTCAGTGTGATTCATCATCAGGACAAGATGAGATATATGATCTAGGACCTAGTTTGAATAGATAAGGATGCTCCAACTAGCCTTTGTAGAATAATGGCTAGTTGACTAGAGGCGGAATCTCTACATCTCTTTAAAAAGGTCAAATCAGATTTCATCTTAGATACCCGCAAATGTGCCCTTTCAAAATGATGAACTTTAAGTGCGAAAGCCCTACCAAGCAGGGTTTCAATATTAGGAATTCGGCTTTTGTAATCCATAAATTGTATATAAAATCTTTCGGTGAAAATCACATTCAAATAGAATTTGGCGACGCGTTTCGAACTAGCCAATGTGGTTCATCATTAGGACAAGATGAGAAATCTGATCTAGGACCTAGTTTAAATAGATAAAGATGTTCCAACTAGCCATTGTAGAATAATGGCTAGTTGACTAGAGGCAGAGTCTCTACATCTATTTAAAGAGGTCATATCAGATTTCATCTTAGATACAAGCAAATGTGCCCTTTCAAACTGATGAACTTTAAGTGACAAGGCCCTATCGAGCAGGAAGTTTGCTTCATGGTGGATTACGAAACTCAACCCATCTAGGTTAAGGAGAGATTTTCTACTTAAAACATGTGTTAATTTACATAGTCTATAACATCTAGGTAATGTTGAAAATGTTTAAGATTAGATAGGTCGTGGGGTTTATTCTTGCAAGAAATGATAACAATCCATTCTTGTTAGGGGATTTTTATATTCAAAGGTCTCTATACTTGACAAATAGTGTCATTCACAATGGGCCTTGGCTCGTCGTGAAAGTTATTGTCTTCATGAGGGTTTGATAAGGAAGGTTTAACCTATACACTCCAATGTATTCTTTAATGCCTATTAAGAAAATGAGGCCAATCGAAGGCCATGCTCAATGAAGACTAATTCTATTGAGAATTTGGTTATGAGCTCATTAAAGCCCTCCCCAAAAATATGCCTTTATTCTACCCTAAAAAGGAGGCATATGCTTCTACCTTAATGGATCCTCAAACAAATGAACCCAATTGATTCTTGCTCTTAAGGAGAGTTGTCCACTTCATGAGGCTTTAATATACAAGTTTCAACCTATACATTAGATTCCTTTCCTCAAGTCCCTATTTGGGTGTGACTGCATGTCCTACATCTAGGATATTGGGATGAAAACCTGCTTATCATGATTGAGAATGCTCTAAGTAAATTCATTACCTTAAATTCAACACTAAAATCCAAGGGTTTTGCACCACTTACAACGCCAATGTTTGGCACCTCTTCGACACCCTCGCAATGGGCCCATTCATTGCAGTGGCACAAGAGGAGGATCCCATCAATATTTGATGAATTTAGCCACACTTTAGCATACATGGAAGATTGAACATACAACGATAAGAAATGCATGCTTAGTTTGCATGAGATGTGTTTGACAAAACTCCTGAATGAAGAATGCTACTAAAAGGATAACTATAAGAGATATCTGTTGTAAATTCTTCTGAATAATATGGAATGAATTTGAGAAGGGATATCATGGAAGATGCATTACAGTTTGGTAGATTAAAAATGAAAAGGGTATAATTGATTCCCTTCATTTCTTATCATCCCATCTCTTGCACGGTGATCCCTTAAAGATAGACTTTCCTCGCTAAAATGTTAGGTTCAGCCACACTTTAGCATATAAGAGAGATTTAGCATACATGGAAGACTGAACATAGAGTGATAAGAAGTACATGTTTAGTTTGCATGGGATGTGTTTGACAAAACTCATGAATGAATAGTGTTACTAAAATGATAACTATAAGAGATATCATGTCATAAACTCTTCTGAATAATGTGGAAGGAATTTGAGAAGGGATATTGTGGAAGATGCATTACAGTTTGGTAGATTAGAAATGAAAAGGGTATAATTGATTCCCTTCATTTCTTACTCATCCCATCTCTTCCACGATGATCCCTTAAAGATGGACTTTCCTCTCTGAAGTCTAAAATGTTAAGTTCAGTTGAAAAACTCAAGAACATTGGTTTTCCTCTTATATAAAAACTTTCAACTATGAGAATGGGTTCTCTAAATTCAATTCCAAGATTCGTCAACAATAAATTCCACCATAAAAAAACTAATTGAGGAGTAATGCAGTAAACTAGTTCTTTTGGAAGGGAGTGTCTCAACCTTGTCCTAAACAATGAATAGACAAAGGATGGAAACCAAATTCCAAGCAACACAAATTATCGACTTATTGATCAAAAAAATATTTGAGAAATAGAAAGAAATTGAATTACAAAAATTGGCATCATAGATCTAAAGTTATTTATTGATGCTCTCCAATCTATAAAAGATAGTTCCTATGCTATCAAAACTCCTAATGCATGAATCTCCACTGACATAGAAAACTAGAGAAAGCTTTGATCCAATATTGAGCTAGTGGATACCACGTGGTCTCGAATTGTCAAATGAAACCACAAATCAAAAAAACCACCTATTATAGAGGCAATGATTCAATCCAAATTTGAGTAAGAGGGATAAAGGCTAGTGAAGGCTTTTAATTTAAGGATTATAGGCCTAAAGACACAAGATAATCCACTTGAATCGAAAAAGGAATTTATGCCCAACAATTTAAAATAAATGAAATCCATTCAAATAGGACATGGTACACCCATAAAAATCCTTTGTTATCATGTTTAAGAACCCTCAATATATATGGTTCAACAAAAATCTACGCAATCTCTTAGAAAAATTTTACATGCGCCAAATTCTAGTACAAAGGCATAAAGGAGAACATGACCAAAATTATTAAAGAAAGTAAGAAAGGAAAATGAAATTTTCACGTAGAGTGGTAGAGTTTGGATTCATGATTGACTTCCTAGGTTCATCCAATCCCTAGCATCCACCCTATCCCCCACATTGTGATTCCAAACCCTTGAGTTTTAGGATTACACATTTATCCATAGTGTGGAATTGTGTTGGCTCACTTATTTTCTGAGAGATCTCCTTATAGGATGTGAGGAGCAACTCTACATTGATTTTCATAATTGAAACATACCATATTGATATTAATCCACCACCTATCTTTCTAGGATTACTACTTTTTGCTATAATGCACAAACTAGGACATTATCTTGGCTCATAATGTTCGAGTGGGATCACATGTCATCATAAATATTACCTAGCTCCTTTTATCCAACTAGAAGGAATAGATGTTCATGATATCTTCTAATGGGTATCATTAGCAAAGAAATCCCCTTTTAGGAAACTCTTCTTCAGTGCATGCTACTTTCCTCATATCTCATCATGTTATGCCATTGAAAAATTTGGTAACTCTTTTTAACATATCTATAATATGAAATATCATTGAAATTCTTGGTTATTTTAAACAATATTCTCATAGAAGGCTTCAATGCATTCACTAGATGAATGCAATGTATATGGAATGAACTATATTTGGACCCACTTATGACTGAATAAGTGGACTTTACAAGGATGATATACATCAAAACTCTATTGACATGGAAGTGATAGTTTAAAGTAAACAATTAGTTATCATGGGAGATTCATTATTTGTGATCCTCAATGCTAGTGAATCATTTCCACATTCCAAGGGCTTCTGATGTGTCCATCTCTCTAGTGGCTCTTTTGTTGTTGACTAAGTTCTTTTTAATGAGGCCTAACTATAAAATATATAGGATCTTCAAGGATCATCCACATCTCCTCCCCTTATTGGCCAAATTTTTTTAACTTTTCAAGTTCCACTTGGTTTACCCTCCTCCAATCCTACACTTAATCAACCTTGTTAATATATCATCATCCATTTAGCCACCAACTCAATGAACTATAGATAAATTTCTTCAAAATAAAGCTATCAATTTATGCTACTCATGATCACATTGAGCACTTCCTCCATGGCCTTCCACACTTAAAATCTTCTTCCATTTCATCTTCACTTATTGCTCAAATAGGACTTTTAGCCACTTCTCTCCTAATGATTGGTATGATTTTGATTCCAAAACATCCAGAGCATAAATCAAACAAATTAGGATGCATTGACCATACAATTCAAAGAAAATGCATAAAATCCATAAGAACATTCTTAGGAGGAAAAAGAGAGTATATCTATACTCAACCAGCTTTGATTCCCCCTATAAAAAATTTGGGAGAGCTTCCTTCCCTGAGGAATTAATGGGTGTGAAAAATGATCCATCTGCTTGGTTTGACTAGACCTTAAGCCACTACAATGTTGTGAACTAGTGAAGCATTTGAGTCAACCCAAAATCCATCCATTGTCATTTTTTTTCTAGACCTATCTAATCCTGCATGCCAACCTTAAGTTCCAACAAAGCCTAAGATTTGGAGAAACCTCAAAGATTAATTTTTCAATTATACTTCCAAGGTCTAGGCATTCCATATTATTAACATGTTTAACTATGTGGTGACTTGTGGCTTTCCACCTTATTGAACATACCATATTATCCATCCCATTTACAAAAGTGGATACTATAACGATCTTAGTAACTACCTGATCCGGATTTATGCAAGAACACAAGAGAATACACGTATAATAAATACAAAGATGCAGCATAAATAACACTTCATTTCATTAATATCAAAGAACTGAAATTTGCTTACAGACAAAATGGAAATAAACTAGCTAGGGCATTAGTAGCTTAACTCTGAGAAGAGATGTGGCAGCTACAGGCCTCTGAACTGTGTTACAATGAGGCTCGAGGGCCTATTTATTATTTAGAAACAATGGAAAACCCTAAACATCCAAAACCCTAACCCTAGAAGATGAAGCGCTAAAACTATGGGCCCCATTTGGGTAAATTGATGTTTCAACTTACCAGGGACGTAACTTTGGCATACGATCTCTGTTTGATTCGCACCATACCTCATTAGAAAGATCTATCCAAGGACTAAAACTTTTGATGTGAGAAACATCGGTCCATGGACCCATGTTGCTCCCGATTTTCCCAAAAAAATGTCGTTTAGGGCCTCAAAACGATTCTGGAAGTTCAGGACCTGAAAAACTGCTAAAAATAGTAAGTTGTGCCAAAACTGAAAAACTGAAAGAAACGATGGTGGGGCCTCAAGTGGAATAGGCGGGTGGCCACCAATATCCACCTGGATCATTCCTCCCCCATTAGGAAGCAATGGCCCCCATTGCGTTGAGTTCCTCCATGAGATGAGGAAACTTCTGCTGAACTTGGTCCCTAGTGAACCACTTGTCTTGGTGCAGGAGTTGGCTAGCTTTGAAAACCCGATACAGTTGGATCTTATGTTGGTGATTGTTCTTGATTTGCATGTCCATGATACAATCTGTTGTGGCCCGTTCCATGTAGTCTGGGTTTAACTCTATTGGTGTGAGTTGTTCTGCAATGTCAGAGGTTTCCAGTAGAGGTGGGAAGTAGGGATGAAGGCAGTCCACATTGAATATTGGGTGCAGACCAAGGAATGGTGGAATACTGAGCTCGAAGGCATTGTTCCCTACAACCTTGGTGATGGTGTACGACCCATATCGGAGTGGGCGAAGCTTGCGGTGGGGTCCAGTGAGGCACTCCTTCTGCAAATGTAACCACACTTTGTCACCCACCTGGAAGTTGTGTGGCACCTGATGTTGATCATGTCGTTGCTTGTACTTAGCATTGGCTCTATCCAATATGTCATGAAACTATTGGCAGATGTGCTGGATGTGCTCAATGAAGTTGTTTTCTTTGTCAGCTTCAGACTAGACATGAGTGGAATCGGCCTGAGTAGCCGCAAATGGCATGGCTACGTCAATGGGACATAGTGGTTGGAATCCCAAGCCCAGCTGAAAGGGGCTATGGCCAGTTGAGCTGTGGAGAGCCCGGTTATAACTATGTTGTACATAGGGGAGGCTCTCATCCCATGTGCATGGATGCTTTGAATTGTACATGCGCAGAATGTGTACAGTCATCCTGTTGACGACCTCTATCTGGCCATCAGTTTGGGGATGGAAAGCTATGGACTTGGTGAGCTTGGTGTCCAGCATTGACCAGAGGCTGGACATAAATGTGTTGAGGAACCTTCTCTCCCGATCTGATATGATAGAATATGGGATCCCAAAGTGCACCCACACTCGTTCAAAGAAGAGTTTAGCAGTGGCTTCTGTTGTGACATTCTTCTTACATTCCGCCATAATTGCCATCTTCGAGGATCTCTCAATGACCATGAAAACACAGTCGTTTCCATGCTTAGTAGAAGGAAGGTCCGACATTTAATCCATGGAGATGGATTCCCAAGGTCGACTAGGGGTAGGTAGCAGAGTGTTACACAGTAATTTGTCACCGTCCCTGCGATCCCCGTCCCGCACATTGGAGGGCTCATTTTGTGACCTGTGAGCAGTGACATGCCTTGAAACCACTTTCATGACATCCCTCTGAACAAGAGCTTTCATTGCCCTGAAGACATCTCCTTGTGAAAAATCCTGAAAATGGCCCTTTTAGCATTGGCGCGAGCAGGCAGTTTAGCACCTGCGCCAATGGGGAAAATACTTCAAAGAGGCTGCGCCAGTTGGCGCTCTATCCCAGAGTCGCACTCGCACCAGCCAATTTGAGAGGTGTTTTTTAAAAATAAATGGCGGAAGTTTCGTCCTAATTGATCCAGGAACTGATATCTATCTTGAGTTGGGAGGTTTGGCTACGGATTTCCATAGAGAGGAAGTGGTTTGCCACCTCTCATGGAAGCTTCCTTTATGATAGGGCCAATCCCATGATTATAGAGATCCCAACTCCTCTTCCTCCATCTATAAAAGCTTGCCCATCTCCATAGCAAGCTAGTCTTCAAGTTCCCAAATTTCCAAGAGCCTTATGCTACTAGAGCCTCCATAATTCTCTTAAGGCCAATTTCAAGCAAGGAGACTATCGTCAAGAGTTGAAGAGAGAAGTTTGTCCCATCCTTGACAGGCTTTTCGAGACGTGTTCTACTGGCGACCCCTCCGAAGGAGAATTCAGCGTCAGAACTATGGTTGTAATTTTCCTTTGATTGATTATTAATAAACGACTATTGGTTATGGTTCCACTCTTGTTGTTGTTTATGATGATGATTTATGTCCTTTCTGACTGACATATAGTTGCATCTACTGGATTTTATGCTTGCTTTTGTTTTGTTTCTCGCATGTGCAGGTGTCCCATCACGGAGATCGTGGGGATCATGATCTGCCAGAGCTGAGGAATGGGAGCGCCACCTCTTCTACAACGATTGTGTTGGATTCCAGGTAAGCCTTCATCGCTAGTTGGTTTATTTGCAATTAGGAACCTACGCTATTGCGTGATTGATTGTTGCTAGACCCGGTCTGGGCTAGTAGGGATCGCCTCTGTCCGCAAAGGGGATTTACCTCCACAACAAATTGGCGACTCCACTGGGGATCATTAGCTTGTTGTCGTTCGTTTTATGAGCTATAGATGGAGCCTGAAGTTGGCCAAATAGCCTTCGAAATGCTTTTGCTCTGCAATTGCGAAGTAGATCAAAGCTGCTTCAGTCAATCTCCGGTTTAGTTTGTAAACTGAACCCTTGGAACATTGTCTTGCCTTTTTGGTTGATTCTTGATTCTCCTTGCTTGATCCGCTCTTTTGGGCTGGTTCTTTTTGTGGATTTGGGTCTTTGATAGCTTGATCATTCACTGGTCTGCTTGTTGGATTGCTTCTTTTTTATTTTTTGACTGGGAAACTCGATTGGCGCGCTTTTCAGCCTGACAGTCGCGCCCATTGGTGCATGTTGCTTGTGTATTACCCGCACCAATTCGTTTCTGGCGCTAGTTTCAGCCTCACAGTGGCGCCAATCCTGTGAGCTACTAGGGTTTGTTCAGTTCTGAGCTTCCTGATCCTGATCTGTGTGTTTGGTCTTGATTTTTCCACTATTTGAGTGTTTTGGAGCCTAGATTGACTGGCTGTTACCTTCATCTTTTGGCTGTTTGCCCATTTCCATCGATTTTGCATTTTAGCCCTAGGTCATCTAGGTGTTGTTGTGTGTCGAGCCTTCCTTAGGAGTTTTTGGTCTCTTTCGGTTCAGTCAACCTTCTGATTGCTTCTTTGCATTTATTTGGTGGTTTTCTATTGTCTCATTGCGTTGTTTGAGTGATTGTTTCCGTCTTCATTCGAATTTCGCTTCGTCTCGTCTTGGGCCTAGATTACACGGCTCATTTTGAGTCTTTGGGATTCTTTCACATTGAGGGACTTTTGGTCGATTTGAGGTCTGATTATGATTGCCATTGAGTGGAATTTGCTTGGTTTTGCTCTCTTGTCATCATTTCTCGAATTGCCTTTGCATTAGTTTTCATTTTTAGTGCACTTTGCTTTGAAATATTGAAAATACAAAAAAAAAAATCTCTTTTGCTTTTCATTAGTTAATGAGAATTAGATATTTTCGGTGTTAGTAGTGGTTGGTAACTTTGAACGAAAAGCCTTTTAGTTTTCATTAGCTGCATTAGAGACATCATTGGTTGTTTCCTGTTCATTTCGTCGTTGTGTGAAAAGCTCTCAACTCTCTCATAAGTAGCTTTCATCGAATGAAATGATATACTGTGGCATATAGATTGCATTTAAGAGATTTTGAGACATTACATTCGCTAGGGCCTGAAAACTGAAACGTAATTGAAGATAAACTTTAAAATTTACTCAATTTACACTAAGGCAGCATTGAAATCTAACGAAACACATTTAAAGGTCTAGGCTAGAGACGTGTTCCGGCGTCTTTAAACCTAGTAGTTGTCGTTCGCCTCTTGGCTTTAGACAGCACTAGTACGGACTCGTGCTCCCCGTACCGTCGCGTATATAAAGGGAGACCCCACTAGGTTTCATTCCTTTATCCATAGGAAGCCGAGTCTGCGGCCCTATACCTGTGATACACCGGACATAGCATTCGGGGAGATTGCCTGCACGTACGGAAAGTCCTTGGTTGATTTCTTTTTCATTTTGAAACCAAGGTGTATATTGCAGTTCACGATTATTTGGTACACCCTTTTGCCTAGTATTCCTGAGTAGTCATTTTGATCCTATCTGACTTCCTAAATTTGAAAGGATCACCAAGCGCTTGTCCTTTCACGCTTGTGTCAAATCTGAAAGAGATAGAGTCACATTTTCAACCGTTTCTCGACTCTTAAAACATGAAATGATGGAGTTTCTTATTTTTCAATGTGGTAAAAAATTAATCACCCGCGATCACACGCCCTGTTAGATTCTGCTTGTTGGCCGTTTGATTGTGTGTCTTGACTCTTTTTCAACCCGTGTGTGTGTTTGATATTTTTCTCTTATCGTTGCTACCACAGTGGCGGAACCCTCGGTTTCGTCTACTGGTAGTCCATATATAGACGATTCATCAGAGGTTTCTCAATCCTCTGCTGAACTTCCGCAGCCCATTGTTTCTGAGCAACCCTTTGGGGGACCAGTTGAGTTCAATTGGCCCTTTCCTGACCCTTGGTCTGAATTGAGAGTAGGGGTTGAGTTCCTTTCTCTTACATCGGGTTCGCCTTTTGTAGCTGCTATTTTTCCTCCTAGTCCTCGCCATCTATTACGAGATCTAGCAGCAGGCTCAAACATGAGTGATTCCAGTGAGGAAATCCCAACGTCTGGTGAATACTATCAGCTCTTCCCACGAAGATTATTTCCATGAGACAACTCTGAACCAGCTGTTATGTCATCATCCAGTCTCTCATTGCCAGCAGGGTATAGATCCTTGGGTCAGATTATTGTCGCCGCAGCCTCTATGGGGGTGTCAGCTCCTTCTATGAGGCCGGTTGCTCCTTCATTAGGGATGTCTCCTCAAACACATGTCACTTCTGTACCCGCTCGGCCCACTGTTTGTGTGGCCGCATCTGCACCCGCTGTCACGGCACCCTCCGCGAGGGCTATGCCGCCTCTTGAAGACGTTTATATAGTGACTGCTATGCCAGAGAACATCTCTCTGGAGGAGTTTCGGTTGTCCCTACAACAACCGAACCCTGAGGTTGGACCATCCTCCCAAGATCCCAACCGCTCTTATTTTTTGCACTATGCACAGGATGGTACACCCGTGTATGCTTTTCCAGGTTTATAACCCGCAAGGGCAGCCTTTCCAAGGTCAACCTTCGGGCCAACCTGGCTATCTTTATGACCCACAGGGGCAGCCCATGCAAGGCTATCCTGCGGGCCAGCAAGGGCCATCGTATGGTCCGCAAGGACAGTATTACAACCCTTCCGGTCAACCTGTGCAGCCTCAGCCGGGGTACCAACCGGGGCCGGTATATGGTCCTGGGGGGCAAATCCAGCCTTCTCAACCCATGCAACCTCAGTATCCTGTTAATCCAAACATTGCACACCAGCCAGGACCATCTTATGGTCCTGCTGCAGGTCAAACCGGTTACCAGCCACCACCTGGCTCCATTCCTCCACCAGGCCAACCGGTCTATCCGGCACAACTCGGTGTTCCGCCTCCAGGCCAACCGGTTCATCCGGTACAACCTGGTGCTTCTCAACAGCCAGGTCAACCTGCGCAACCGACTCAACCTGTTCATCCGGGTCAACCTGTTAATCCAGGGCAGCCCCCTTACTCAGGTCAGCCTGCTCAACCAGGCCAGCATGTCCATCCTATTAACCCTACACAACAACCGACTTATTCGATGCCGCAGCCAAATCAACCGCTGCACCCTAATTACCAGGCTCAGTAGGGTCCCACCTACCAGCAGCCCACTCAACCTCAGGGCGGTTACTATTCTCATGGTCAATATCGACTGAATTATAGCCAGCCCCAAGGGTCTAACTATCGTCCTCAACAACCCGGTTATACCTATACTCAGCAGCCAAATCCAAATGCTGCTTACACGGGGCCGACTCCTAATCAGGGTCCATACTCTGGTTATCAACCCCCGTACGCTAGTTACCAGTAGCCGAATCAAGCTGGTTATAACCCCTACACACCCTACGGTCAGAATCCTGCTGGATAGAACCCATGGGGGCAAGGATATTCCCAACCGGCGTGGAGTACAGGTACTGGTCCTTACCCAGGGCCAGGTATGTCGTCTAATCCGCCATTGCCATTCCTGGCTACCTTGGAGTAACCGGATGTTTCAAAATTAACGAATGATCCAATACTGCATAATCCTTATTGGCCTCCGGTTCCTACCAAGGTGCCCGACGATTGCCCCAAGTTTGAGGGTAAAGCTGGGGAGGACCCCCAAGCTCATGTGATGACCTACCATCTTTGGTGTTCGTCCAATTCTTGGGTGGATGATTCAGTTCGTCTTCACCTCTTCCAGCGCACTTTGATTGGCGCTGCAGCTAAGTGGTATATTGAATTACCCCGTGGCATCTTTCAAGATTTCAATACCTTAGCCATGGCTTTTCTGACTCATTTTCAGTTACTGGTTCATTACGAAGCCGGGACGCACCTCCTGACTTCTTTGAAGCAGGACAAAGCCACCCATATTTCTGATCACATTCATGAGTGGCGACGTCATCGTAGACTGATCAAGTTTCATATACCTGATCAGATACTAACTCATTGGTTCACCACCTCCTTTGTTAACAAAATCGCCCAAGATATTGCTATGGGAGCATGTGTGACTGAAGAACAAGCCATCACGCGTGCTCAATATCTAGATCTGGTATACTCACAGTCCGGCACGCTGTATGATATCTTGCCTGATGCTCCACGGTCTGGAACCTCTAAAGCCCCACCTACCCTAGCGGTGAATGGTGTTATTGGCTCCGTATCTCAGAATTCGAAGAAATCCTCGAATGGGAAGCAGAAGTCCAACTCATCCAAGAATTCTGCTCCTCCCACCCCTACCGATTCTGGAAAAACTGCAGAGGTTAACGCCGTTCAGGCCAATCCTACGGAGAAAGCCTCCAAAGGGAAAAAGAAGGGCAAAGGTAAATCCAAATCCGACGCCCCAAAGCCAGAATCCCAACCTCGTACTGAGGATGGTTCTCAACGTAAACCGAAGTACCCCTGCCTCATTTGTGAAGGAGACCATTATACCAAGGATTTTCCATGACGATCCGAAGTTAGTCAACTTCTCAAAGGTTCTAAAGAGACTTTGGCAATTCTTAAAGAACCATTCCCGTCTCAGCAGACCCAGATGGTTGAACAACCTTCACCATCTGCACCATTTGGGTCCCAAGTTTTTATGATGAATGGTGCTGCACCTATCTCTATTGCCACACATTCGAAGGATTACAACGAATCACGGCAGGCACCTGGGAAGGCAATTGCGGATGGACCACCTCCCCCACCTATCTCCGGTTCGTTGGAAATTGAGAAGCCTACCCCTGAACCTGTTGTGAAGCCACCTTCTAAAGGTGTTTTACGAAGATCTTCTTACAATCCGAATGCCCGTGCCGCTCAACACTATAGTATTGTTGAGGATTTGGCACAGGCACCTTCGGCCATGTCTACACTAGAAGTTCTTCAAAGTTGTCCTTCGCAACGGAAGGCTTTGTTGTCTGCAATCGGTGGCATTGATCCCGCCGATTCAAGTCTTCTCACCTTCGACTTAGAGAATTTCACCCCCTGACTTCCACATCAAATCACTCTTGTTATTCAAGTCGGGATCAACGGTCTTAACATCCATAGGCCGTTGTGGATGAAGGTGCCTCTACCTATGTTATGTCGTCCGCTTGCTGGAAGGCCATCGGCTCTCCGGCACTCTCATCATCTCCCAATGCCCTAGAGGCATTCGATGGTCGGGAATCCAAACCCCTGGGTGTTCTCGAGAGTTTAGCGATCACTTTACAGGGGAAGACAGTCAACGTAGAAGTAGAAGTAGTTGACGACAAGCTTAACTACAATATACTTCTCAGCCGCAGTTGGACTCATGCCATGCTATGCGTGCCATCCACCGTTTTTCGACTTCTTAAGTTCCCTCACGAGGGCAAAATCGCTACGGTGGATCAGTTGTCCTTCTTCACCTCCACCTCCGAGAACAACGTTCCATATGTGGATCAGATCCCAAATCCCCCTGACAGTGTAGGACCCGGTCTCTTCAAGGACCCCGTCCTCATGGGTATTTTTCCCGCACCACCATCGCACACCGCTCAAGTTAACATGATTTCCAGGTCTGATGACCCCTGGCTCATCCCTACGCCTGAGCAGGTGTTTGAGTTTGGAGAATCAATGCCCTTGACTCCAGTAGAGATTAAATACTATGAAATTGTTGCTGCATCTGATCCTCCCCCTCCTCAGCATGCTCCTTTGAGCATGGCTCTAGATGTCTACTCTCAATCCCCCTGGCTTGGTCAGGCCGATTCGCCTGATCCTCTCAAAGAGACGTTTTCTTCCGATGAAGCCATTGTTGAAACAATGTCTCTTGAGGAGTTGCCTTGGAGCGATGGACATCATCGTTCCTCCTTTATGCCCTCCTTGGGGGCAATGTCAGATTGTCTAGAGCGTTATGCATCTCAGGTTCCTACTCCTCCTCTCCAAACGCCTATTTTGACGCATGAGGTTCTTTTGGAAGGAAACCTGAGTAATATCACTCAAACCATCCCGATCAACATTTCTGTTAAGCCGGGGATCGTTGAGAACATACACGTGGGAGTGACTTGTTCTCCTGATGAGATACAAGTCTATACTGATCTTTTTAAAGAATTCAGAGATGTGTTCGCCTGGTCCTACGAGGAAATGCCTGGGATTGATCCCAGTATCGTAGTGCATGAGATTCCAACCTACCCGGGTGCGAAGCTCGTGCGCCAACGCTTACGCCCAGTGCATCCTCGCAAAGCCACTGCAATTAAGGCAGAAGTTGAAAAACTTCTGAATGCGGGCTTTATTTATCCCATCCCCCTCACAGAATGGGTTTCCAACATTGTCCCTGTTGATAAAAAGCAGGGTACTATTAGGGTCTATGTTGATTACCGCGACATCAATCGCGCCTGCCCAAAGGATAACTATCCCACTCCGTTCATAGACCAAATTATCGACGAATGTGCCGGAAGTGAGATTTATTCCTTGATGGATGGCTTCTCGGGGTATAATCAGATCAATATTTTACCTGAGGATCAACACAAGACTGCATTCATCTGTCCGTGGGGCACTTTCGCGTATAAAAAGCTCCCGTTCGGCTTGAAGAACACTGGAGCCACTTTTTAGCGTGCGATGTCTTACGCTTTCCATGACATTCGCCATATTGTTCAGCCTTATCTGGACGACTTGCCAGCTCATTCAGCTAGGCGAGAGGACCACCCTGAACAGCTCCGCCAGATTTTCCTTCGCTGTAGGCGCTACAATATTAGGCTTAATCCTCATAAATGCGTCTTTTGCGTAGATTCTGGCCGTCTTTTGGGATTCATAATCTCCAAAGACAGAATTCGCCTTGACCCTTTAAAGGTCGAGGCTATCATCAATCTCCCATCACCCTCCTCGTTATATCAGTTAAAGAGTCTGCAAGGAAAAGCAAACTTCCTTCGACGCTTTATCCCGAACTACGCGGAGGTAGCCAAAGGATTCACGCGCCTATTAAAGCAGAACGTTCCCTTCCATTGGGACGAAATTGCTCAACAGTCATTTGAGAAGCTCAAGACATTACTGGTTAATGCTCCTTTGCTTCGTCCTCCTGATTATCACCGCTGATCATTGTACTTTATGTAGATGATTTGATTTTGATAGGTGATGAATTGTTGATACACTCATGCAAGGCTGATCTTGCAAAGGAGTTTGAGATGAAGGACTTGGGCCTCCTTCATTATTTCCTGGGATTGGAAATTTGGCTGCGCAGTGGTGGAATGTTTGTTTCTCAGGTAAGTATGCCCGAGAGATACTGGAGAGGTTCAACATGCATGGCTGCAAGCCTATTGATACTCCTCTTCCTAGTGGTTGGAGGAAGGAGGATGCTACTTCAACGGAGGTAGTGGATGCCACTGTTTATCGACAGTTGGTGGGGTTGATTATGTATCTGGTCAATACACGACCGGACATATGCTATGCTATTAACCAGCTTTCACAAGCTATGGTTAAGCCTACCAAGCTCTTTTGGAAGGCGGGAAAGCATGTATTGAGATATCTCAAAGGCACATCGGGATATGGATTGTGGTACAGATAGTCGGATGAGGTGAAGCTGTGTGGCTTCACGGATGCAGATTGGGCAGGGAGCCTAACGACCAAAAAGAGCACATCTGGAGGGATTTTCAGTATCGAGTCGACAACAGTTTCTTGGTACAGCAGGAAGTAGAGATCCATGGCACTCAGTTCAGCAGAGGCCGAGTATATGGCAGCGAGTTTGGCTGCATGCGAGGCTATATGGATGAGGAAGATCCTGGCCGGGTTGTTCGGTTCACACTTAGAGCCTTCTGTGATTTATTGTGATAATCAGAGTTGCATCAAACTCTCGGTTAATCCAGTATTTCATGATAGATCTAAGAACATTGACATCCGGTATCATCATATCAGAGATTGTGTGCAGTGGAAGGTCATGTTACTTTCATACATTCCTACGAAGGATCAGGATGTTGATATCTTGACGAAGGCACTCACCAGGAGCAAATTCGAATACCAAAGGGGCAGGATAGGGGTTGCAGATAATCCATATCTTGTTGAGAGGGAATGTTGAGATTGCAACAAGATGGTGAGCTTAGTGGAAAGGAGTCGCCTTCACTAAGTGGGCCCGCAGGCTATTTTTGGCGCAAAGTCTATTTTTAGAGTATGTCTATTTTTAAGCATATGGATCATGTTCTATGAGTTGCAGGATGCTATTTGTGGATGGTTGGTCAAGTCGGAAAAAATAGATGGACTTCTATTTTTAGACATACTGGGCGGAATCTATTTTTAGATTGCCAGTGTAAAAATAGTTATGTCGAATATTATTAGCTCTTAATAATATTTAGACTCTAAACATTATCTTATTCTCTTGGAGCACTTCAGTTAAGTGCACAGATGTGGCACATGAGCTGACAGAAGGAATTACGCTATTCCTGAGGGTTAAGTGGAGCTATTGCATGGATACTTCAATTAGAACTCATGTGACAGAGTTTGGTGGAGTTGATTGAGAAAGTTAGTGGAGTTGTATTCAGTTTAACTAATCTAAACATAGTTGAGCTATTTGTATTCAGTTTAACTAATTGATACAATTAGTAAGAGTGATGTGAATTAATTATTAATTAATTCACTAATTATAAATTCATAAATCAACTAAAGAATACATCAGTTAACTTCAGTGCATGGACAGTTTCGGTGGAGACCAGTGCAGAAATAGGTGAAAGAGCAGGTTAACTATCAATTGTGACTATACTGTTGCTATTTGCAACACACAGATAGGTGGAGAAGCCCATGAAGTTGGCATTTAATAAATTACAGTATATCTATTTATTAAGCCATCCCATAGCATTGAATACGCAGTGATCTTGTTTATCAAGTGGCCTAAGATTGGAGCACGTGTTTCTCCTGGGTCCAGCTTGATAGTGTGTAGCAATTGAGGGTGTGCATGAAAGCTTGTGAGGAGCTTTTGTACTATGATTGTTACATGATCTCCATGACATATAATATACAGATAGGTGGGGTTTTCAGCTTTAAGCTTTCCCATTAAATACTGTGTTCATATGTGTGATTGTTTGTGGTTTTAATGTATACATGCAATTGATTTTATTTTCGCATGTGATGATCAATGGTAGAAGAGATTCTGTATTATGCATGAAGCTAAAATAGTGTGTGATCAGGAGAATCTCAGTGAATAATATCTCAGTTATTCAAATTTTCTACAGTAAAAAGTGGCCACAAGTACACAGACTGTAGTTTTGTGTCTATCAATTTCATAGCCAAAGGAGGAAACAATGACACGTGGCAAGTCGTACAAGTTCACTCTACTGAACTAGTCCATAATTGGGTCAGTGTGGGAGATTGGACATAACTTTGTCTTGAAAAATCCAAATCAAGTCAGGCCTATGACATTTGAAAGAAGCTTCAAAGAGATACTACAAGGCCAAATTTCAGATATTGAGGATTTATAATTACAGAGATAATTCAATTTCAATATAGAGCTCCTCAAAAGCAAGTAAAAGGTGTGCATATTTTTTTTTCTTCGAATTGCATAAGTCTTGTTTGAAGAATCAAGTTGAATTGATTCCAAGGGCATATTGTAGAATATATATATGAGTATTAGATTCTAAAATGGCCCCTAAAAAGAATTCAACACCCATTAAGCCTTTAGAAGGCTCTACTATGACTCATGAAGACGAAGAATGGAAAAATGACATATCAAATTTACAAGAGCAAGTGCAACAAATTTCGGTCTCGCAAAGAGCAACAAAAAATGACATGGAAGTTTTGAAGAAAGGCGTGAAAAATAAGATGGATGGTTTGAAGAAAGACGTGGAATCTAAGATGGATGGTTTGAAGAATGACATGGAAGCTAAGATAGATGGCATGGAAGCCTGCATGGAATCTAAGATGGATGACATGGAAGCTAAGATCGATGAAAAAATGGAAAACATGAAAAATGATCTAAAAGCAGACATGAAAGATTTGACAAAGTTGATACAACAAATGTTTCCTAATGGTGAAAAGATAATAGAGGAAACTCATGATGAGAACAAAATAAATTCTAATTGTGATTTCATAAACTCTAATGTTGGCGGGAAGAACCACCATATTCCAAAAATGAATATGAGGAAGTTTGATGGAAAGGATCCTGTAACATGGATACTACAGATGGAGCAATATTTTGATCTCAATAATGTGCAAAACACACAAAAGGTACATATTGCAACTTTACATTTAGAACAAAATACATTTGTATAGTATAGATGGCTTTGCTTCCATAAAAAGATTGTCACTTGGTCAATTTTTACGAAGGAAATGATAGCTCATTATGAGGATACAAAGAGCAACACCTTCTTTAGCCAATTGATAAATCTCAAACAAGAGGGTTTAGTGAGGAAGCACATTGAGGACTTCCAAAAATTGAATATAAGGGTAACTGATATTCCAGAGGAACACAGGATTGATCTCTTCATAGGTACTTTAAAGGATAACATCCAACATGAAGTTCGCGTTTTGGAGCCTGATTCATTGGAGAAGGCATTCAGGTTGGCAAGAAAAATTGAATGTAAAATTATGGTGACAAGGAAGCCTACCACTCACTTCTATAAAGAGGGAAGTGTTGCTACTCCTAGATTTCCACAACCTACAAGGTTGACACTACAACAATTGGAAGAAAAAAGAGCAAAAGGGCTTTGCTACAGTTGTGATAGCAAATACACTAAAGGTCATAAGTGTGCTGAGAAGAAATTATTTTACATAGATTGTGAAGAGGAAGAAGAAAATGAACACGAAGAGGATATACACCAGGAACCAGCCCTAGAAGAGGAAGAAATGAATCCGACCATATCGTGTAATGCACTGGCAGGAATTACCACTCCTCAAACTCTCAAGATAGCAGGACAAATCAAGAAGAAAAAGGCAATAGTGTTGATTGATTCAGGTAGCACCCATAATTTTATTCATTGTAAGGTAGCCAAGGAATTAAATTGTTTCCTATACCCAGCACCAGAATGTCAAGTGATGGTTGCAAATGGAGGAACTATAAATTGCTCTAGAAAATGCCATAATATGAAGCTAACCATGGGGGAATATGTATTGACTAGTCCAATGCTTGCCATTCCTATGGGAGGTGCTGATGTTGTACTAGGAGTACAATGGTTACAATCTTTGGGGACGGTAGCTTTTAATTTTCAAGAACTTTTCTTGAATTTTTTTTTCAGAAGGAAAGGAAGTTGAATTACGGGGTATTGCGGGGAAGCCAGGAAGGATAATAAGCTCTAATGTCATGACAAAGCTTCTAAAGAAAGAACAGCGAGGCGTAATTGCACAATTATGCTCACTAGAAGTTCCAACATCAAAATCATCTATTTCTGCAGATCTCCAACAAGTCTTGGACAATCATTCCAGGGTGTTTGAAACTCCCAAAGGACTCCCACCTATTCGTGATCATGATCATGCTATTCATTTGATTCCAGGAAGTGTTCCTCCAAACATCAGGCCTTATAGATATCCTTACGTCCAAAAGAGCGAAATTGAACGTATGATTGCAGAAATGTTAGGCGGGTATAATTCAACCTAGTCAAAGTTCTTTCTCTGCTCCTGTAGTATTGGTACACAAGAAGGATGGATCATGGCGAATGTGTCCAGATTATAGGGAGCTCAATAAGCTCACCATTAAAGATAAATTTCCCATTCCTGTGATTGATGAATTATTGGATGAATTACATGGAGCAATTTATTTTAACAAGTTGGATCTTCGTTCAGGATATCATCAAATTAGAATGAAGACTGAAGATATTCCAAAAATAGCATTTCGAACTCATGAGGGTCATTATGAATTTTTGGTCATGCCTTTTGGCCTTACCAATGCACCTTCTACATTTCAAGGGTTGATGAATTCCATTTTCAAACCCTTCCTTAAAAAATTTGTGCTAATATTTTTTGATGATATACTAATCTACATTAGGTCTTGGAAGGATCATGTTCAACATGTTGACGGGGTGCTCAAACTATTGCAGGAGAAACAATTATATGCAAAAACATCCAAATGTTTCTTTGGAGTACAAGAGGTGGAATATCTGGGTTGGTGTAGCTCCTAGAGACAACCTCTGAGTTGTGATAGACCAGTGCCTAGGACATCTTAGCATAGCAAGGAGCATATAATATGATGTTTGAAGTTGTCAGCTTCAGCTCACATGCTATATCCTGTAAACAGGGAAATAATGTGGAATGGGACCAAACTCTCAGAAACTGACACAGGGAAGAGGTACTGCAGAGGCAAGATGCAGAACACTAGTACAAAAGCAACAGAAAATTCAGAGACAATTTACTGCAAAGTGGGCCGATTCAGAAATACTTCACAGACATAAAGTATCAGAAGGTGTATGTAGTGAAAGAAATATTGGGAAGATACTAGTTAACATTGAGCTGATACCCAGATATACAATACCACCATGCATGGGCTTACCAATCTAAGAATCCATACATGATAATAGCATTTTAAAAACACCCTCTCAAAGCAACTAATATAGCAGAAATACGGTTAAGATGAATAATGGAACAAAATATCATGCATGAGCCATATTTAAAGCGCTTGACTGATCCGAGCATGGGCATCAATTAGGATGAATCCATACCAGGAATCAGTGAGCCACTCACATTCCAAAACATGATACAAGAAAGATGGGTGAGATGTAATAATATACTAAATAATACATAAAAGAGAGTTACAGACTGTGAAATACCAAAGACCAGAATCCTCTTTGACAGATATAACTCCTACTCACTGAGACCCTATGGGCTCTGAGCCTTCATACAAAAGTTCTACAAAATGTATACAAAATGCCTTTCACTGCATAATTTTCTGATAAAAATCTAGAACCCTTACAATGTGTTTCTTCATGGTTTTTATAGGAGAAACTAAAACCTAGCAAAAGGAGTAGATGATGAACATTTAATTGTATCATTAAAACAAAATGGTGGAGAAGTGCCCGCCCATACTGCTTGACGGCGTTGTGCTGTTTGTACTCTACTGCCTGCTTTCTAAAGTAAATGCACTGGGTAAAAATATCTTCAGCAACACGATATAGTGATAACCATACCAACATTCTGTCCTTTCCTGGAGAGAAAACTCTGTTGAAATAAAGCCTTGAGGACATTGTTTTCTGTGTATAGATCTTTCGAATGATGTGCAGGATCTTCAATTTGGTACTTTGCTTCCAAAGGCTAGGACAAGGCCCTCGAAATCTTCAGCTACCTGCCTTTAATTCTCTGCTGATCACTGATATACTTTATCTGCCCCATTGATATCTTCATCTGTTAAATCAGCGCCTTGAATGTCCCTGCAGGGTTCAACAATTTTGAACCCGGCCTCCTTTAATTGAAGTCTTGTCGCTTTGGCTTCTGAGGACTTTCCTCATAATTCTTCTCTGAAATTGGTCCTTTGATGTGTGTTCTATCACAGCAATTAAGACTGTGAGTCATAATAGTTCTCCGTCGCTGCACACCTGCAAAATCCACAAACCCGTTACATAAAACCATGCACGAGAAGGTGAACACAGTGGGGATAATGGCAAGGTTAATGGAAACGATCGTGTAAACTATGATATGGTGAAACAACGTAGGGTGGTGAAAAAATGCAGCGGAGGAATGGCGGACGAGCTGGCCAGAGAAAAACATTAAAAATAACGTATGAATGAAATATATAAATGCTGGAGGAAGAACTGTGGTAACACGTGGGATGATGACGTGGAGGAACATAATCAATGGCGGAGTATGCAGGAGATATGGACCGTTCGATCTCTGGGCGAGATCGACGATTAAAAACACACTGGAGGACAATAAGACAGTGGGCCAGGGGCGCGATAGGCTTGGGTTAATGTTCATGCAGCTTCGGGGTATGACGATCGTCAGATGAAGACCTTTAGATCGGACGGCTGACAGCGATATCGCTGCGCGTCCTGGGTCAAACATTAATGTGCGATGGAGAGCGGTTTCGAGGCCGTACGCTGGGACGCGTGGTGAGCGCTGGCCCAAGGAGAAATACCGCCTACTGCCGAAAGGTGGTGCGATATAAACCGCTGGTTTTGAACAGTGTTTTGGGCGCAGGGACCACCAGGACAGGCGCATCGCGAACCGTAGATTTATGATTTGATTGGACGGTGAATAGGTGGGCTACGGGCACGACAGGGATGAGCAAACACCGTTCGATCTGCATAGATCGACGGCTCAGGATGAGCCCGATATGTATTGGATAAGCACCCGTCGGACTAGTGCCGGTTCTAGCGTCCAGGTTACATGGGGAAGAAGACAGAGGGGCTAGGGCCGAAGGAGCTACGCCTTAAATATTTCAAATATGAATTTTCAGCCTTTTATGAGGTGTTTTGGAGGCGGCAAATGGCAGCGATGGGCATAAGAATGGTTTTCCAAGGCTGCAAGGGGGAATTCGAGAGCTTTAAGACAGATTGCCTGTGGAATTTCTATAGGAAGCGGGTTATGATCAACATGGCTCATATTGTATCTCACGAGGGTGTTAAGGTAGACCCTAACAAAATTAAAGCCATTAAGGAATGGAAAGTCCCCACAACCATAAAGCAGTTGCAAGGATTTCTCGGGTTAACGGGGTATTATCGCAAGTTTGTTAAGAATTATGGGAGAATAGCAGCACCTCTAACAACATTATTGAAGAAAGATGCATTTTCATGGACTCCTGAAGCAACTAAGGCCTTTGAACATCTTAAAGAGGCAATGTGCCTAGCACCAGTCTTAGCTACGCCAGACTTCACAAAAAACCTTTATTGTGGAATGTGATGCCTCAGGAAATGGAATTGGTGTTGTTTTAATGCAAGAAGGAAGACCCATTGCTTTTGAAAGTCGTCTAATTAAAGGAAAGTATTTACAGAAACCTATTTATGAGAAGGAAATGTTAGCAATACTGCATGCACTAAAGAAATGGAGAACTTACCTAATGGAAAGACACTTCAAGGTAAAAACTGATCATGATAGTCTGAAACACTTTTTGGAACAAAGACTATCTTCAGAAGAGCAGCAAAAATGGGTCACAAAGATGTTGGGTTATGACTTTGAAATAATCTACAAAAAAGGAAAGCTTAATGTTGTTGCAGATGCACTCTCAAGAAAGAATGAAGAGGTGGAAGCATTGCTTTGTACCATTTCTATTATCTAACTAGATTGGATAACTGAAGCAAGAGATGAATGGAAGAAGGACAAAGATGTATGGACACTCATTCAAAAGTTGCAGCAAGATCCTAGTACATCTGATACATTTAGTTGGAAAAATGATTCCTTATGGTACAAAGATCGCTTATATCTTTGTAAAAATTCCCAACTAAAACAAAATATTCTTTTGGAATTGCACACTTCTCCTTTAGGAGGACACTCAGGATTTTTAAAAACTTACCACAGGGTGAAGAAAGAATTTTTTTGGGATAGCCTTAAATATGATATTCAAAATTTTGTGGTAGTATGTTTGGTTTTCCATCAAAATAAAGTTGAGACAATTAAGACCCCAGGTCTTCTACAACCTTTATCCATTCCAAGTCAACGTTGGGAGGAGATTTCAATGGATTTTATCACAGGTTTACCTAAGTCCGAAGGAAAGAGTGTCATCATGGTGGTTGTTGATAGACTTACCAAGTATGCACACTTTTGTGCATTATCTCATCCATTTAAAGCAAGTACGGTTGCTACTACATTTATGGACAGAATTCAAAAGCTACATGGAAGCCCAAGGGTTATTGTGAGTGACAGAGATCCCATTTTTACTGGAAATTTTTGGAAGGAGTTATTTTCTTGTTTGGGTACTCAATTAGCTCATAGCTCATCTTATCATCCTCAATCTGATGGTCAAATTGAGATAGTAAATAAATGTTTGGAAGGATATCTTCGATGTTTTGTATCTGATAAACAAACACAATGGGTCAAGTGGTTACCTCTCGCTGAATGGTGGTATAACACTTCCTTCCATACTGTAGCAAAAATCACCCCATTTATGGCACTTTATGGATATCATCCACCATCCATCACATCATATTTAAGGGAAAATTCGAAGGTTCAAGCAGTGGAAGATCACATCGAGCATCAGCAAGAAGTTCTCCAACTCTTAAAGGATAACCTGAATTTGGCACAAAATCGAATGAAACAACAGGCAGATCAACATCGCGGCGAGAGAAGTTTTGATGTAGGAGATTGGGTATTTTTACGGCTACAACCATACAAACAAATGTCCCTCAAGCAAGCTAAGAAGGATAATAAATTATCGCCAAAGTACTATGGTCCTTACAAGGTGTTGCAAAATATTGGTACTATGGCATACAAATTGGAGCTTCCTGCTTCTTCACGAGTGCATCCAATTTTCCATGTTTCATGCTTAAAGAAGGTTATAGGTGAAAATCTTCCAATTCAAACAATATTGTTAGAACTTGATGAGGAAGGAAAAATCATATTGGAACCTGAAGCGGTCACGGAAACAAAAACTCGACAGCTACGGAATCAATCAATTTCAGATTATCTCATCAAGTGGAAGAACTTCCCCACTGAAGATTCTACATGGGAGAATGAGAATTTTATACAGAAGCACCCAGAGCTACTCAAGCGTTGAGAACAACATTTTTTTGAAGGATAGGGGCATGTTAGGTCCCTATATTACTAGTATAATCCCTTATTGTTGTTATTGTAACTCCCTTATTGTTATTATTGTACCCTTGTAACCTCCATATTGTTATTATTGTGCCCTTAAATTATTATTGTTAGGTTGGCTAGGATTACATTGTGGCCCCATGGATTCCCATATATAGAAAGGAGGTTTTGTAATTTGTATCATCCAAAAATTGTTCATTCATGTAATATATTGGAGGTTGCCCCCTCGAAGTGGCTCATTTCTAAGGCATTGATATCTCTTTTCTTCTATTTTTGGAGCTGGTTTCACAACATGGACACTAGATATAGGCACTCAGCCAAGGGAAAACCCCTATCAATGGGGAAAACCCAATCAAACTCTTCCACTAGTAGATTCAAATCAAGATGAGACAATTTTGAACTTTTGACAAAGACAGTGACCTCCTTCAATCCTCCAAGTTAGCCTAAGATCTAAGAGTTTGACTTCACATAGGAACTTTAGCAGTCAATAGAACTTCGCATACTTCAGTAGTCAATAGAAGTTTGCATAGGAATATTAGTTGTACTTCGTAGGAGTAGGACTTCGCATAAAAACAAACCTTGGTCTTGAAAATTTTGACAACAAATTCATATGTTTGGTCTTGCAATCTTCCATAGTCATCTTTGCATATGTGGCAAAGTAATAGCAAATTATGTCTTGTTGCTAGATGAACATTCTTGTTGATCTTGTCCTTCTTTTCTATACCTTCAAACCTTTCTTTTTGACCTCCTTTTTGGCACCCTTGTTAAATTGCAGAGATAGACTGATGATAGACGATCTCTCAATGGCTCGAATGCATGGTTGTATATATAGTCTTCTTTTAGATGGTCGAGTTCTTTCATGAGGCCAACTTGATGTCTTCTTGAAGCCGACTTGGAGGATGAGGTATGACACTTTTGACTTTAATTTATAATAGAATAATTTCATTTCTTAACAAAGCCCAAGAAAGGTCTATGACTTTGACTTTTGACAAACCTAAAAGCCTACAATGGAGGCTTAACCTAGAAGCATGAAACCCATGCTCATAAAATAAATTTTATAATAATTTTCTTTTTTCTTGACAAATAAATTACATCATGACTCAAAGTACAATTATGAAGACCGATGCTGGTTACATTCTTCAACATTGTCCACATGGAGTCACGTCATACCGGATACCAAATTGGGTGCACTTCTTACTTTAACCATTGTGCATGTGTAAGCCCGATATGGAACTAGACTGTTCGATTTAGGCATTCTCAACTATTAGATCCATTGCATGCATGCCTATACTATAACTTTTGCACACATTGTGAACCCAATATTAATCTAGGCCATTAGATGGAAGCTTTCTCTGTTGTTGGATCCATCGCATGCACAAGCGCATTTTAAACTCTGCTTATGTTGTGAGCCCAATACAAATCAGAACCACTAAACTTCATGTTTGAGAGAAATCTAGTCGTTGAGTTTCTCAAGTTTAACCATCATCGAAACACCAAGGTTTGATCTGTGGAAGACCAAGTTTTGCTTAGTGGTTGTGCCATCATACTTGGTCTTCTACTACTCGAACCTCCTCCATCCATGCAAGTAGCATTTTGTCAATTCAACATCCTGCGAGCTTCCTTTGACATCAATGACAACATACTGCTAACACACAAACACACAATCAAGGGATTACCAGAGGGTTTTGAAGAGAAAACCCTAACAAAAAAGTTTTAAGGATTATTAAAAACTTGGGTAATGGAAGATAGAAGATCAGTGCGTTAGTTTGTCTATATATATATATGAGCATATGGAGTCGAGGAATCAAAGAATTATAAGTTTTCCTTGGAGGGATAACTACATCCAAATAAGCTAGGGAAAATAAACTAATTTACATCATCAAGTATCATCCAAGATCCACCATAAGCATCCATGAAAAGAGATCGCATCACAATTCCAGCCAAGAAATGGAACTCAACTTATCCATGCATAGCCAAAATATAAGAGAGAAAAATCGCAGAATTTTCAGACTTGTCACCCAAATACACCATGCCAAAATGAGAGGAAGGGCACCTCTATTTATGGAGGAGATGTTCAACTTCCCTCGTATTAAAATATTGAATTTCTATACTAAAAGACCCTAAATTAGCTTAGGAGGGGAAAGAGGTCATCTTCACAATTAAATAATCTAAATTACATAAAATTTGGGATTTTTATTGCCACATGTGCAAAATCAAAAGGAAATGAGCCCTCAAACACGACCAAACCCCACAAATGAAGGGCATACGGGGTGTTTTGACACAGCATCCAGCCTACAAAAGCCCTTAAACGTGCAAGAATCCTTCAATCATTCTTTAAAACTGCCTTGCAACCCTTCAAAGTGGGCACAGAAGCCTCAAGTGGACTGTCTAGCTCAACAAAATCTCCAACGTGTAACAATTCAGACTCCCACATTCCCCTCAAGCATCTCAAAATGTGGACATATCACCCTTCAAGGTAGCAAGAAACCTTAATGATGATAAACCCCCTTTTTAAGTCACACTAATCAGCTCAAACTAGGGCTAACCCTGCCACTTTGCATGCATTTGCAAATGGCTGAACACATGATTCATGTCGGTCCTCATTTATGTACTTTAAGGTTATCTCAAAAATCAGTTATACAGGTCAGCTCCATTATATTTTGGCAGGTCGGCTCAACACCATTTATTCTAACGTTCACACACACATATACATCATTGTTCGCCATATTCCTCTTAAGATTAGTGCGTTGGGCATACTATTTTCCTCAGCCCCAGGTCCAATTGTCCTGCCTCTGTTCTTCTCTGCTGAGAGCACCCAACATCATTTGTATCATCTCTGCCAAAAGAATTTTCCTTGTACCAGGAGGATTCACTCAGGTACCCAACATGACCAATAAAATGGAGACAACTCTCAGGCTGTTTTGACATACTACATTTGGTAACAAGAGGCACCTGTCAGATCTTGTGTTCTGTTCTATGTCACCCTGAGTCTGCATTTGATCTGTAACTTGATCTACCCCAGAAGCAAAAATTTCACCAATATCCACAATTGCATTTGCTGGTATCTTTTCACGGGCTTGAAACCAATCATTGCTAATAATAAATACAAGGGAAGAACCAAATCTGTACCTGTGGAACAATTTTTCAGAAAATTCCATGAAGGGGTCACTGCTCTAAGCAACAAAGAAACCAAAACATCAATTTTCTGCAGTGTTTTCTTCTCTGTTCACAGTCTTCTTGCAGCTCTTTTCTAGTGTTTTCAGTCCAATCAAAAGATCTGGATCCTCTCAAACAAGATCATATTTATTTACTCCCATTCTCTCATCAAGTCTCTGTGTTTTTTTTTGAACAATGAGGATCACCAACTTCAGTCTGAACTACACAGCCTATTTAACTGATTTGTTTGCAGCAGCTTTAACACCAGATGGAGATTCAAACCCGTAATCAGTCTGGTACGAGTTGGTAACTCATCTTTACAAACAGCTAGCTAATTCCACTTTTCAAGCTCAAAATCGTTTTCAGGCTGAATTATGTCACCTGTACAGATTCGATCCAAGAAACCTAAGCTTGATAGTTTTGTAAAGTTTACAGCTTTCTCCTTATACTCTTCCACACCTTTGACAGTCATCTCTGTTTTCACAAACTTTTGTGACAGTAATCAATTTTAATCTTCTAGGTACAGCTTACACAGAAGTTGGAATGAAAAAGGACTAAGTTAAAAAAATAAATTCATTAGCACATTCAACCTCTTCGTGCGAGTTGATCATAACTTTCTCCTTTAAGTACCCAACCAAAATAGTGGGTAACTGTTCCAAACAACTCATATTGTGGTGTAAGAAAATTTTAACAAGTAAAGTTGACATGAAGGACAATGGAGGTTGGCAAGTTATTGATGAAGTTTTCCTTGTACAAGGGATTCACACCTTGAAGACTCCGAAGAGATTTCAGAGTGTGGAAGGGAGCAGTCATCCAAGGTTATATTACTTCAGATTCACAAATAGTCAACATGATGATGAAGGCCCTAGCAAAGTGGGGGGTTTGAGATGCTGTGATAGTAGTTTGGTGGAGAACACTTTCCTCACAAAGGAGAGTTAGTTCTTAACTATGATTGCTCAGTCATTGCTCTTCCTCCAGCAGAGATGCCACACTTCAGTAGAGATAGTAGGTTATTGCAAATCCTAGCCTTGGGGTCTGTGCATAGCATAAGAGTTGCCTTCTGAATGTGGACTTCAGCAGAGTTAATGACGCACAGCAACAGATTATATGGGCAATGAGGTAAGGGGTGCATGCATGCATGTGCCAGACTTAGAGTAGATATAATTTTAGTTGCTGTTATAAAATCAGAAGTGATGCCTTCTTCAGTGATAGATTAGGTTCTATTCTAGGAGTATGTTAACTGTTGTTTCAGATTTGGAAGTTTAAGCTTAGACCTTGATTCAGTTATTTTCAGAAGTTGACTTCACAGACTTACCAGTTTGCTTTTTCAGAACAAGATGGGCTATTCTGAATTTTCTCCTACCCTTTTTCATTTATAAAGAAAGGAAGGGGGTAAGCGATCAAACAATTCCAATTTTGAGTGAGCTGTTGTAATGTTTTCTTTTTTCAGTTAATAAGAAAACAGAGGTGTGTTTTTGAGTGCTACAGATTTATTTTGATGTTCGTATCGTCAAGTATCAAGTGTTGGTAGATTTGGTGTATAAACCAACAGTTTTGTACGTTTCTAGTTTACTGCTTTATAGGGTTTTAGGTTGCCGTCCTTGTCTTTAGAAAGGATGCACATATGCCAAGGGACCATAGGCAGATCCCTTTCACCTCGATATTTGGTCATAAAAAGGACGTCAGGATTTTCTCCAAATTGCCAAAATGGGTACATTATGGAGCCATATCTATTGAGAAATTTGAAATTTCTCCAATTTGCCAAACTGGGAACACTTATGGAGCCATATCTATTATAATTGACCTGTTTCACAGTTACATTTGTGTGTTTCCTCTCTCCGCGGTCGTACTTTCCTTTTCTAATACCAACTTCACCATGCAGCTTAAAATAATTCTTTTGCCACCTAGCCTACATCATCCAACAAAATATTCAAATCAGAAACATTCCCTAACATCTTCATCTCATAAGTCAAATCCTCCAACTTTGTATGGATATGCTGCATTGATGGCCATGATTTATCTCCTATGAAGAAAGTATACACCCGTTTATTGACCTCAATCCAACTGCATCCAGGTGTTTTTTGTATGTTTCTGTCTTTCAACATCTTTCGTATCTTTTCAATGTCACCCCACTTGCCGGCAGAAGCATAAATGTTGGAGAGAAGAACATAAGGTTCAGCATATTTGGGTTCCAACTCCAAAATGCGTTCTCCCACGCAATTTCCTAGCTCTATATTGTTATGTATTCTGCAGGCAGCTAGCAAACAACTCCACACAGCAGCATCAGGTTTCATTGGCATTTTGATGATGAAGTCGTGTGCCTCATCCAGATGTCCAGCACGACCAAGAAGGTCAACTATGCAGGCATAGTGTTCCATTGCAGGAGTGATGTGATAACATTTGCTCATGCAATTGAAGTAGTGATAACCCTCATCCACTAAACCCGCATGGTTGCACGCAGACAATACACAAAGTAAGTTGACATGGTCGGGGTTCATACCAGACTGCTTCATTTGTTCAAAGAGTCTGATTGCCTCTTTGCCACAGCCATGCATGGCACATCCTCCAATAATTGCTGTCCAGGAAACGACATCTCGATGACGCATTCTGTCAAACAATTCACGTGCCTTCTGTAGGCTCCCGCATTTTGCATACATATCTACCAGGGCGTTAACCACAGGTACATCCAATTCAAATCCCCCAGTAACTAACTTCACATGGATCTCCGTACCCTGTTCCAGGGCTGCCAAGTTGGCACATACTGGAAGAATAATAGTGAAGGCCTTCAAGTCCGACCTCACACCTGCCAATTCCATTTGTTGAAAAAACTTCAAGGCCTTGTCGGCCAGCCCATTTCTTGCAAATCCCGCAATCATCACTGTCCACGAGACAACGTTTCTCTGAGGCATTTCCATGAACAGTTTGAGAGCCTCGTCAATGAACCCATTCTTCGTCAATCCCGATATCATTACTGTCCAGGACACCAAATTTCTCCCAGGCATTTGCTCAAATAGCTCCAGGGCCTCATCTACAAGCCCATTCTGTGCATAACCTGCAATCATGGCCGTCCAGGATACGACATTTCGTTGACGCATTCTGTCAAATAGTTGAACCGCCATTTCAATATTTCCACATTTTGCATACATGTGTACAAGGGCATTCGCCACTGGAACATGAGACTCAAATCCGCTTCTTATTATTTCACTGTGCACATCCATTCCCCATTGCAGAGATACTAAGTTGGCGCATGCCGGAAGAACGCTGGTAAAGGTGAAATGATTGGGATGGATGCCTGTTTTTCGCATTTGGCGAAAGAGGTCTAATGCCTTCTCAGGAAACCCATGCCTTGCATAAGCTGCGATCATAACAGTCCAGGAGCAGACATTTGGCTGCGGCATTTGATCGAAAACTCTGCGACCGTCCACCAGACTCCCGCACTTGGCATACATGTTGATGAGCGTGTTGTATAAGAGTATGTCTGCTACCAAAAGTCCGGTTTTGTTGATGCAAGCGTGGATTACTTTGCCTTGTGGCAAGCCTGCCTTCTTTTTGATGCAATCCTGCAAGAGATTAACATATGTGCAAGCGTCTACATGGCTGTTTAGTGATGGTGTGCAGATATATAAACTGTTGGCATTCACTTGTGTTCGAGGAAAAGATGCCACAGCCGTTCTCCATTGGCAATTATAACACCACCTCATTCTTCAAATGTTTCAATGCTCTTTATTTACAGTTGGTTTGAATGAATTCTTCATCGATATGCAGTTCGGATTAACTAAATTTTTGGATTCAATAATAATAACAAAATTTATTTTTAAGGATATTTCACTGCTCTTTGTTTACAGTTAGTTCGAGTGAATTTCTCATCGATATGCAACTAAATTTTTGGATTAAATAATAATAATAATATTTATTTAAAATTAGGATAAAGTTAGATATTAAATTTATGATGTAATAATTATAATTTAAATTTATTAATTTAGATTTATTAATAGTTGAGAGGGATCAAATTTTATCATTTTAAATAAGGTTAGTATTTTAATTTATTTTATTGGAAGTTAAGATGAATTTAAATCGGTTTAATTATTAATTTTATGTTTTTTATTTTATTTTAAGTCTTATGTAATTTGACGTAGTCAATTTTTTTATTGATAATTATAATTATAATTGTTGGATCATAATTGTAATTTATGGATAAACTACGCTTCCCTAGATCGGTGTCTAGTCTAGAACAACAGGTGAAAGACTATACTAATGTTTCTCCTAACTCAGAACATATACACAGAGAGGATTGACTGCTTACTTGTTTCAGTCACTTCCAAATGGGCTCATTTCTGTCGCTTCCACCACAGCGTCAAATTCAAGCGGTTTCAAATAGCTTAATGCTTCCTGCAAGAAAGAAAACTGAAACAACAGAAGATGCAATACTATAGATATCTATTCAAGCTAGTTAGCTAAATTAGTTAAGCATAAACTACATTCATTAACCAAGATTTTACAATATGGAAAATCAAAATAAACATAGATGCATGTAGGGAAAAACAAGAAGTACTCTTTATTGATAATAGAAGGAGAGGTTACAACCTAATGACTAATTTGTAGTGACCTTCCAACAGAGTTCCCAAGTCTCATCACAGCATAAGTCTCTCCAGCAGAAGCTCCACAAATCAAACTCTATATTGAAAATTCTTGAGCATTTCCCTACTCAAATTCTTCCTTCTAAACACTTAGATCCGTGTTCAATTTATAGATGAACTGTAGGTTGTTTTGTAATCAATAACATTCCAAAAATAGGCAAGACATGTTTCCATTCATATAGATGTCAAATGGACACTTGGATCTGAAGCATGACACATGTGAACCCTTCTAGAAGACAATGGCCAAGTGGAGATTCCGGAACAATGAGAATTTCACTCCCAATGTGACCAACCCACCTTTGAATGTCGGGAAGTGCTTTGCAGAGCAGCCTTAAATGGGGCTACCTGCATATGCAATGCACTTAGGCCCCTTAGAGCCTGCGTTGGTGAGCTCCCACATGTTTAATAATAAGTGTTGGGGTTCCCATGTTTTGGCCAGATTGGCAAGACCAAAGATGAGACAACATCAGAACCACTTTTGGGCCCTAGGATCTAGCCCTCCTGGACCCGAAGAGGGATCTCTCCAAATAGAGCAAAGAACGATATATATCTTTGAAGCTCAAGATGAGATGTTAGGCTAGTTATGAAGCACAAAGGGGGTTTAAAATAATTTGGTTGGTTGGTTGCTGGGTTGAGTCATGAGATCATAGGCTGAGAAAGTAATGGGAGAGAAGGAACAAAGCAGCAGGATGTTTCAACAAAGGGGATAGGCCAAGAAAGTGCCATCCATTGGGCTATGGAGTCATGAAAGGAGAATTACTTGCAACCACTAGCCAAGGCTTTCAGAGGGCAAGTCATCTATACTAAAGGATCTCTTAGATAGATGATGGGATGGAACATTAAGGACTGAAGGTGAAAGAAGGAAAGACAACCAAATTTCTATCTATAGATCAGGTCAGAGGTCATTTAACTCCAGACCTGCTTGGACATACTCAAAGGCAGCTCTCAAAGGCGGGCAAAGGGGCAGCTTACAGATCAGACCAGAGGTCATTTAACTCCAGGTCTGCTTTAGCAACTCCAAGGAAAAAACAGAGACAGGTTACAAAGAAACATCTAAGAGGCAAACCCCCAAGTTCATACATCAGCCAGCAGGCAATAACATCCACTGCACTGGTTAAACCCCACGAATTTACTCTTAGATACACACAAAGCAGAAAACATATAAGTAGGGAGAGCAGACAGCATAGGGCACCTAACAAGGGTGAATCCTATACCATTATTCTGATGCCTACCAGAAGAACATGAAGCAGTATAGAAAATGTAATAAGCGAGTTAGGGAAAAACATCACCATTAGTAATAGACCAGGATCCTGTGAAATGTGCTTTGATTAATTGATGCAAAACCAGTCATGTACAGCAAAACAGCGAAAACTGTCTGATCCAGACTCTCTCTCCCGACCTATTATATACAAACTACTGCGTAACTCCTCCCAAAATCATTCTATGATCGGCGAATCCCTCTGCTTGACAGCAGAACAAATTAACAAGGAACAGCAACCAGCACACAGTGATCACTTACCGGATTGTTATAGGAAGCAGGAAGCGAAGCGAGAAAATGAGTGAAAGGTAAATACGATTATTAAAAACACGAAGAAAGGGCGAAGCCGATTGCAGCGAATCACGGTATTTACTTTCTCAATTCTTGACACTTCTTTGATGGACGAATGATCTTCTTCTGGACTCTATTTACTTCTGATATGACTCTGATGTGTTCTTTAAGTCCTTACGACGGTCTGGAACTTTGTGTTAGCCTTCTGGAATAAATGAACTGGTTGGAAAATCTGCACGGCCGATCCATACCTCCACAACTACTGCTCAGACAGTCTTTCATGAAGCCCTGTCAGTGCAATTAACTGCTTATGGGCTCGAGGCGGCATGGAAACTGCTGTAGGAAGGTGTACCTCTGGAGAAAACATGTTCTGCTATTAGGTAGCGCAATTATGACTTGCTAGTGCACTCATTAGTCTTCAAGCTGAGCCTTAATCCTTTGAATACAAGATTAGCACTTTAAATCTCCAATTACTGGCTCAAATTCCTTAAATCCGTCTCTGCTATCCCGTTTGGCCGCTAAATTGGCCTCTCTGTGATATCTGCACAATGACATAAACCTGTTATGAACCTGAGCAGTGGTGGAGAAATGCTGTGGAGACCGGAGGAGTGGTGGCGGAACAGTGAAAACAGCGGAAATGCAAACGGAGGGGTGAAAACTCATGAACAATATGGTTTGGTGGTAGAATGCAGCGCAAACCGTTAGATCCTGGTCTGGGAGTGAAAATCGACGGCGGAGATCAATCGGATGGATGGCCCTATGAAACATAACGGGACGCGGGACCTCCAATAGAAAACATGAAACTTTGGTTATAACCAAAATACAAAGGAATCGGGTGAAAATATTATGAAAAAACGCGGAAGCGAATGTAAGAGTGGGACCCGGTGGAGGCGGAGGGCGATCAAATCTTGACCGCTAGATCCTAGATCCAATGGATGGTCAGGATCAAATCGGAGGATCGCAATCGGGGGGAGCAGGGGTGACATATTCAAAAAGTTCCGATTGCGATCGGAGCGATGTTGCGATTAAGCGCCAACCGTCGGATCTGGAAGGGAATGGGCGGCTGGGATTGAATCGGGAGACAGCGGGGAAGGCTTGCGTTGGCGATCGGAAGGGGGTTTGCGATTGAGCGCTGGCCGTAGGATTTAGCTAGGAGATGGACGGTCGAGATGAAATCGGGCATCGGGAGTTAGGACTTGCGATTGCGATCGGTGAGCGGGGCGCGATTGAGCGCTGGCCGTTAGATCTGGAGATTAGATCAACGATTCACGTCCAATCGGAGGGAGAGCGTGATCAGGGGCTTCAACATGAGTGTTGCGATTGTGATTGGGCGGGGGGCCTGCGATTAGCGCTCCACCGTCAGATCTCCGTGATAGATCAACGGTGTTAAACACATCGTGAGACTTAATGTGTTAAAACGATCGCATCGGAGATTTTCAATGTTACACATGATTTTTATGTCTCCGCTTTGATTCTTCCGATTGCGATTGGCTCCCAAGGCTTAAGTGCTTAGTCTTGGGTGACGGACATATGTGGGGAAGTGGTTGAAGGGGCTTGCGCTAAGGGGCTAGGCCTTATAATAAGGTCGAAAAGTGGGTTTTAGCCCTTTAAATGGAATTTGAAGGCCAAGGAAGGGAAATGATAGCGGGGAAAAGGGGAAAAATGGCTAATCCAAGGGTAAGGGTAGAATTTTAAGGGGAATTTGGGGGAATTTGAATGGTAAGAAGGGAAATAGAAGGGGAGACAAGGGAGAACAAAGTAGAGGCTAGGTGGGGGTGAAATAAGAGGGAAAAAGGGCCTTTGGGCATTCTTCACAAACAAAGAGGCTTTATGATGGAAATAAGCATAGGGGATCTTGTCAAAGGACAAAAGGCACAAGGAGGCTTCAAGGATGATGTGTTTGCAAGGGAAATGCATTCCTTGAAGGCTCAACAACTATTTAACCCCCTATTTTCTTGTCAAAAATTTATAGGGGGGCTAACAGTGGCTCCACATGGGGATGGCTTCTTCTTGAAGGAGTCAAGAATTCAGAAAATGATCTCTTGGTGTAGGCTAGATGCCTGCTGCTATAAGCCATCTTTTTCTTTCTTTGATCAGCTGCCACAATATGAATATGTTACATCAGCAGAAACATTTTTCCCCAACCAGTCTACCTACCCTTACTACAATCCTAGCATTTTTTCTTCCTTTAGGGTGCATTTGAACTTGCAGACCCTTTACATCATCAATTTTTACAAACAGGAAAATAAACCTATTCTACTTCTACCCTTATTACTCCATGAGACCAGATTAGACTGTTGGCCTCATATGTTTCTCTACCTACACTACTACCTGCTAGGATTAAACTGTCTAGAAGGTTTCTTCTCTACATTCTAAGACAGAAAATGAAACAACTAACTACATGCTCATAGACTGAGCTTTATTGAGCTTTTCCTACCTACCCTACTCTAATTGGGATATTTACAATCTAGCTTACAAACATTGTCTTCCAATGTAACCAGTCCATCAAATCCCATGGCTGGTCCCTCTTGCTCAACTCCTTGAGCATGCTGGATAGGCAGGGCAGCTCCCACTCGTTTTGTTCTATAACAGCAGCCTTGAAAAATTTTCTTTCTGTCTGCAACATGCTGCTAAAAAAAACCTTTGATCCTTCATCATATGTTTGCAAAAAATGTGCATAAGGATCATAAAAAGATACCTGGCTATAAATATCTGGCAGGCAGGCTTCGACCAGGATCTTTTCTTCTTCCACTGGATCAAGAATGAGACTCTCTCGAGAAAGAGAATCTCCTTCATCTGCTTCACTTTCTGAACTGGAGGACTCATCATATATGGCAGTGTTGTCCTCTGGGAGCTCTGATATGTTCTGCTCTGACGTGCTGAGCTCTGTGGAGAGATCCATGTATTTCTGAGCAGGGTCATGTTCCATTGCTTCCTCTTTTTCAGGAGAAAGCACCTTATTTCCAACCTGCTCAAGGGTATCTTCTTCATCTTCTGAAAAGAAAAACTGCTGGTTTCCAATCTCACTGATGATCTGTGGTAAAGCAGAATGAAGATTCAATGAATCTTCATCCACTATTATACTGTCATAGCTCTCCCCATCAGTGTCATAAATACCCTGCATTGGCTCATTACTCTCTGGAAGTGAAGAGGATTGACTCTCCTCCTATAAATCTACTAATGATGACCCTACAAGATCTTCTTCTATTTAGAGAACATCATCATCAGATAGATCAAAAATAGGAGAGTCATGAATGTAAGTAATGCTACCAACTGGACATACTGGATCATCAGCAGATTTCTCTTCACTCTGATTTACATTTGAGCTTTCCAACTCTGTACAATAGAGCTCATCAGATGAATGGACAATAAATTTTGAGCTGTAAAAAATTTCAGAGGTTGGCTGTCTATTGATGATTTGATCTATTTCTTCCTCTGTCAAAGGGGAAGATGGTCTTGTGTCCCTTTGTGCAGAAGTGCAGCAGCTCTCTGTTTCCTCTGAAGACTGGATTTGAGGCTGGATGTCATCTTGAGCCTCCACTATAAGGAATGATGAATCAGCAACTGAGTTTTCAGGAATATCTTGAAAAAATTCCACAGTCTCTTGACTATTTTCTTCCTCAGCCGATTCATCCATGTTCTTGTGATAACTAGGACGCATATGAAATTCTTGAATGGCCGTCAACAGATCTTCAGATTGCGTATTAACCAAATCCTTATCGATGTCTAACAGGTACTGTAGGATATTCTGAGATTGATCACAACAGTCCCATGATAAGGATGGAGAGTTTCCTTTATAATTCTTGTAAAATACTTGGTGCATGTCCTTTAAAGAGAACAAACTCCTAGGTTCTAACCATTCATACCAGACCCTAGCCTTTCCTTCTAATGTTGCCATGAACATTTTCATTACGCAGTCTTCATGCCATTCAACTTTAAATTTCCACACATGTATATGAAACTTGATGAGATGTAGCAAGGGGTCCTCAACGTTTTCACCCTGAAAAATAGGCAGGTTTTTTAACCAGTCCACTTCAGGCATTTTGTGTGGAAATCCAGGGATATGCTCCTTGCTCATTGGGGCATATCTTCTCTGTATGCGTGGAAGCATGTTTGTAAATCAAGAAGAGGTCGATGTGTCTTTTCAACCAGTTCAGAGTCTTCTACCAGTGGAGTCATCAGGTCTTTGGATTATAGAGAGTGTGGAGTCGCTAGGTGGATGTATATGACTGTTTGAAGCAGGTTGTTGTCCACCACCAGCAATGAAAAGCCAATCTAAAGGCAAAGTGGTCTCTCCCCAGTGGAGTCGCCATTATGTTGGGGTTCCCATGTTTTGGCCAGATTGGCAAGACCAAAGATGAGACAACATCAGAACCACTTTTGGGCCCTAGGATCTAGCCCTCCTAGACCCGGAGAGGGATCTCTCCAAATAGAGCAAAGAAGGATATATATCTTTGAAGCTCAAGATGAGATGTTAGGCTAGTTATGAAGCACAAAGGGGGTTTAAAATAATTTGGTTGGTTGGTTGCTGGGTTGAGTCATGAGATCATAGGCTGAGAAAGTAATGGGAGAGAAGGAACAAAGCAGCAGGATGTTTCAACAAAGGGGATAGGCCAAGAAAATGCCATCCATTGGGCTATGGAGTCATGAAAGGAGAATTACTTGCAACAACTAGCCAAGGCTTCCAAAGGGAAAGTCATCTATACTAAAGGATCTTTTAGATAGATGATGGAATGGAACATTAAGGAAGAAGGTGAAAGAAGGAAAGACAACCCAATTTCTTTCTATAGATCAGGCCAGAGGTCATTTAACTCCAGACCTGCTTGGACATACTCAAAGGCAGCTCTCAAGGAGGGACGAAGGGGCTACTTATAGATCCGACCAGAGGTCATTTAACTCCAGGTCTGCTTTAGCAACTCCAAGGGAAAAACAGAGATAAATTTGACAAAGAAACATCCAAAGCAAACCCCCAAGTTCATACATCAGCCAACAGGCAATAACATCCACTGCACTGGTTAAACTACATGAATTCGCCCTCAGATAACACATAAAGCAAAAAAACATTAAAGGTAGGGAGAGCAGGAAACATAGGGCACCTAGCAAGGGTGAATCCTATGTTATACTTCTGTTGCCTACCAGAAGAACATGAAACAGTATGAAAATGTAATAAACAAAGTTAGGAAAAACATCACCATTAGTAATAGACCAGGATCCTGTGAAATGTGCTTTGATTAATTGATGCAAAACCAGTCATGTACAATAATCTCAATGGCTAATACAGTCCAGACTCTCTCCTCCCAGCCTATTACATACAAACTACTATGTAACTCCCTCCCAAGACTGTTCTAACAGTCAAACTGAATCCCTCTAGCAGCAACAGCCGAACAACTTAACAACAACCTTTTACAATGTGCTCTTCTGGATTCTTATAGGAGAAAACAAAGCAGAAGGGGTAGGTGAAGAATTAAATACAATATTAAAACTTCTAAAAAGAAAGAGGGCCGAAACCAGTTCTGCTTGAATGCTGAGTATTTACTTTCTCAATTCTTGACACTTCTTTGATGGAGGAATGATCTTCTTCTGGACTCTATTTACTTCTGATATGACTCTGATGTGTTCTTTAAGTCCTTACGGCGGTCTGGAACTTTGTGTTAGCCTTCTGGAATAAATGAACTGGTTGTAAAATTTGCACGGCCGATCCATACCTCCACAACTACTACTCAGACAGTCTTTCATGAAGCCCTGTCAGTGCAATTAACTGCTTATGGGCTTGAGGCGGCATGGAAACTATTGTAGGAAGGTGTACCTCTGGAGAAAACATGTTCTGCTGTTAGGTAGCGCAGTTATGACTTGCTGGTGCACTCATTAGTCTTCAAGCTGAGCCTTAATCCTTTGAATACAGGATTAGCACTTTAAATCTCCAATTACTTGCTCAAATTCCTTAAATCCATCTTTTCTATCCCATTTGGCTGCTAAATTGGCCTCTCTGTGATATTTGCACAATGACATAAACCTGTTATGAACCTGGGCAGTGGTGGAGAAATGCTGTGGAGACCGGAGGAGTGGTGGCGAAACAGTGAAAATAGCGGAAATGCAAACGGAGGGGTGAAAACTCATGAACAATATGGTTTGGTGGTAGAATGCAACGCAGACCGTTAGATCCTGGTCTGGGAGTGAAAATTGACGGCGGAGATCAATCAGATGGACGACCCTATGAAACATAACGAGACGCGGGACCTCCAATAGAAAACATGAAACTTTGGTTATAACCAAAATACAAAGGAATCGGGTGAAAATATTATGAAAAAGCGCGGAAGCGAATGTAAGAGTGGGACCCGGCGGAGGCAGAGGGTGATCAAATCTTGACCGCTAGATTCTAGATCCAATGAACGGTCAGGATCAAATCGGAGGATCACAATTGGGGGGAGCAGGGGTGACATATTCAAAAATTTCCGATTGCGATCAGAGCGATGTTGCGATTAAGCGCCAACTGTCGGATCTGGAAGGGAATGGGTGGCTGGGATTGAATCGGGAGACAGCGGGGAAGGCTTGCGATGGTGATCGGAAGGGGGTTTGCGATTGAGCGCTAGCCGTCGGATTTAGCTGGGAGATGGACGGTCGAGATGAAATCAGGCATCGGGAGTTAGGACTTGCGATTGCGATTAGTGAGCGGGGCGCGATTGAGCGCTGGCCATTAGATCTGGAGATCAGATCAACGGTTCACGTCCAATCGGAGGGAGAGCACGATCAGGGGCTTCAACATGAGTGTTGCGATTGCGATTGGGCGGGGGGCCTGCGATTAGCGCTCCGCCGTCAGATCTCCATGATAGATCGACGGTGTTAAATGCATCGCGAGACTTAATGCGTTAAAACGATCGCATCGGAGATTTTCAATGTTACACAGGATTTTTATGTCTCTGCTCTGATTCTTCCGATTGCGATTGGCTCCCAAGGCTTAAGTGCTTGGTCTTGGGTGACAGACATATGTGGGGAAGTGGTTGAATGGGCTTGCGCTAAGGGGCTAGGCCTTATAATAAGGTCGGAAAGTGGGTTTTAGCCCTTTAAATGGAATTTGAAGGCCAAGGAAGGGAAACGATAGCGGGGGAAAGGGGAAAAATGGCTAATCCAAGGGTAAGAGTAGAATTTTAAGGGGATTTTGGGGGAAATTTGAATGGTAAGAAGGGAAATAGAAGGGGAGACAAGGGAGAACAAAGTAGAGGCTAGGTGGGGGTGAAATAAGAGGGAAAAAGGGCCTTTGGGCATTCTTCATAAACAGAGAGGCTTTATGATGGAAATAAGGAGAGGGGATCTTGTCAAAGGACAAAAGGCACAAGGAGGCTTCAAGGATGATGTGTTTGCAAGGGAAATGAATTCCTTGAAGGCTCAACAACAATTTAGCCCCCTGTTTGCTTGTCAAAAATTTATAGGGGGGCTAACAATAAGTTTCAAACCATGGAAAATCCTTGCTTGATGAAAGTCTTGTTTGATTCATGTTGTTTCCTATCTTAGGGCATGTAGCAACTGATATGATAGGGAATGATAGACCCTTGATCATCGGTCGTGGAGATGATGCCTAGTTAACCAGGTCATTGGGAATGGTGCCCAAATTGACCTATAACAATTGCCCCCTAAAGCATGAGATCCAAATAATAAGAACATTTGATTGAGATGCTTTACACTATGATGAGCCTGAAAACAAAGCGGAACGGTCACCTACATCAATCTTACAATACATTACATCATGATATATCCTCTATTGATCATAATTGCTGAGGGTAGGCATTCTCATAGTCAACACATAAAACAATCTAATAACATGTACATAATTCAGAAATTCGTCTACATTGGAATGTTGCCCAGATGCAGACACGCCTACAGATATAGGCCCATGTTTGGAAGACAATCTGTATGTAAGGTCACCATACAGATGATGTGTACAACAATCCTGAAATCGTAGCCTGGATGGCTGAAACTAGATCCGAGGTCTTCTTATCTCATTCACTCGATCATTCGGGTACAAGTCTAGCCATGCGAATATATGATTTGTCGTCGAACATGGAAATACATCGTTTGATTACCAGCCAATAATGAAAGTTGTTAACAAAGCGAGAGAAACACCATTAATGTCAATGGCCCTCAAGGTACTGCAGTACATTTTGTAAGGCGTGAATAGATGATTTGATGTCGAACGCCAAACAAAATCTTTCGGTCAAAGGTCTGGAAGCGAGGATCTTGTCGATGCTGTAACAAGCCTCATGGTACTGGAATCTAATGTTTCTAAGTGAACTTCCTGGATATTGATTTGTAGTCGACAGGAAGTCACCTTATTGCAAAACTGGAGTTACTGATTTCAGAGACAAGGGTATGACTTGATATAGCAATTTTTAGGGATGACGGTCATGAAAATGAAGGTTTACGAGTATTGTAGATGGATGAGTTCTTAATCACTGGATGACTTCTCTTGAAGATATCGGCGACATTGTGATGAGTTGGCAGCATTGACCCAAAACTGAAGTGAAGGTATGATGAACCATAGGTGTGAATGAACCGTCAAGATGATTACCCAACCCAAACAATCATGGACATGGAGTGAAAGAAGTGTCATGTTCAAAAGCGACTTGCCACCAAAAAGAAACTTTGCTTGCTTTTCCCAAATTTTCCCCGGTCATTTGTCGACCAGTACCTCTTTATTTTTTAACAAGCTTGAGGAGGATAACATTAAATTCTTGATCTATAATTCAACCCTTCGGGCGAACAAAGAATAAAGTATCGCTATTTAATAATTTAACGAGTCTAGCGATGAATGAAACTCGATTCTTGCCATGATTGACAAGCCCATCACTATTTTATGTTTTAATGAGTTTAATGACAGTGATAGCCCGGTCCTTTTTCATGTTTAGAGAGCTTGAAAAAGAGGATGAAAGAGGACTCCAAAAAGTACTTATTCGTAAATTTGTCTCTCAGATCCGAAAAAGTGTAAAATAATATTTGAAAGAACCTCTTTGGTCATGTTTAACCAAGGTATTCCTTTTTCGTAAATAATCCATCTTAGTACAAAAAAGGGTTAAACTTATACTGAGTAGATATCAATTCATTTACTTTAACGAGCTCGAAATAACAAGTGCTCGGCAATCTTTTCACATTATCAGAGTCTGAAAAGAGATGAAAGAAGACTCCAGGGGTTCCTTTTTCGCTATTATAGAAGCTCGAAAAAGAGATAAAAGTGTGCTTCAAATCCTTTTTCGTTTTTAACAAAGCTCGAAAAATAAGGAGAAAAAGCATGCTTTGTGGTCAAGTCCTTCTTGAAATAAATCTGCACGACTAACCTGTTCGTCAGTTGTATTTCCTGTTCAAAACAACATCAAATGGATTAAAAATACCTGTTTCATGATAAAAACATAATAAAACCATAGTCATAGCAATACATTTAAATTACAAGTAATTAAATGACTATATAAAATAGTTTCACTATTCATTTTTACCATTTCATAGTTACCATTTGCATTTTGGAGCTCTAAACCTGATTTTGCCCCCGAACTTCAGTCGTTTATTGTGGTTGTTTCAGTGGACAGATTTCATCACCGTTTGATCCAGTTCAGTAGTAAAAACCTCCTCTTTCTTTTAGTATTCATTTCATTATCATTCTTTGCAAATTTTTAGGGTTTTGAGGCCCCTAAGGTCAATTCTGCCAAAATTGAGGGCAACACACCCCTGAATGTCGAAACCTGCGTTGCATAGCAGGTACAGTGAAGTGTACCTATATGTGCAACACACTGTCTTAGCTCAAGGAGTGCGTTGGGCGCAGTTGAAGTTTTTTTTTTTCATGCTGTGTCCAAAATTTGCCTAGTTTTTTGCAATGAATGGTATCTACTAGATCTTATGGTTGATTTTTAGGTTTCCATCGGATTATAATGATGATTACATGGAGAGAAAGAGAACATGAAGAACAAGATATGATTGCCTTGAATGATCCGGGTACTGTAAGAGCTTTAAGAGATTGCGGGCTGCTTAAGTACTTTAAACTGTCGGGAATGAAGCAATAAATAGAACTCCTAGAAATTCCTTGTTTGAGCATGGGATCCAGCGATAGAGGCATTTCACATAAAAAATCAAGTGTTGTCCATAACAGTTAAGGATGTGTATTTTCTCACAGGTTTGTCGAGGAGAGGTTTTCCCATTTCACTCACAAGATCTACCGTTGGAGGAGAAACAGTGAGGGATTATGTTATGCAGTATTGCTATCTGGGGTCAGAACCTAGCAAGGATGGAAAAATAAACATCTATGATGTCAGGGATTTTCCTTTGAGGACCACCCTATTCACGATCGCTAAACTAGCTGGCACCGTTACACTCCATGTAGCGAACAGATCGTATATGCAGTATGCATTGGAATGTTTAGAGACAACAATTTTCAACTAGTCTGAAGCTGTTCTATCTCAGATAAAGGAACAACTGAATAAAGCAAAGGGAGGAAAGAATAAAATTTTTAGTTATGGTTCCATCTTGATCTCTTTCGCTTTGGAACGAATTCCATTGATGCAACGACAACATGTAACATTGGATATATCCAGTCCTAGAGATCCTCGAATGCAGAGTTGGGTAGAACTCATGGGTCGGAATTCAGGCCAATCGATAGTTGTGTTCTCGACTGTATTCTTCGTCTGGTTCAGGCGACAGATCATCGCCATCGATGAGTATGCATATGCAGGCGTCGACTTTCGAGGAGATCCAAATCTAGTTTTACCAGAAGGCGCTTAGTGGGGTGTAATAAGTAAGATTGATTTGACCGTGTTTTTTTATTTTTCTAAGGTTTTATACAATGTTTTTGTGTTTTGATTTCTTTCCAAGACTAAACTAAATGTTTTAATGTAATGCAGATATCGGTCGCATTCAACCAGTAGAGGAACCAGAGCGCGAAGTGGATGCGCCAGCAGAGAGGGCTATCGGGAGAGCAATCCTTCAGGACCTTGATATGGCTGAGACTCTTGCTGAGCTCCAGCAGCACATAGAGGGATTGAAATTTGGGATTCCAGATTGCTAGATTGAAGAGCTTCCCATGCGACTGCAGCGACACACAATTGGGGTTCCTAACCGTTGGATGTGTTTGCTTCGTAGGATTGCTAGATCTATAGCGTGCTATCATGAGCACCACTAGTTTACTTATGAATTTTTGCATACATTTTGAGGTTAGATGACCAACGTGTCTTGGGCACCAATTTTGTAAAAAAAACCTATAACTATCTATCTATATGTTTTCAGAGTTTTTCCTATGTTTAATGCGCAATCCTATTCAATGATGTAATGTTTTCTTTACCTATGTCGCAAATGTCTGTCTAAAACTTGATTGGATAATGAATCAGTTAAAGTGTTTAGATTTCTGGAAATGTGTTGATATTGAATGAAATCAAAATGTCTCTCCAAAATTCGAACTCTAAGGAATAATCTAAGAAGTTTTGGATTTCTAACAGTATAAATACTAGTAAGTTGTAATACCACAAGTTGTGAGTCTAACCTGATGATTATGCGGTTAATACCAAATGAAATGGCATAAGAGAGAAGTTAAATCAACGCACTATACTTAAAGATATTATTCGTTGATCTATTGATAAAAATCTCTTGAAAACTCACTAACTCGCCGTTCGGAGCGAAAATGGCCCACGCTGCAGAGGATAGATTTTGCGTACTATGACTAGCACCATCATCATATCCAACAAATGGTTCCGAAGATTCAGACATCTGCGATGAAATGTAAAGCAGATTACTAATGTCAAGAAAACTCTAAAAGACAAATTAATATAGTGAATGCAAATCAACAACATATAAACAATATAATACAAAAAATTACTACGCTCATGATTAAGCATAGTAACGTTTCAAATACAACCCATTTCTAGGTTGTGCTAATGGAATTCCATCGTAATCAACTAACTCGTGGGCACCTTTAGAAAGAACTATTTTGTCAATATAGGGGCCATGCCATAACGGCTCAAATTTCCCTGTACCTATTTTATCAGCTTTCTAGTCATAAAGAAGGACCAAGTCACCCTCTGAGTAGATGCGAGGCTGGACATTTTTGTCGTATTGCGCCTTTATACGTCTCTTATGCGCTTTGTTGGCCAATTGGGCTTCATGACGCGTTTCATCTAGATGGATGAGGTTAAGGAGACGTGCTTCTTCTTCTGAGGTGTCAGGTAACAAGTCTATCGCGAGTTTTAACGATGATATTTCGCGTTGGATTGGCAAGATGGCTTCCAGACCATACACCAATTGAAAAGGAGTAAATCTGGTCGCGTTTCTCACCGACGTTCGATACGCCCACAAGGCGGAGTACAAGATCAAGTGCCAGTTCCTTTTACGGACTCCTATCATTTGTTGAAGCATTCGTTTAAGAATTTTCTTAATAGCCTCAACTTGTCCATTTGATTGTGGATAATAAGGAGTAGAATTATCATGCGACAATCCTAACTTGGCTGTCAATTCAGACATCATATGGTTGCGAAAATGCTTTCCATGATCCGTAACTATAGCCTGTGGGACCCCAAACCGTGCAATGACGTGATTGAAGAAAAACAATGCAGTTGTTTGTCCTGTGTTGTTGAATGCAGGCATCTCTTCGGCCCATTTGGTAAAATAGTCGACTGCGACAATAATATAACCGTGCCCCCCGGACGAAGGAGGGTTACAGGTCATTAAATCGATACCCATTTCGTAAATGGTCCAGTAGAGACAACAGGATGCATTGGCACTGGCGGTTTGCGGATTTTACGGTCATAAATCTGGCATGCATGACAACTTCTGACTGCGAGGATACAATCTGAAAAAATAGTAGGCCAAAAGTAACCGGCGCGGAGTATCTTCTGCGCGATAGCATAACCAGATAAATGTCCACCACAAGCCCCAACATGGCAATCATTTAATACTTTTTCGGCCTCCTCATGAGTGAGGAACCTCCTTAAAATGGTATCGACACCACGACGATAAAGTGTATCGCCGATGATCAGATAATCTTTGGCTTGGTATCGAATACGTCGCTGATCAGAGTGAAAGGTATTAGGTCGAAAAGTTTAGGTTTGGAGATAAATGATGAAATATCCATACCAGGGATCAGATGATCCGATCAGAAACAGAGACTCGTCTGGAATAGATGGTTCTGACGTAGTTGCAGTACTATCACAGGGAAGATCACAGAGAAGCTCAGCCAAAACTAAAGACTTCTTTGACTTAGATTTGATGAATTACAAATCAAATTCCTACAAAATGACGATCCATTTTGAATATTTGCCCCCCAGAAATTGACGTGATAAGATGTAAGTCATGGGTTTGCAATCCAAAACTATTTTTGTTTTTCGGAGCAGGATATAATGGCGAAATCTTTGGACAACTTGAACAACTGGCAAGGCAAGCTTTTCCACGTACGAGTATTTAACTTCCGTATCATTGAGATTACGACTCAAATAATAGATCGGATGTTCAATTCCTTCTTCTACTTGGACCAAAACCATAGCAATGGTCGTTTCAGCCATGACGATATATAGGAAATAATCATTTTGATAATTTGGAGGATACATTAATGACGCTCAGACAAGATGGTCCTTGACAACATCAAAAGAAGCTTGCGCAACTTGGTCCCAATGGAAGGGAACCCCCTTTTTCAATAATCGAGTAAATCCTTTAGCCATTTCAGCGTAGTTTGGAATGAACCTTCTCAGGAAGTTATCCTTTCCTTGAATTTTTTGTATTTGAAGTAAGTTTGATGGTGCAGGCAAATCAAGAATGGCCTGTACCTTCAGTGGTTCTATTCGAATTCCTTATTTTGAGACTAAGAATCTGACCAATCGACCAAAACCAACACAAAACACACATTTGTGTGGATTGAGGCATATCCTGTAGTGTTGGCATCGTAAAAAAATGGCTCTCAAATGAATCGGGTGATTAGTCCGTTTTCGTGAATGCGCTGGTAAATCATCAAGATATGGTTGAACAATGTGCTTGATTTCGTTGAAAGCATAATCCATTGCTCTCTAAAAAGTTGCCCCTGCATTCTTTAAACCAAACGGGAGTTTGCGATATGCGAATGTGCCCCAGGGACAGATGAATGTTGTCTTATGTTGGTCATCTGGGCAAATATTGATTTGATTGTAGCCGGAAAATCCATCCATGAAAGAAAATATTTCACATCCAGCACAATCGTCAATAATTTGGTCGATAAAGGGTGTAGGATAGTTGTCTTTTGGACTATCATGATTAACATCCCGATAATCGATGCACACTCTAATGGTTCCTTGTTTTTCATAACAGGAATGATATTGGAAACCCACTTAGTTAGCGGAACAGGGTATATGAAACCAGCACGCAAAATCTTTTCAACTTTTGCTTTGATGGCAGTGGATTTCTTCAGATGAACAGGATGAAGCCGTTGACACACTGGTTTGGCATCAGGATACATATTAATAGTGTGTTCAACTATACTAGTATCTATGCATGTCATTTCCTCGTAAGACCAAGCAAATACGTCACGAAATTCACGAAAAAGAAAGCGATATGAATCAAGTTCTGATGGAGAACAAGATACATCGACGTGAATATTTTCTACAATGCCAGGTTTATTCGAAATATCGATAGAAATCGTTTCTTCAATATTTGATAAATTTCGCTTAGATTCAATTACATTAATCGAAAAAGAATTTGAAAAGAAATTTTGAATGGATGGGTGATATAGTTCACTGAGATTATTTTCTTCATAATCAGGAAGATGGGAACGATGATGATAATCTTCCCATGGTTCTCCTTCTGCTATCATAGATTCCAAAATATTTTCATCTGTCAAAAATTTTGAGGAAAATGGATCAGATGGAGTACCAAAATCTAATGAACGATCAACCCAAACACTCGGTGACGCTGATTTCAGATTTGTCACCCAAGCCAAATAGATTGATTGCTATTGTAGCTCAATAGCACTAAGCGGTAAAACATCATCCAACGTAGAAATATCAAAATCACCCGTACCCTTCCTTAAGCCAGATAGAGTGGAAGAGATCATGTAGCAGGTCTCTATGCTTGCAATTTTTGCCGACGTCGCTGGCGGCGGTAATGCAAAGGTTCCCATAAGAGTGGAATCCTTTAAGAGTCCTACACCAATGTTCTGGATTTCTAGTTGGGGTAAGTGAACATACGGAACGCTTCCAGTTACTTGCGAAGCGGAGGCAAAAAAGGATAATTGATTAATAACCATAATAGTACCTTTATGAGGAAAGGCAACCATTCTAAAATATGTATAAACAATTGCAGTCATCATATATACCCACGGTCTTCCGAGTAAAATATTATAGTCAAAGGGTCCGTCAATAACCTCAACATCAATACTTATTGTTTTGCCCCCTAATTCAACTTGCAGGTTATTAATAATACCACAAGTTTTATATGTTCTTCCATCAAAAGCCTTCAACGTCATTGATGATTGCGATAATCGTGGCGAGCCAAGTGACTTCCAACAGTTTAGAGAAATAATGCACGTAGATGCTCCCTCATCAATAATAGTACGATGAACAAGGTGATTGAGAACATTTACTTGGTTTTTAAACTCCCGTGGTGATCATTTTTTAAGAAGTTTTCCGGATTATCCACAGTATTGAGGAACATGTGTCGACATTTCGAATCCCAACTGGGATCCATCATCAGGACTATTAGAATGAATAATTTTTGAGAAGGGTTTTAGACCTTAAATAGAGATCAATTTCTTGAAAAAGAGCCGACCAAATTTTTGTATATCTGTATTTCTAATTATTTAATAATTTCATTTTCAATTTAATTTTATTATTAATTTTAATAATTACAATTCTAATAGTACTTTCATTCTTATTTATTTTATTTCACTAATATTTGGTTTTTAATTTTTAAGTTTGTTATTTATTATAATAGAATAACTAAATCAGTTTTTTAAAATATCATATATAAATTAAATATTTAGTTTTTTAATTTTTGAATATTATTAAACATAAATATAATTAATTAATTATAGTTTATAAATAAATAAATAAATAATTATATAATTATATAATTAATTAATGATTAATTTAAACAGATATAATTAGATATAATTAATTACAATTTAGTTAATTATAATTTAATTAATTATAAATATAATTAATTATTTGTTTAATTAATTATATTTACAATTAATTATTTTTATATAATTAATTAATTGTTTTAATTAATTATATTAATGATTTAATAAATATTATTTATATAATTAATAATTTTTATAGGAATAAAGTAGAAAATACTAATAATTATTGTTTAATTAATTAATTTTTATTTTAACCAAAATAAAAATCAATTACTTAGGAGTAATTATTAGAATTTTAATTTTTATACCAAATTAGAATTCAAAAGAGGGGGAACATACCTAAGAATCTTATACCTGAAAAACTATGTCTCGGCAGATGGTGCTTTGGAGGAGCAGATTTGTCGAAGAAGAGGTCTCCAAGTGTCACTGATTTCAATTCCCCCATCCCTATTAAGATTATCTGGATGCTTTATAATCTCAAGGGCCTCTCTTATCTTTCTTCTTTGATAGTGTTCTTCTCTCGCTTTACTTGGATGGAGAATTCTAATTCTGGTGGTAGCTGTGGCACATAGCCCGTATGATTAAAGACGACAAGATTAGAATCAGTTGGATCAATTCCACTAATGGCTGACAATAAAGCCTGCTTTTGGGAGGGACAATTTTGTAATACCTCAAGAGCAGAAATAGCTTAAGGGGATTGAGCCAAATCTTCAACTATATTATAATTTTGTGCAGCTCTTGCTCGAGGATTATATGTCGATTTATGAATTACTCCCTTCGATGGTTTAATCGTCAATTTAGGAATAACTGGAGGTGGTACTGATTCATTAGATGGATTCATTGTCGAGGTAATAGGTTGATCAGTTGGACTACCATAGTCTTTATTCCGCGTCGACACCAAAATATCTTGTGAAGGTTTTGTAGTGGATAACATTAACACTTGGGAACTAAGAGTTGGATCTGTAGCAACCAAATTTGTGTCTGGATTTGGAAATGGGTCTGTCAACACAGCTGATGCATTAGAAGTCTTGATGATTTTTGAGAATTCAGCACAGTGAGGACAATCCCTCACAAAGTGTTCCTCGTTACAGATTATACATGGATAACAAGGTTTCCGTGGTCCTGGCGGTTGATCAGATGATCGTTCCTGTGGGTTAGAAGTTTGCTTTTTCTTTGATTTCCCCTTTTTCTTACTTCCTGGTTGCTTATCACTTTTTCCTTTGTCAAATGAGACGACGTTGATTTCAGAAGTAGGAGCAGGATCAAATGCAATAGTGTTGTGTGTATTTACAGTTCCTATCAAGCCGTCTCTGACATGAGAGTCCTTTATTTGAGGAGGAACATTGAAATTAGATCGCGGCACATTTGGTATTTTCTCATAGAGCGTGCCAGACTGAGTATAAATCAAGTCTAAATATTGGGCAAGAGCGATGATTTTATCTTTTGTGACGACGCCACCTTTAGCCACATCCTCTGTTATGGATGGTAACAAGGATTTGATGAACCATTCAGCAAGGAGCTGATCAGGAACAAATGTCTTAACCATTCGTCGACAGTGACACCACTCATTAATATGATCTGAAATGTGAGTAGCATTACTTTGTTTGAAGTTGGTCAAGAGTTCCATTCCAGTTTCGTATCTGATCGGTAACTTGAAATGGGTCAAAAAGACAGTAGCCAAGGCAGTGAAATTGTCAAAAGAAGCTCTAGGTAATTCAATGTACCATTTAGCTATCGGACCTGTGAGCGTTCTCTAGAAAATACGTAATCGAATAGAATCATCATTTAGGGAATTTGATAAACACCATAAATGATAAGTCATAACATGAGTTGATGGGTCTTCTCCAGGGTTTCCATTGAAGTTAGGAATGTCGAAGGGTAATTTATGTGGTATCACCGTCCACCAAGGAGCATAATTGATAGGATCATTAGTTAACCAGTTTAAATTTGGTAATTCCAAGGTTGCAACAAAAGGCAATTGTCTATTAAGGTCAGGTTGAGCATAGCCAGGATAAGATGGAATTTCTTGGGCAACAGGTCTTTGAGCACCGACATATGGGATTTGTTGCTAGTAACCCAGATAGGGGTTGTTTTGCATGGAAAACGCTTGAGAGTTATGTTGACCAAAACCTGGAAATGTTACTTGTTGAATGAAGTTTGTTGAATTTGCGCCTGTGGCTACTAAGGGGTTTGTCCACCAAGATTATAACCCAAATTTGTATAAGTTGGATTCGGTTGATATGCATAACCAGATTGTGTTTGTGACATCCCATAAAATCGTGGACCAGCTTGTGAATAAATGATTCTTGATATAGGTTTTTGTAAATTAACCAAAGTATTTTTAGTCTGTGGACCCAAAATTTGATGATATTGAGTTGAAGAACTCGCCTGATAAGGTTGATGTACAATATTTTGATGTTGTAGCAGGGGTACAAATGTATTAACAAGTGGTATTGAAGTGGGTGTAACAGCTTGAATTGGTTGATATGATTGGACAACCGTTTGTGGTTGGATAGGCAGAGTGGGCTTCCATTGACAAACATTCATGTCAACATTAGTTTGACCAAAATGTAACTGAGTAATGTCATATTGGGTGACCATAGGTTGCCCCCCAACATAAGGAGGATAATAAGGCCGAAAATATTGTTCACCGAATGTTGGGAGTGCAGTTGATATGGTATTTAAAGGAATTGACCCATAATGAATGGCTTGATATTTCACTGATGATGGATTTAATAAATCAAGTCGTTCAGTACTAACTATAGGACTACCAGTTAAAACACCAGATGATGACATTGGCAAAGACCATGAACGTGAAGGTGCACAAGAGAAAGTGCCAGATAGTGATTTGTAACCTGTTGGGACCGAAGGGCCACCTTGCAAATATGACTCTGGTGATGTTGTGAACATCGACGGAGTAGCGAGGGTAGGAGCTGATGTAATTGGAACAACAGACCCAACCGAAGATGCTGGTTCAGACATGGTTGTTTTACCAAATGTATACCCTCGAAAATCGACGGGTGATTGAACGACAATAGGATCAACAAAAGCAGATGGAAACGATTGAGGAAATGACTGGTACAGGTAAAGGTCTCCCCCAAAGTGGGTTTGACTTAAAGGTGTATCAGGTTGTGGGATTTCTTCAATCGCGATTAAACCAGGAGGAAGAACTTCACCGTGAGGCCCAAAATATATTTCAGACGGTTGACTATGTGAAATAGGAGTTTCAGTGGCTACAGATACTCGTGGAGTGACCAAGGTAGGAACAACTTCCGGCTATTCAGATTTAGGATTCATAGATTCTGGCAAAGAAGAGACAGGATCTAGATCAATATGTGTTTGAACAACTTCGGGTCCAGGAGATATGGTCTGAGCGATTGAATGGATCGTGACCACGGGGAGCTATGAAGACTCTGTTTCGACAACAGTAGACGAACCAGGATGTGTGGAAAAAATTTGAGCTAACTCTGGATTAAAAGATGATGTTTCTCCAGAGGTACGAATTGTACTTGATTCGGCAGATCGTGATCGCCTTCGCCTAGCAGAAATAACTTCCAGTGGTAAAGGTGGTTTTAAAGCTAATCTACGCGAACGACAGGGGGTAGGATTGTGTTCTTCTATGATTACTGATTTATTTTATCTAAAAACAAATAAACAAAAAGAGGGTAATGCTAGGAAAAAGGGGTTACCAAGAAACTGTGAACTGCAGAATACCTCTTGGCGAACTAAGAAGTACGTGCAGGTAATCTCCTCGAATGTTGTGTTCGGTGTATCACAATTTCAAGGCGGCTGACTCAGTTCACTATGGATGGATAGCACCTAAAATTTGTCCTCCCAAATATACCCGAAGGTACGTGGAGGCCCAAGTCCGTATTAGTGATGTCTGATGCAAAAATGCACAGTGAGAGCACCCTTTTATACTTATTGTACTGTAACACCGCCCGATATACCCGAAAGTACGTGGACGAGCTACAATATACTTACATACGTGGAGTGATATTTCACACTTGGAATGTATCGCAGACAAGTTAATGACAGCTGCTATGTTTTATGACACCAGAACACGTCTCTAGCCTAGACCTCTAAATGTTATCGTTAATGTTCGAAAGCGTTGTTAAGTAAATTGAGATTTATTTTATGTTGATCTTGCTTAATAGTTTGCCTTTCAGGTTCACCACGATGATGTATATGAAATTCCTAAAATGCAAGCTAAGAATGATAAAAAAACTTTCACTTTCATCTTTTTCAATGAAAGACCTAGCTACTAAGGGAAGAGAGCAAACAATTTGAGATCAAACAAATCAATGAACCAAACAAATCAATGAATCTCAAACTAAATGTAGATTTCATAATGTTCCTTTTGCAAAAAACACACAATCCTACATGCAAATGCAATTTTTTCTTTTCAGTTTCTTTAATGTTATGAATGCATAAAAGAAACTAGGTGCACTAGATCAATAATCGAAATGCCTTTTACTTTCGAGAAACGAAGAATACAAACAACTGTTGGAAACACGATTGTCGTTAGACCAAAACCCGCAGGCATTAGTCTCCGCTACAATCGCCAGAGTTAGGATCCACGAGAGGCGATTATTCCATGTCACGAAACACGTGGGGAGCGTTGAACCTAATGTCCAACAATCTTCCCCCCAACGCGAGCCAGGTGAGTTTCGAACTCGAGACCTGTCGCTCTGATACCACTTGTTGGAAACATGATTGCCGTTAGACCAAAACCCGCAGCATTAGTCTTCGCTAAAATTTCCAGAGTTAGGATCCACGAGAGGCGATTAGTCCATGTCACAAAACACGTGGGGAGCGTTGAACCTAATGTCCAACAACAACAATTTCTCTTTTGAAGGAAAAATGAGGATTTCAACAACAATTTCTCCTATCAAGGAAATGAAGATTTTACAACAATTTCCTATTTTGAAAGAAAATGATTCTTAATGCGATCATAAAAATTACTTTGAAATCAATTTGTCAATGATAATGAAAAACTTTTTTAAAACAACATTGAACAAAATTTCAGTCAAAGGAGAATAAATATATAGAGTTACTGGTCAATAGAGCATGAAACTTTTCAGAACAAATCAACAAACAAAATTGAAGTAAAGTACAAAGTCAGATTCAAGGGGATTTGTTCCTTTCAGGAGCCAACGCAGTCTCCAAAGGGAGACAGTGCTCTGCAACGTAGGCTGAGAAGGAAGACAATGCTCTGCAAATCACTGTGCCCTGACCAAGGGTGCATTGAGTGCAGTAAACAAAGAAAAAGGTATTGTTTGGCTTGCTAACTTTGCAAATTAAGCTCTGAAAAAGTCTAATATTTATGTGAAACAGCTACTGGGTGGATTTAGAAAGCAGATCAGAGACTAAAACACCTAGAAACAAGGGAAGTTCTCCCTAGCGGAGTCACCAGTTTGTTGGGCCAGAATTGTAATCTACGGATAAACTACGCTTCCCTAGACCGGTGTCTAGTCTAGAACAACAGGTGAAAGACTATACTAATGTTTCTCCTAACTCAGAACAGATACACAGAGAGGATTGGATGCTTACTTGTTTTAGTTGCTTCCAAATGGCTCCTTTCTGTCGCTTCCACCACAACTTCAAATTCAAGTAGTTTCAAATAGCTGAATGCTTCCTACAAGAAAGAACACTGAAACAATAGAAGATGCAATAATATAGATATCTATTCAAGCTAGTTAGCTAAATTAGTTAAGTATAAACTACATTCATCAACCAAGATTTTACAATATGGAAAATCAAAGTAAACATAGATGTATGTAGGGAAAAACAAGAAGTAATCTTTATTGATGATAGAAGGAGAGGTTACAACCTAGTGACTAATTTGTAGTGACCTTCCAGCAGAGTTCCCAAGTCTCATCACAGCATAAGTCTCTCCAGCACAGCTCCACAAATCAAACTCTCTATTGAAAATTCTCTAGTGTTTCCCAACTCAAATTCTTCCTTCTAAACACTTAGATCTGTGTTCAATTTATAGATGAACTGTAGGTTGTTTTGTAATCAATAACATTCCAAAAATAGGCAAGACATGTTTCCATTCATGTAGATGTCAAATGGACACTTGGATCCGAAGCATGACACATGTGAACCCTTCTAGAAGACACTAGCCAAGTGGAGATTCCGGAACAATGAGAATTTCGCTCCCAATGTGACCAACGCACCTTTGAATGTCGGGAAGTGCTTTGCAGAGAAGCCTTGAATGGGGCTACTTGCATATGCAACGCACTTAGGCCCCTTAGAGCCTGCGTTGGTGAGCTCCCACATGTTTAATAATAAGCTTCAAACCATGGAAAATCCTTGCTTGATGAAAGTCTTGCTTGATTCATGTTGTTTCCTGTCTTAGGGCATGTAGCAACTGAGATTATAGGGAATGATAGACCCTTGATCATCGGTTCTGGAGATGATGCCCAGTTAGCCAGGTCATTGGGAATGGTGCCCAAATTGACCTATAACAATAATTTATTTTATTTTTACTTAATTTTATCTTATCTAGTCCAAATGTTAAACAAGGCATTACAACATCTCTACCATACGAGAGTTAGCTCAATTGGTTGAATTTTGGCACTTTCTAAGTTAGGATAAGTTTGTCTATTTGTTCTTACAGTGCATTCATCATGGGTTCATATATTTTATGCTTCTTTATTTATTAATCCCATTTTCCCCTCTTTTGTGCACCCTTCTCCTTTGAGCATTGATTGGGTTTCTATGATCACATTTACTGCTATCAAAATTTCAAAAGCATTTGTGAAGGTGCAAGTTGAGTATGGGACATTAAATCATGGAGGTCATTTTACTTCCTTATTGTTTACATTAGTTGTTCAATGGGAGTAAAAAAAAGTGAGTATGGGACATTAAATCATGGAGGTCATTTTACTTCCTTATTGTTTACATTAACTGTTCATTGAGAGTAAAAGAAAGTTGTTTCTTTTTTTTCATTCTCCACAAAGTGATTGTATTAAGTCATCTCAAGGATTTTGTTTGAATGGAAGTTGCTCATAATCAAGATCTTGAAGATGACACCATTTATCGACATTCCTTTAGATGGATGGTGAGATCCCTTAGATCTACCTCAATGCTAGTCCATATACACGAATTTTGACATGTTATTTGAACAACCCGTTATGATATTTAAGGAAAAATATTATTTTCCCTTATTACTACCTTCCATCCTCCCATTACCAATAAGTTAAAAGGAACATTCTTTTTTTATCTAGTCTTCTTACTCTTACTCATATATTGGCTTGAATATTGCTTAAACATTGATTTCTTAAACAAATGAGAATACCTAATTATCAAAGGTGTTGCACAATGAGTCTCTAATTTTGGCTAGTGATCATTTTTCCTCTGCTTTAAGGGAAAGTTGGTCGGCTTCTTCCATTGTTCTTGGAGATAATAATTTAATCTAATTTTGAATGTGAATTTTAGACCATTTACATACCTTGCTACTATTTTCACATCTTCTTCTATGTGACTTTCCCTTATATTCAACTTTTTAAATTCCTTCGTATAACCTTTCACACTCATTTCCTTCTAACTCAAATTACGAAGACTCTTGAACAACTATTTGTAGTAATCCCTTGGCATGAATTTGAGGATGAGGATAATTTTATGTTGTGTCTCACACCTTTCCACCAAAACCTTCCCCATGATGATCTTAATCTCCTAGTAAAGATCAATGGTTTGCACGTATTTGGTTTCCTGGGAGCAATTGTTGCGTGGGTATGGTATCCAATTGCCAACACTTTCCTTTATTTTTGCATCTAAAATAAATCTCCTCTCTACCCGGGTTTCATTCTCTACCACATAGAACTAGTGGTACTCTCCTAGTAACGAGTTGTTGATGCCTTCGCATTAAGTTGGGATCTCTAATAAGGATTTCCACATTTTCTATGTCATCCACAACAATCGTGGGAGGAGCTAACACACACCGTGGTGGGGGACATAATAGAATTCATAGGGATGAGAAGGAGGTGAATAGGGAAAGGGAGACCAAAAAGCACCAAGTGCAACCGCAACCAAAGGGGAGGATACATAGAGAGACATCCAAAATAAAAATGAAGCCCCAAACAGAGCAATAAGGAAACAAAACACGAAGAAGCGAGTATGGAAAAAACAAAGAAAGATGGGCAGAGGGAAGAGGCCACCCTACCTCATTAACTAATAAAATCCTTGCATAGATATAGGAGATGAAATAGAATAACATGCTAAGACTAAAGAAACTTGTCAAAACAACATAGGGAGTAGGGTGTGCCTTTGAAAATTTTTAAATTTTAAAGCCAACTAACTAGATATGAAACCAAGGTCGTAGCCACCATGGTTGGTTGAAACACCAGACCTAAGCTACAATAATGGAAATGTGAATTGGAAGGAGCAACAAATCGTGTGAGAGTTGGAGTACCCACCAACTGTGAAGGCTACACAATTATGTTAAAACCATAGTATTAGATGTATAATTTCATATTTCAAATTTTATTTTCCATAGATGTATTATTTAATATTTAATATTAATTTTTTTCCATGAAACCAAACACCTACCCTCTAACTTGTAGGAAAGGATAATATATTCTTTAAGGCTTAAGGCCATACAAGAACAAGATTCAAAGCCATTAGAAGAAAAATCATTCTTCCCAACCTTTTGAGATAAACCTAATTGACAATTTAATATTTAATTATTTATTTTATGTATAATGATAAGGAGGATTAATCAATTCATAACTTTGAGTTCTCGAACCTAAAAAACTTAATAATTTATTTATTTATCTTAACATTGTTTTTTAATGATAAAAAAAATTAAGAAAAATTGTCTTCTATTTTTTTGGTTTTGATAGGTCAATCTGGAATATAGAGTCCTCCGAAGGTAATGTAGTTCACTCATTACAAGACTTTCAAAAATAGGCCTCTCAATATTTTTCGAAGTTCTTCATGGCCGAGAGTGGGTTTGATCTTTCATGCCAAGGTTGGGCACTGCAATATTATGAGTGAATTTTTGACTGCACAACAAATGAGAACCTGGGAAGGGAGGTATCAATTGACGAAATCTTGGGGGTGCTAAAAATTTTTCGACTGCACGACAAATGAGGCCCTGGGAAGGGAGGTATCAATTGACGAAATCTTGGGGGTGCTGAAATTTTTTCACGGGACAAGAGCCCATGCCCGGATGGTTGGTCAACTGAGTTCTTCATCCATTTCTTCGATATGATGCGGAAGAAATCCGCGAAGTGGTGGATCGGTCCAGATTGACAGGGCATATTCCAGGTGACATAAATTCCATCTTTCTCGCTCTTATCCTTAATTACTCCTGTCCAAACCATTTCAGGGACTTTCACCCGATTTCCCTCTGCAATGTGATCTATAAAATCACATGCAGAATTAAGGGGGTTCTTTCTCAGTTCATCACCAGAGAGAAATTAGGTGTTCTCCCAAGGAGGTCGATCCACAATGCAATTGTAGCAGCTCAGGAAGTAATGCACTCGGTTCACTCAAAAAAATTGGAATCCCTCATCATGAAAGTTGATTTCTTGAAAGCCTTTGATTGTGTGGATTGGTTGTTTATCTGGGTAATCCTTCTAAAGATTGGAATCTCTATCTCCAATATTCGATGGATCATGGCCTGCATCTCATCTGTCAATTATGTTGTCTTAATTAATGGTTTTCCCTTGAATTTTTTTAAGGCAGGTCGTGGCCTTTGCTAGGGATTGCCCCTCTCCCCCCTTTATATCTTCATTTTAGTGATGAATGGGCTTAGTTATTTTCTCAAGGAGGCTCAGTGGTTGGGTAGCTTCGAAGGCTTCTCCTTTTCTCCAATTGTTAATATATCTCTCTCTCTATTTGTGGATGATCTCCTAGTGTTTGACAGGCTAATAAGAGCTCAATGTATCCATCTCCACTATTTGTTCCAACGCTTTTGGGTGGCTTCCAGGCTACAGATAAATGGCAAAAAATCACTTCTCCTATTCGTGACTGGGGATAGAGGGGAAATCGATTTCATTGCTGAGCTCTTTGGAGTTCAACAAAAACACATCTCAAACGACTTTAGTTATCTTGGTTTCAGGCTGAAGCTCTATGGATACAAGTCCACTGGCTGGATGTGGTTCGTGGATAAATTTAAAAATAAAATTCAATGTTGGACCAATAGATAGTTAAAATTAGGTGGTAGGTATGTCTTGGTCCAAGCTGTGCTCTAGCAGCTTGCAGTTTTCTGAGCACACCTATTCTTTCTTCTTGTTTGAATAACCTCTCTTCTCAAAGCAATGATCTCTCACTTCATATGGTCGGGTGCTAAGGAGGGTAGAAAGTTTGACTTGTGCAAGATGGATGCAGTGTCTACTCCCAAGCAATATGAGGGTTGGGGGCTGATGGAAGTGCACACCTTCTCTCAGGCCCTTCTCCTAAAATCCCTGTGGCAAGCGCTCAATGGGTCAGGGATCTGGCAAGCAATAATAAAATTAAATACTTAGATGGGCCGCCCCTTCTTCAATTTTTTCAAAACACTCCCTTACCGCTAAGAAAATAATCTTATATTTGGCAAGGTTTTAAAAAAGTGATGGAGATCCTTGCTGGTTGGCTGGCGTGGAGCTTTGGAAATGGTAAAAATATTCTTCTGGGAAAAGACATAATAAAGGGCTTTGTTTCTGCTTTGAGTATGGATGAACATCTCAAACACGTCTTGGAACAAAAGGGGATTTCTTTCCTTGCTCATGTCATTTCACATTGGCAACAAGGATGCCCGGTATGGAAAGTGGCCTCCTCCTTAGGCTTGAGTGGGGAAGACGTCGATTATTGGAATTCCTATTTGGAACAACTGCAATCAGGGGGCTTTTTCTGCACCCAGGGGGTGATTGCATCACTTGGGAAGGTGCACTGATCGATGGGGCTATTTCGGTGGCAAAGACCTAGCAGCATCTAATCCTCAATCTTGTTGAGAGCATTGAGCCATTCCCCTTCAAACCCTTCTGGTCAAGAAATATCCCAAACAAGATCTTGTTGTTTGGCTGGTTAGTATGGATAAACAAAATCTTGACTTGGGACAATCTGATCAAGAGGGGCTTCTCTGGTCCTGGCCTCTGTATCTTGTATCACTCCCAGTCTAAAACCATTTCCCACCTTTTCCTCACCTGCCTAGTCATTCTCAACCTTTGGTCCCTCTTCTCCTCCTTCATCCCCCTCTCCGATTGGAGCCCTATTTGTGTCATTGACACCCTCACCTCCTGGGAAGTAGCTCCTCAGAGATTCCGCTCTCTTCCATTCTTCTTCTTTTGGGAATTCTAGACAGCAAGGAACCACTTCATCTTTGAAAATAGACTAGTGATTATTGCCCACATCCATGGGGCAATAATGTCTTGGATTGCTTGCCATCCTTCCTCTCCTCCTCCCATCAAATATCTCTCTCACCATTACCGTCCCTTTCCTAATTCCTTGCCTGCTACTTTCTTTGACGGGTTTGAGCAGGCTGGCACATGTAGCTACGGGGCTTGGATCAAGTTGGAAAATGGGGACAAATTCCACATCTTCTGGAACAGTGGTGTAGGAACAAACACCAAGGTTGAGGTTCTTGCTCTGTGAAGCGTCCTTTATAATCTCCAACTTTCCTCCATCCACATCTTTGGAGATGCCAAGACTGTTATAGATGGAATTTCAGGGAATTCACTATTTCAGCGTTCGAGATTGGAAGGTTGGATTGGACGCATCAACTTTCTCCTCAAAAGGCTCCATGGTCCTCCTCTAATGCACATCTATTGGAAACTCAATACTCGAGCGGACTCTCTCTCCAAACGTGGCCTGGATGCCCCTTTCGGCTCTATCATTGTTTTGCAATTCATAAGCAATCAACAGCCCGTGTCGAGATCCTATCCGCTTCCATGATGTCTGTTTTGCTCCTCATAGATCGTCGCATCTGCAATTTCTGGAGCAATCAACATCTCCAGTTTTGGTTCGTATGCAATTGAATCCTTCTCATTAGGATCACTGCTACACTGAGTTTGTTTATGTTTGTTTTTATATCCTATGAAAAGAATGCATATGCTAGAATCTGTTAAAAGTACATGTATTTGAATTGCTTGCATTGGGGCATAATTTTGTGAACTTAAATAGCATGAGATGTTAGATTCCGAAAGATAGAAGTTTTTTTGTTCTCATGTTCGATCAGGAAGTTAATTTGATCATCTCTCCAGATTATGTACCTATGTTCTCATCAATATATGGTGTTTTTTCCTCTCTGAGAAAAAAAAGGTTAACATGTTGTGGAAATAAGAAATGTTACAAGTATTTTGAAATTGAGATTTAATATGGGCATATACAATGTATTTTAAGAGTGAGTGATTTTCATTATTTTATCCAATGGTATTTTATAATTTGTCCAATGTCCAATTTCAATATAAGATTATACCAATGTCATTAATTTCTTAAGTTATTATAATCAGAAAAATAAATACTTTTGTTATGTTATAATAAAGTTAATAATAATTTGTTTTGTTTTAGAAAAAATAAATACTTTCATAAGTGCCTAAAGCATTCTTAGTAGCTTAAGGTTCAAAAATGGAAGTTCATGAGTAAACAAATTCTTGTTATTGTTAATAGGTTAATGATATTTTTATAATACATTAGTTTTCTATTTTTCTCTATTTTTTCATTACACCATAATTTTTATTCTAATTTAAATGTGATAATATTTTTATATCCATATTTTACAAAAACCTCTCTTCTTATTATGCAATATTTTTATGTTGCTCTCTCCTATTATCTAATGATGGATCATTTCTTTGTATCTCTTATATACAAGTAACTTTTATTGAAATTTAAAATAATATTAAAAAAATCTTAATTTTTATATTAATTAACTTTTATATATAACAAATAAACCTATAATAAAATTATATATCATATAATAATATATTTTAATTATATTTATAACTATAAAAAAAATAACTAATTTAATAAATCACTCATTAAATATTTGGTATAGGTCAATCAAGCCACTTTCATTTTGTGTAAGAAAAACCTCTAATCTACCCGGTAACTCATGATTGAGGGAAGGTGGTTTACATTTTATAAGTTTCACTTGTTTATAGAATTTTGTTGAAGAAAACTTCCGATCCTCGTTATGCCTTTTGGTTTTGTTTAATTAAATTAATCACATATGTAGGTAGGTTTAATATTCATGACGAGGTAAAAGACCAACATGCAACTAGGTATAGTTTGTTGTAAAAGGGAAGGGAAGGGGAGGGGAGGGGAGGTACCCCTCCACTATAAAATTTATTTTTAATAAGTATTTTTAACTCTTTAACAAATTAGATTGATGAGACCAACGTGCAAGTAGGTATAGTTTGTTTATTTTTAACTTTTTAACAAATAAGATGGATAAGACCAATATGCAAGTAGGTATAGTTTGTTGTAAAAGGGGAGGGGCAGGGAAAGATAAGGCGAGAGAGAGGTACTCATCCATCATAAAATTTATTGTTAATTTTTTAACAAATTAGATTGATATTTTGAAGATTTTTGGTTTAAGCCCAGCTCTTTTGTTTCACTGCCATCATTATTTGCCATCATGGCCATGGGATAAGGTTCACAGATTTTACATTAGGGAAAGTTTAGCACATAATAAAGTAGCAGCAATTCATTATGAAGAATAATATAGAGGAATTAAAATAAATGTTAATTTTAGCATTGATTCTAAGATTTAGAAATGTTGTTTTTCAACATTGATTTTAATATTTAGCAATTAAATTTTAAATTCAGAGATATCACCTCTTTCAATAACAAACATAGCGTTTAGCAAATCCATCTCAGTTACTAACAGCTGAGGACATTTAACAGAGCCGGCATGGGGACACTCCTTCCTATGCTCTCTTTGCTGCAATGTAGCCTCAACTAATGGTAGTTTCTCAGACATTACCAACTAATGGTAGTTTCTCAGACACTACCAGTATTTTTGGATGTGGCAACCCTCCTCATATTGTAAGCTCATAAGGCTTTATAGATTACTAGATCATCTACAGTGTCGCTCCTACTCTGGCTTTCTTCGTTCTCTTTTTCCGTTACAGTGGCCATTTTGACGTTTCTGTTTTATGGATCCTCTGCGGTTTGGTAACCATTATTAACATCATTATTAAAATCAGTGGCCTTTGGTTTGTATATTTTCTGAAAAGGATAATCTTATGTTGCACGAGTTTTTGGTATGTGGGTATTTCTAATAAGCAGAAATAAGTATCTTGTAAGGCTATAAGTTTTGCTCAAATTTACAAGAAACTTCAAGTTGGGAGCGGCAATAATATAATATATCAAAATTTAATATATATTAAAAATAAACATAAAATAATTTATTTATTTCCATCCAAATCTTGCCATCTTCATTTGGATAGAAGAGTTGTCCATAAATAGGTTGTTTCTCTTAGTTCCAGACCCATATCCATATCTAGACCCCGCGGCATACCCTTCTTTTCGCACAATTCTATCAATTTAAGCAGCATCCATGCTGGCAGCATCAAATAAACCTAAGTTTGCGCTTATTCATTGCAGTGAAGCTCCCAAAATGTCAAAAAATTATCGCAGTGAAACTCCCAAAAAGCTCAAAAGTATCTATTTAAGCTCCTGATGATTTTGGAACGTTTTCCTAAAAGCTCCCAAACTCCAGAAGCGAAAAAACTTGGAGTACGTGCGCTCCAATATCCATGTAACTCTGGGATAATCCCATCTTGTTATTTTTTTGAATTTTTGGTAACAAGATTGGGCTTTATTGGTATAAAAACCAAAAGGAAAAGGAAAAATTGTTTGGATTAATGGCTCGTCCTGCCCTTTACTTGGTATTTTAATTTTTTATCTTTATGAGAGGAACTTATTTTTTAAATGACATCATTCTCGATGAATTCTTTCTTATACGCTCACTCGTTCTTTAAATGAGTAGACAGTCACACTTGTATATGAACATCACAGATATTGTTAATGTTCAATGGAAGCTACATTATTAGGAAAATAAAATTCAACAGTAATTTTCTAACTAGCATTCCCTTGAAAATATCAAATTTATTAACAGCACATCAAAATGTAATCGACTTCATTTTAAAACCTCTTTTGTCTTTCAAAAGCTGCTCAAACCCTGTAATTCACAGAGGATAAGGTAGGGCCAAGGGGGTCACCAAGCACTAAAGACAAAATTTCAAAACCAACCACCGCCGTTTCTGTTGTAGGTGCATGACTACTAGAGTTACAGCAGGGTCCTTGCAAGCCGTGGGAAGGGGTAAAGATGGAGAAGGATATCCAAACTGACTTTTTTTTTGGAAAAGGAGACGTTTGCAGGACTGTATGAAAAGGAATCCACAAGAACAAGGTTTATTAGAAGTGCGACATAGTCACCGCAGTGAATGTAAGTTCAGGATTTTCTTGCTTTTGAGCTCTTGAGATCCCAATTACAAAATGGAAGGAGGTAGTAACGTAAATGAAATTCCTTCTCTCTTGATGCTTTAGAAAAACTTACCAGCAATTTTTTTTTCTCAAAACGAATCAGAAGTGTTGGAATGAAAGTTGAAAAAAATCCAAGAAATTTAATGGTCCAGCGTTTCTTCTCTGGGTTGTGATTCGTGAAGAAACAGGCAGGCTCTGCGTAGTAGTGAGTTATCCATGATGGGATGCACTGAAGAATACAGAAAAAGGATTTTTCAATATCAAAATAGAACACAAGCCTGGCCTATAAGATGTGCTAATAGGAAGCCCTGGGTTCTTGAAGAGCAAGGGCGTTTTCCTAAGAAGATAGATCCATTGTTCTCTTTTGAAAATGTAGGACCATTTAGAATTTCTAGATGGGTTCATCTCCCCAAACTCCCAAACGATCTCACCATAGTGTTTGTTTGTAACATCTTAGCGTCACCAATAATCCTTACAAGAACACTCTCCATCCTTGAAATGATGATAACGGTTGGCATCTCTGAGCACAATTTCTCGTGCAACAATCTTGGAGACAAACTTTGTTGCAGAGTGGCAGTCACCACACACTCGAAGATTTTTAACAACCCGAATAGTTGTCCCAGGGGATGTGTTTAATAGCCCAAATGCAATTGCCAGCTTCTCACTATGGTGGCAAAGAATTTGTTCCTTCTCCTCTTCAATTACATCATTCAGAACATAACTCATATCAGGAACATATCCTGCTGCCTTCATCTCCCAAGATAACCTCTCCAACTCTCTATAGATTTCCTGCATTTGTGGGTGTGTCTTGTTTCCTATAGAGAAAGCATGCACCTGTTTATTGACCTCAATCCAACTACACCCAGGTTTCTTTCTTATGCCTCTGTCTTTCATCATTTTCCTTACCTTTTCAATGCCATCCCACCTGTGAGCTGCAGCATAAATATTTGAGAGAAGCACATAGGGAGCAGCATTTTGAGAGTCCATCTCAAAAAGATGCTCTGCTACCAGTTCTGCCAATGCTATGTTACTATGTACTCGGCATGCACCAAGCAAACAACTCCACAAAGCTGCATCAGGTTCTATTGGCATTTTGCTGATAAAGGTTTCTGCTTCTTTCAAACGCCCGGCACGTCCAAGAAGGTCCACCATGCAGCCGTAATGCTCCATTGCAGGTTCAATGTGATAGTATTCATTCATGCTATTAAAATACTTATAGCCTTCATCCACTAGGCCTGCATGGCTGCAAGCATACAAAACAGAAACTAAAGTGACATGGTTTGGGACCATGCCATTTTCTTGCATTTGTTCAAAGAGTTTTAGTGCCTTTACACCACAACCATGCATAGCATATCCCCCAATCATGGCTGTCCAGGAGACAACATTTCGTTGATGCATATTGTTAAATAACTCATGTGCTTTCTCTATCCTCCCACACTTGGCATACATATCTATCAGAGCATTCAGTAGTACAATATTTGACTCTAATCCACTTTTGATTATACTTTCATGAATCTCTACACCTTGTCCCAGGGCCGCCAATTTGGCACATACTGGGAGTATACTTCCATAGGTTTTTGAGTCTGGATTCACACCTTCAGATTTCATTTGTTGAAAAAGTTCCAGTGCCTGCTCCCCATGCCCATTCTGTGCGAGTCCTGCAATCATCGCATTCCATGAGACCACGGTTCTCAGAGGCATTTCTTCAAAGAGTTCCAGAGCCTTATCAACAAGCCCACTCTGTGCATATCCTGAAATTAATGCTGTCCAGGATAGCACATTTCTTTCAGGCATTTTTTCAAACAGCTTCCAAGCCTCTTCAATAAGTCCATTCTGTCCATATCCTGCAATCATTGCATTCCATGAGACTACAGTGCGCTGATCCATTTTGTCAAATAAATCATGGGCTTTTTCTATTCTACCACATTGAGCATACATGTCTACAAGGGCAGTCATCACAAAGACATTAGATTGAAATCCACGTCTTATTATTTCTTGATGGATTGCCACACCCTGTTCCAGAGATGCCAAGTTGGCACATGCGGGAAGAACACTTACAAAAGTGAAGTGATTAGGTTGGATGCCCGTTAACTGCATTTGGTGAAACAATTCCAATGCTTCCTCAGCACAACCATGCCTTGAGTAACCTGCAATCATGGCAGTCCAGGAGAAAACATTTCGTTGAGGCATTTTGTCAAACACTTCACGCGCCTTCTCTAAGCAGCCTTGTTTTGCATACATGTTTACAAGGGCAGTCGCCACGGAGACATGAAATTGAAACCCATTTCTTATAATTTCTTCATGGATATCAATACCATGTTTCAGAGATGCCAAGTTTGCACATGCCGAGAGTACACTCGAAAAGGTGAAGGGATTGGGTTGGAAACCTGTTTCCCCCATTTGATGAAACAGCCTCAATGCCTCCTCAGGAAACCCATGCCTCGCATAAGCAGCAATCATTACAGTCCACGAGCACACATCTCGTTCGTGCATTTGGTCGAAAACTCTGCGAGCGTCCGCCAGATTTCCACACTTGATGTACACATCAATCAGCTTATTCTGCACCAGTCTGTCTTCAATAAAATGGATTCCCCTTTCGATCATAAGGGCATGAATTTGCTTGCCCTCAGGTGAAGTTTTACTGTGAATGCAACACTGCAAGAGATAAACATATGTAAGAGAGTCTACAGGGCTGTTTGTAATTTGCAAAATGTTGAGTGCCTCCTTCAAACGGTTTTGTTTACAGAGTGTTCTCACATCGTGCACAGAAAAGTTGTTGGCTTTGACCTGCACACGATAACTAGTCGAAGTAGATAAACTACACTGACGCTGGAACACAACAAACAATACCGACATTTTCTTTTTCGTCTGATTGATTAAAGCTTGTCCCATTTTCCATTGCTGTTTATTCTCTCAGACGGAATCAGCTAAATCGGGAACAGCGATTTTAGTTCCTCGTCCTCTTTTCGGGGCAAATTCTTTGACCACCACTTCAGGCTGGGAAGATTTATCCGCTCAGCTTATACTGTTGCCTGAATAAGTTTTGCCGTGTAATTAAATGTCCAAACAGAATGACCGAGGAACGAATTAATAATTACATAAACTCGCTGTTTAAGTGATTCCATGTCTTGCGAAATTTAAGTGAATTGTGTTGTCTTAAATTAGTTTAAAATCTTATTTTAAAATAAAGCTTTAATTATGATTAAAGTTCTCATTACCACGTAGAAATATATAAAATACTTGTTTGTAATCCATTATATTAATTAAATGGTTGAGAAATGTAGATACTCAACAAAAACATTTATTTGATAATACATTTCTCATTATTTTAAATTATTCTTAATGCACTAGGTTATAATGCATTGCTTTTTAAAGTCAAACGTAAACTAATGGATTTGACATTAAAAATTTGCACATTTCTTATACTCCAACATTACACCTTAAAAACATATTATTTCTTCAAATATTTTAAAATCATTTTACATACATTTGATTTGCTATGATTTTATTCATTTTATTATGTAATGAATATCAGGAGTACATATGATATTATATTTTTTTATAAATAAATAGATATATTTTTAAATAAAATATATTAAAAATTCAATATTTTCAACTCAATAAATTCAAATTTAACACATTTATATTTAATTTCATTTTTGCAAATACCTTTATTATAATTATTTTAATACAATAAATATTTATAAATCAAATAGATATATTTTTAAATAAAATATTTAAAAACAACATTATGGGAAAAAATCAACATTCTTCGACGCAACAAGATCCGTATTCACCTCTTTTGAATGCAAGCACATCTTATCTGATACTTGTGATATTATAATATGATAAACTAAAATGTTCACAACATTTTAATTTTTAACAATAAATATTTTCATTCTTATAACTTTACCATATGCATGATATGCAATATATGCTACTTTTATATCATATAATAAATAATTTCATTCTTGTAAGTTTACCATATGCATGATACGCAATATATGCTACTTTTATATTATATTATCAGAAATATAAATATTTTATAATATTTTAACTATTTTGATATGGAATGATTATATTTAATAATTTTATAAAGTGGAGATAGTTGATTTATATATTTATGTTATTTTGTATGTATTTTAATTTTATAAATGTTTAAAATTCGTATAATAATAATACAAAATTTAGTTCACAAAAATAAAATAAAAATCAAATTTAAATAAAATAACTATTTTTTAACTTTTATAATATTAATTATAAAAAAAATTAACTTTATTTTTTTTAACTTTCTATAATACTAATTATTGCTATTGTTACCGATCCACATATCTGATATTACTATAACTATAATACGTTAGGATTAAACTTTACTTTATTTAGCACTTTGGATTTTGGTTAATTTTCTTACCATGATGTAACTTTATTATATAACAACTTGATTTTGATTGCTTCGTTTTCTATGTATATGAATGAGTATCTTGGATCGCACTCTCAAAAGGTTATATGCCAATGTCTCGACTGAGTATACGAGTTGTTTTTAGTGCGACTTTTTGAAGGTTTTTCCGGCGGATTTTTTTGGTCTAATTTCTCTAAAATTCGGCAGGAATTCAGTGAAAACAGAAATTTGGCAGGTAACCTTGCACAATCGAAGTGTCCTAGGGGCTTTTTAGGGTGCTGAATCCATATATATAGTCAAAAAACCGGTTTAAATAACATAAATCAAGATTTCACCTCAAAAAGTTTCACCGGATTCTGGCACCGGAAACTCCAAAAAGTCACACTAAAGAAAACTCCCTGAGTATATGGTTTGAACCTTAAACATTTGACATGACATGTTTGTAATTTATACGTAAGATTTGTTGTAAGCCTACCTATCGTATTATCTGATGAGGTGGTTGTATGAATCACGCTTGGGAATATAGAACTCTCTCGAAGGCTAGTTGTCATGCATAACCTTGTTTCATGAGCTTCGGTGATTAGTACACTTGTATAACAATCTCACCATCGATTTTTCAAGGTTTATAATTGACGGTCATGAGCTTAGAAAATTAGTTAAGGGTAACTACCCCCTTTTAGCATCCTTACTAACGATCATTTTCATGCTCCAATCTACTAGAAAAGCTCTGCAACAAACCCAAATTGGTTTGAGGGTTCTCAAGTCTACTGACCTCCATCAATCCTAGGTACGCCGAAAGCCTTTAACTATTATTGTTCTCATTTCAACACTATTTATTTTATGGGAATAACCCATTAATTTCCTCTAGTTTATTGGATTTCAACCCCCATATTTGAAAGCATGTTGTTGGTAGGGCTGGGGTATGTTGGCAATGTGGAACCCAAACTTGGCAAATTTTCGGGGTTTTAGATTTTTCGCGGGAATAATTCTATCTGGTTTTATTAGGGGATTCTCAAAGAAAGTGCATATTATAAATCTATATGCATCTTGTCATCGTCACACTATGTTTTGGGACCATTTTTAATCATCAAAGATCCTATGTGTGTCAAACCCCATTGTGATTGGGGATTTTAATGCTACTTTCTCAGTTTTTGAATCATGGAGGCAGAGATCGCGACAGGACTCTATGGCCGATCATATCGGCTATATTTTTAGTGAACACCATCTTGTGGACATTCATCTTGTTTCTTTGGCACCAACCTGGACCAATCACCAGATGGGTGTTGAGCATATAGGGAAGAGGCTGGACAAAGTTATAGTTTATGAAGATTTAATATAGGTTATGGGGAATTTCCGTTCACAGGTGATTACTAACACTTTATCTTATCATATGGCAATAACCCTTACATGGCAGAAGGAACATGTTGCACATGGTATTCCCTTTAAGTTCAACATAATATGGCTCAAATACCCACAATTCAATCAACTGGTTATGGATTTTTGGAAGGATGAGGATCATTGTTGGGGTTTAGATGGTTGGAGGCGATTATTTGGCAAGCTCCGTGAACTAAAGCTTCTCACTAAAAAGTGGGAAAGGACAAAAGAGCATGAGTTGTAGATGTAAATTAAGTCCATTGTTGAATTGGTGGCTAAAATATATGAGGGGATGAAGAATGCTCCCCCGAACCAGCAAACATATGATAATCTGGGGAAATTAGAGAAAAGAAGGATGGAAATCCTTAAAATTCAGGAGGTGACTTGAAAACTTAAGAGCAGGGTTCAATGGCTGAAGGAAGGCGATTTAAACACAAAATATTTTCAGAAAGTGGCAAATGGCCAGAGGCATGTAAACTCTATCTGGTAAATCGAATCAGGGGATGGCACAAAGGTCTGCTCCACTAAGGAAATCCAGGAGAAAGCTTATAATTATTTCTCTAGCTTTTACAAGGCAGAGCACGATATTGATTATAGAAGCCAAAATTGGGTATTGGATCATATGTCGGTTATGTTTGATGGAGCTGCAAATGAGGAACTGGGAAAAACCATTACCAAAGAGGATATTGAAGTGGTCCTTAAGTCTCTTTTGCTCAAGACAAGAGTCCTGGACCAGATGGTTGGCTTGCAGAATTCTTCATACACTTTTTTGAGTTGATGGCAGATGAATTATTGATGGTCACAAAACAGATAAGGTTCATGGGTTTTGTTCCAGGTGATTTGAATTATACTTTTATTGCTATTATACTGAAATCATCTACTCCAAGTTTTTTTTTCTAATTATAGGCCGATTTCCTTGTGTAATATCATATACAAGATAACATCTAATATCATTGAAAAAAGGCTTAAAGGTTATCTCTCCAAAAACATTTCAGTGGAGCAACATGGTTTTCTGCAAGGACGATCCATTCACGACGTTGTGGAAACTGGCCAAGAAGTGATACACTCGGCTCACTCATGCAAAATGGAGGCTTTGATTATGAAGGTTGATGTCTTCAAGGCATATGATTGAGTGGATTGGTCTTTTATTAGACTTGTGCTATTAAAGGTTGGGATATCATTGCATAATATAAGGTGGATTATGGCTTGTATCTCATTTGTAAGGTATGCGATCATCATCAATGGTATGCCATCAAAATTTTTTATTGCTGGAAGGGGGCTCTGGCAAGGATGTGCACTGTCTCCTTTATTATTCATTCTCTTCATGGAAGTTTTTAGCAAGATATAACTGATGGAAAAAAAAAATCTGGTTTCTTCTCAGGTTTATCCTTCTCCCCTTCTATTTGTATATCTCACTCTTTATTTGTAGACGATTTACTTGTTTTTGGTAGGCTTCTAAGGAAAAAATGGTTCTATCTCCATTACATCCTCATTCATTTTGGTGCTGCCTCTGGACTACACATTAATAAAGGAAAATTCTTTCTAATATATGCATATGGTGACATAAATGAGATCAAATTTATAACGAAGTTTATGGGGGTTCAAGTGAAGTCACTTTCATACAGGCTCTTATATCTGGGCTTTAAGTTGAAACCATGTGGATATAAGATGGCAGATTGGTCATGGTTGGTCGACAAATTCAAAGATAGAATTCTAAAATGGAGCCACAGATGGCTGTCATTAGGGGGAAGATATGTACTAATTCAAGTAGTGTTATTACAGTTTGTGGTCTATTGGGGTCATCTCTTTTACTTCCCAGTGCACACTGTTGCTCGCATTAATGTGGTCATATCACAATTCTTGTGGTCTGGTGCCTCTAAGAACAAGAAATTTCATGTATGCAAGCTTAATCAAATTTCAATTCCGAAGAAGGCTGGTGGATGGGGTCTTCTGGACGTCAGACCTTTTTCAAATGCCCTACTCATAAAATCCTTTTGGAGGGCCATTAATTCTGGTAGCATATGGTCTGATATAATTCAATTGAAATATGTGGAGGGGGATCCATTATTACAGATGTAACGGGCATCACTTATCATATCTAAAAGTGAATCTATCATATGGAAAAGCTTCAAGAAGGTTATGTCTTTGATTGCTAATCGATTAGTATGGAGATTCGGCAATGGCCAAAAAATTTCATTGGTTTGTGATATAATTCTGGGGATCGGAAGAGGCATATAGCTAGGTGAGGGGATCCAACACAGGTTGGATCATAGGGGCATATTCTATTTATCATAGGTGATATTATGCTGGCAACAGGGTGTTCTGAAATGGAAGTCAACGGCTTAGTTGGGGTTGCCTGAGCAGGATGCACGTACCTGGTTGCATTATACCAGCTTCCTTTAGGAGGGGGGTTTATGTCATCACCAAGAAGGAGACAAATTTTTTTGGGATGGGCATTTGATGGGTTGCGGGTTGGTTGTGCAGGATGTGTATTCACACATCATCACCAATCAACAAGCTGAAAGGTCTCCCTCCCTGTTCAGGTGGTATTGGCACTAAAAAATTCCCATAAATATCATTTTGTTTGGATGGTTGGCATGGAAGGGTCGAATAATAAATTGGGACAATATTTAGAAGCGAGGCTTCCACGGGCATGGAAGGTGCCTTCTTTGCCATGATCAAGAGGAATAAACTTCTCATTTATTCTTATCCTATGTGATCGCTCGAAATATTTTGTCACTGTTCTCACATTTTATCTTTGGTCCAGATTGGCTCCCGGATAACTTCATCAATACATTCAAGATCCGGGGTGCCACAAATGGCAAATATAAATCTCTGCCTTTTTATTTGATTTGGGAGGTATGGCTTGCTTGCAACCAATCCCGCCAACATACCTCACATATATGGGGCCATTATGGTTTAGATCGATGGCCAATCTCATCATGTATCGATCACAAAGGAGTTGTCTCATCACATCCGACCTCATCCTATATCTTTGCCGACAATATATTTTGATGGGGCTCTACAAGGGGGATGTTGTGGTTGTGGTGCCTAGATTAAAAATGAAAATCTGGAACGATAGTATATATTTTGGAATGGTAGGACTGGCTCTAACATTAAGACATAACTCCTCGCTTTATGGAGTGGTCTATGGGTGGCTTACAATCTAGGATTACAATTTGTAAACATATATGGTGATGAAAAGGTAGTCATTGATGGAATTTGTGGGAAGTCAAACTTTTAGCCAAGCGGCTTACATGGATGGATTGATCGTGTAAATGATTTTCTTATCAAGCTAAATTATCCTCCCCTAGTGCATATATACCATGAGAACAATTCTTGTGCCGATCATCTATCAAAGCTGAGCCTCACAGCTACCACTGGCTGTCTCCATATATCTCATTTCTAGGGGAATCTATTGATTGATAGTTGTGAAGTTCCAATCCCATGATTTCATAATTTTATTATCAGACTGTTGTTATAGCTCCCTGATGTATGGCCTATGAGTTATATTTAGGGGTAACCATGTACTGTTTTCTCTCGAGTCAAATATTTTTGGATGCAGTTGTGCCTGTACTCCTGCAAGCGAGTCAGATTCCTTTCAAGCGAGCTTGCAAATAATTTCTCCATATATTTATTTATGATATTTTTATTGAAATATGGGAATGATATATGATTAAATGTACTGGGTTCATCTACAGGACCATTGGATGGCTCTCGTCTTCTATATTTTCTGCACTTGGTACATGAGAAACATTTTGATGGACTTCTTCTTGGGCATGGACACATGATGATAATCTTGCCTACAAAGTCTTATTTTGTATTTTTTTATCGGGTGGTTTTTATACCCTCTACTATGTGGAATATGTACTAAGAAGACTTTATTTCTCTGTCATGATGCTTTTGCATCTAGGATTCTCTATGATAGTTTCTATGTCTCTTTTTTGTACTCCTCAGTCATATGGATTGATCTTTTTATAGATGATGATGATAGAAATGCTGCATATATGATCTTGGATTGATGTCAGTCAATTCATCCGTGAGCTTATGTACTGTTTATCTTATATAATATAATCAATGGTTTTTTCTTTTCTAAAAAAAAGAAAACTATGGTAGGAGAAGTTTGGCTTGAGAGTTTCTCAAGGGCTGGGTCGCATAACTTCATTAATCCAGGTAAGAGAAGGATATATATATATATATATATAAGTTAGCTCTTGCTGTAATTCATGCTAGGTAATTTAAAAGGGCTGGATATTGTTAAGGTTTGCAGTTTTAATTTTTCTTTTTTGTCTTTTGCAACACGAGGCCTATACTCGCGCTATACGATTGAAAAACGTTTGTATCTAAGTAACAAAAACCCTAATTTCAATATTCCTTCAACTTTATTTATTCGAATCTATTTAGGCCTTATGCCAATTAAATTTTATCTTCCTTGTGTATTCACATGTATAGGTTACAATTTTCACCTTCTATACCAAATTAAAAGAAAATGTTCACTTCTTTGAAGCTACTAGGACTTGGTTGTCCTGTGTTTCAATCCTTACACAAGTTTCTTTTCTTTTTCCAGGTTTCCCGAACTACTACCTTGTTTTTTTTAGTTTCCCTTCTTTGTTTTCCAAGCTAAATGAATAGTGTTAGGTTGCGAGCTCCTTTAGGGTTTTGAATATAATTTTCTTGCTTTAGGAGTTGCGGCTAGCATGTAGCCCCTGTTTAATTGCTACAATAATTATGTCTTTAGAAAATTGTATTTCCTCTCATGGACGGTTTAGACTAGAACCTTAATATTGACAATTGAAAAGCCGCAATTTATTTTGATGTATTTTTTATGCTTGCATATAAAGAATTTCATTCAAAAAAATGTATTATTAAAGTATGCATGTCTTTTATCCTTTTATAAACCCTAACCCTAGGATAATAAAAATGATACTTTAGGTCTCCTTTTATTACACTGACTCAACTATTTAGGTTTCTGGAACACGAATAACTGTAGTTGGGGATGTATTCTTTGGTAATTTTCTGAGATCTTTTAATCTTAACATTCATTTTTGTTTTTATTTTATGCACATAATCCTTTTAGTTTATTATAATGCGTTATTTCGTACAACCATTATGAGGGTACATACTTGTATACTGTAGTTAATCTATCAGATTGACCAACAAGGGTTCAATGTTCATTGTAATTTCTTGTTAGAGTTATATTATATCATGTATGTTTTGTGTATTATGGTTATTATATTATTATTTTTAGTATCGTAATTTAATTCTATTGTTGCTCGAAATATACACAATCCAGTTATATTAAAATTTCACTTTCTCTCCATTTAGATTCCACCTTTCTATTTAGCATAATACTTTTTCAATAAAAGCCATTAGCTATTTATACACCTCTTTATGATACTCAAATTTATTTTTGAAATATTTGGCTAGGTGCTTTACTACATTTTATTAAAAAATATTAGCAATGCTACAATGGGTAGGCAGGACCTAATATTTTTCGAGGCCTACCATTCGCCCTACTGTAACGCTTAGGTATAAATCATTACAAAAATATGGATTTCTCTACAAAAAAAATTATATCTTTTGAACTAGAATTAACTGATTTCAACACTAACCCATTGTGATAAAAACAAATGTTTCTTCCATTCCACAATACACAATAATATTTTCCTTTTAAATTTCAATTCTTACATCAACATTAATCAAAATCACACAATTTATTTTATAGGAAAGGCATTCCATTTCTTTATCATGAGACATTACAAAACTTGCGGAAAACTGAACATTACAAAACTTGCGGAAAATGTATCTTAAGTTATGGAAACCAGAAATCAAATACTTATATTTCTTAGGTTAGGTTTCCCGAAAATTTATAGAGGAGAAGACCACTCCGCCTAGATAATGAGAATGACAACCATTAGTTCTCCCCTTGAGCTTGTTTTCCTCTTCTAGAATAGTTGTTTGATAGAGACCTAGCAAGGTCTACCCAAAGGAATCTCAGATTGTTAAAAGTACAACCAAGGAACTCACAAACTCAACAAGTTTGAATTAGAGATTACATTGGTCCCAACGAACTCAATAATAGCCTAACTAGAAGCATCATGCCTTCCCTTAACAGTGTCCTATTCAAGATACTAGTTTATTTCTCTCTCCCTTCTTAGTTTCCCTAGGTTCCTCTCATACCATCGTGGCTTCTTTTCCTAAATGAGATGATTTATCTCTAGGGAAAGGGAGTAATTGTCCTCTAAATTTCTTGTAAGTGATTTTTTTTCATTTAATGTCTTTTCCCCATAAATTCCATGCCTTTCCATAACCAACTTAAAAATAAAACAAGAATAAATTTAAACATTTAAATTTCGCACTAGGCTTTCCACATAGCACATGGTTTACCAAGTCACTATAGTAAAAGTAAATTAAATATTTACTTTTCATTGAGGGTTAGTACATATACCTCCTCGAGCGAAACATTGTCCTTGGTGTTTGCTTCTAGCCCTATAAAATAGGCTGGGATATGCTTCACGCATGACATATTTGTCTTCCCAGTTTGCTTTTTCTGAGCTAAATTTCCTTCACTGAACTTTAACCTAGGTGATGGATCACTTCCGCAACATGATTTCTCTCTGATTGAGAGTACACAAGGGTTTGACTAGGAACTCTCTGTCTGGTTTGACCTACATTCTTAATCTTCAAGGTTGTAATTAGTTTCCATCAATATATATATATATATGATGATTTCAAATTCTATTACTTGCACCATCAGTTTTTATTTATGTATCCAAAAAGAGTCATCAACATACTTCATGACCCCATAAGGGTTAGCATTATGCTCTCAATAAGATAATGAAAACCACCATTTTTCCCCTTGGGCTGGTTTTCCTCTTCTAGAATAGTTTTTTGAAAGAGACCTAACAAGGCCTATCCAAAGGCATCTCAGACTGTGACAAGTCCAGCCCAGGAACTCACAGACTTAACAAGTTTAACCTAGGGATTCCACTCATCCCAACCAGTGAAAGAATACCCTAACTAGCAACATCCTGCCTTCGCTTAACAATGTCCTATTCAAGCTACCAAATTCTTTCTCTCCCTTCTTAGTTTCCTCATGTTCCTCTCATATCCTCTTGGCTTCTTTTCCAAACTAAGATGAATTATCTCTAGGGAAAGGGAGTAAGTGTCCTCTAACATTCTAGTGAGTTTTTTTTCTTCCATTTAGTGTATTTTCCCTGTAAATTTCATGGCTTGCCATAATCGAATTTTAAATAAAATTAAAACAACTTTAAACACTTAAATTTCCCATTAATATTTCCACATAGTCCATGGTTTACCAAGTCACTATAGTAAAAGTAAATCAAATATTTTCTTTTCACTGAGGGGTATTACATCTTCCCCAACTAGAATGAAACACTGCCCTTGGTGTTTGCTTTCAACCCTCCAAAACAGACTGGGATATGCTTCACACATGAGATTTTCATCTTCCCAAATTCCTTTTTCTAAGATAAAGTGTTGTCACTACACTTTAACCTAGGTGATAGCTCGATTCTGCAACATAATTTCTCTCTGATTGAGAATATAAAAATGTTTGAAAAAGAACTCTCTATTTCGTTTGACCTACATTCACAATCATCAAGGTTGTAATTAGTTTCCATCAATATATATATATATATATATATATATATATATATATACTTTTCATTGAGGGGTATTACATCTTCCCCAACTGGAGTGAAACGATGTCTTCAGTGTTTGCTTTCAGCCCTCCAAAATAGACTGAGATATGCTTCACACATGAAATTTTTATCTTCCCAGATTTCTTTTTCTGAGATAAAGTGCCTTCACTGCACTTTAACCTAGGTGATAGCTTGCTTCTGCAACATGATTTCTCTCTGATTGAGAATACACAAAGGTTCAACCAAGAACTCTTCGTCTCATTTAACCTACATTCACAATCATCAAGGTTGTCATTAGTTTCCATCAATATATATATTATGCAACCGACTCACAAAACTTAAGAAAAGATATATCAATGACTTCAGAAATTACCTCTTCGAGGGGGAAACCTCCTTTACATCACATAAATGAAAATTTCTTGGATGATACAAATGATTAGACCTCCTTGCAATATATAGGAGTATAAGGGGTCACAATATAATCATATCCTACATAACATTAATAATTTAAGGGCACAACAAGAATAATAGTGGGCTTCTATGTGGTACAACAATAACAATAGGGGGTTACACTAAAAATAACAAGGGGGCTACACTAGTATTATAGGGACCTAACAAGCCCCTCTCCTTCAAAAAAGTTATTGTCCTCAATGCTTGATTAGTTCAGGATGCTTCTGTATAAAATTCTCATCCTCCCATGTCGAATATTATCCAGGTAAGTTCTTCCACTTAACGAGATACTCTGAAATTAATCGATTTCGCAACTGTTGAGTTCTTCTTTCCGTGACTAATTCAGGCTCAAATTTGATTTTTTATTATTTTTCAAGTTCTAGAAATACTGTTTGAACTCAAAACTTGTCACCAATAACCTTCTTTAAGCATGAAACATGTTAAAATGGGTGTACTCGGGATGATGTAGGTAGGTCCAATTTTTATGTGATAATACCAATCTTTTGCAACACCTTGTAAGGACCTTAGTACTTGGGTGATAATTTGTTATCCTTCTTACCTTGCTTGAGGGAAATTTTTTTGTATGGTTGTAGTCGTAAAAATATCCAGTCACCTACATCAAAAAAGAATTCATTGTGATGCTAATATGCTTGTTGTTTCATTCGATTCCGCGCCATAGTGAGGTTATCCTTTAATAGTTGTAGAACTTGTTGTTCATGCTCAATGTGATCTTCCACTGCTTGAAACTTAGAATTTTCTCTTAAATATGATGTGATGGATGGTGGATGATATCCATAAAGTGCCATAAATGGAGCCATTTTTGTTGCAGTATGGAGGGAAATGTTATACCATCATTCAGCGAGAGATAAGAACTTGACCCATTATGTTTGTTTATCAGATACAAAGCAACAAAGGTATCCTTCTAAACGTTTGTTCACTATATTAGTTTTCTCGTCAGATTGAGGACAATAAGATGAGATATGAGCTAATTCAATACCAACGCAAGAAAATAATTAAGTACAAAAATTTCTTGTGAAAATGGGATCTATGTCACTTACAATAATATTTGGGTTTCCATGTGGCTTTTGAATTGTTTCCATAAATGTAGTAGCAATTTTACTAGCTTTAAAAGGATGAGATACTAAAAAAAAGTGTGAAATACTTTGTAAGTCTATCAGTCACCACCATTATGACATTCTTTCCTTTAGAATTGGGTAAACCTGTGATAAAATCCATTGATACATCCTCCCAACATTGAATTGGAATGGCTAAAGGTTGTAACAGACCCGAGGCCTTAATTGTATCAACTTTGTTTTGTTGGAAAACCATACATTCTTCCACAAAATTTTGAATATTAGATTTAAGGCCATCCCAAAAAAGTACCTTATTGACCCTATGGCAAGTTTTTAAAAATCTTGAGTTCCCTCCAAACGAGGAGGTGTGGAGTTCCAAAAGAATATTTTGTTTGAGTTAGGAATTATTACAAAGATATAAGTTATCTTTGTACCATAATGAATCATTTTTCTAGATAAATGTATCATATCTATTGGGATCTTGCTACAACTTTTGAATGAGTTCCCACCTTTCTTCATCATTCTTCCATTCATCCCTTTCTTCAGTTATCCAATCAGGTTGGATAATAGAAATGACACAACACAATGCTTCCACATCCTCATCCTTTCTTGAGAGTGCATCTACAAAAAAAAAAGTTGCTTCCCCTTTTTGTAGATGATTTCAAACTCATAACCCAACATCTTTGTGACCCATTTTTGCTGCTCTTCCGAAGATAATATTTGTTCCAAAAAAATTTAATACTATCATAATATTTTTTTACCTTGAAGTGTATTCCCATTAGGTAAGGTCACCATTTATTTAGTGCATGTAGTATTGCCAACATTTCCTTCTCATAATTATGTTTGTGTAAATACTTTCCCTTGATTGAGAGACTTTGAAAAGAAACTGGTCTTCATTCTTTCATTAAAACAACACCAATTCCCTTTCCTAGGGCATCACATTCCATAATAAAGGTTTTTGTGAAGTTTCACATAGCTAAGACCAATGCTTGGAAAATTGCATCTTTATGGCATTAAAAGGCCTTAGTTGCTTCTGGAGTCCAATAAAATGCATCTTTCTTCAATAATGTTGTTAGAGGTGCTGCTATTTTCCCATAATTTTTAACAAACTTGTGATAATACCCTATCAACTCGAGAAATCCTCCAAGATGCTTTCGTGTTTTGGGATTTTTTATTCCTCAATGGAATTAATTTTGTTAAAGTCTACCTTAACACCCTCACGAGATATGATATGACCCAAATATTCCACATCCTGTACTCCAAAGACACATTTGGAGGTTTTTTCATATAGTTGTTTCTCCTCTAATAGTTTGAGCACCCTGTCAACATGTTGAACATGATCCTTCCAAGACTTCTTGTAGATTAGTATATCATCAAAAAATACTAACACAAATTTTCTAAGGAAGGTTTTGAAAATGGAATTCATCAAAACTTGAAATGTGGAAGGTGCATTAGTAAGGTCAAAATGCATGACCAAACATTCATAATGACCTCCATGAGTTTTGAATGTTGTTTTCAGAATTTCTTCAGTCTTCATTCTAATTTGATGATATCCTTAATGAATATCTAGCTTGGTGAAGTAAATTTCTCCATGTAATTCATCCAAAAATTCATCAATGATAGGAATGGGAAAGTTATGTTTAATCCTGACATATACGACATGATCCATCCTTCTTATGCAACAATATTAGTAGAGTAGAGAATGAACTTTGACTAGGTTGACTTATATCAGCCTCTAGCATTTCTACAAGCATACGTTCAATTTCACTCTTTTAGGGATATATGTAAGGCCTAACGTTTGGAGGAACACTTCCTGGAATTAAGTGAATAGCATGATCATGATCACAAATAGGTGGGAGGCCTTTAGGAGTCTCAAATACCTTGGAATGATTGTCCAATACATCTTGGAGATATGGAGAAATACATTATTTTTATGTTTGAACCTATAGTGAGCATAATTATGCATTTACGTCACATTTTTCTTTCTTTAGAAGATTTTTCATGCCATTAGAGCTGATTATCTTCCCAAATTTCCCTGTGATACCCCTTAATTCAACATCCTTTCCTTCCCAAAACAAATTTCAAGAAAATTAAGAGATATTGTCCCCAAATATTGTAACCATTAGACTTTGAGTACAACATCGACACCACCCATTGGAATGGAAAACATTTGACTATTCAATACATATTCCTCCATGGTTTTCTTGATATTATGGCACTTTCAAGATAAATTTATAGTTCCACCATTTGCAAAAATCACTTGATACTATGGTGTTGGATATAGAAGTCATGACTTCAATTCCTTGGCTATCTTACAAAGAATAAAATTATGGGCACTACTTGAATCAATAAACTCTATTACATTTTTATTTTGGGTATATCCTTCTACCTTGACAGTTTAAGGAGTGGTAATTCCTGCCAATACATTACAATATATGGTCAAATTCATTTCTTATTTATCTAGGGTTGGTTCCTGATGTATATGATCCTATTTTGATGTTTCTTGTTCCTTTTATTCCTCCTCTTCACAATATATGTAAAATAATTTCTTCTCAACACACTTATGACCTTTAGTGTATTTTCTATCACAACTGTAACAAAAGCCCTTTTACTCTTTTATCCTCCAATTTTTGTGGTGTAAAATTTGTAGGTTATGGAAGGTTAGGAGCAACAACATTTCCATATTTATAGTTGTGAGTGGTAGAATTCCTTGTTGTCATAAATTTTCTTTCTTTCCACCTTGAATGCATTCTCTAATTAATCAAGTTCCCAAAGGAAAACCTCATGTTGGATGTTATTCTTTAAAGTCCCCATGAAAACATAAAGCCTATGATCCTATGGAATATCAATTACTGTGATATTCAATTTTTGGAGGTCCTCAATGTCCTCTGCCATTGAACCCATTTGTTTGAGATTTATCAATTGGGTAAATAAGGTGTTTCTCTTTTTATCCTCATAATGTGCTACCATTTCCTTTGTAAATATTTACCAAGTGACAAGTGGTTTACAAGAATAAAGTCATTGATATCATAAAAATTTATTGGGTTTGAAATATAAAGATGCAATGTGAAACTTTTGTGTGTGTTGCACATCATGGAGATCAAAATAATTCTCCATTTGTAGTATCCATGAACTAGCGAAGCTTTTCCATGAAACTTTCTCATATTGATACTTGGAATGTGGTGGTTCTTAAACCAAACACTGTAGTCTCTAAAATCATAATTCATATTCCTTTTTTCCTCATCATGATTTTCATGGATTACCTTATCACAATCGGGAAGCCTTTTTTGGAGCAACTTTATCCACCCTTCCAATTTGACATTCATCGCATCCATATGTACATTAAAAAATACCATATATTCTTTTAAACCATCCTACAAAATTTCCATGTACCTTAACATTGTTAATTATAAACCATCCATATTAACATGCATCATTTCTTCCAGTTCATTTTTTTTACTCTTTGCGAGAGTGATTTTTTTTGCATTTGGTCTCATAATTTTTATATATCATGTTGCATTTCTTCCTTTTATTCATGCGCCATAGTAGAGCTTTATGGTTGCTTACTAGGTGTGTCCATTTTTTCATTTTAAGGAATTTCAGAATCAAATAATGATATATATGTTTCACTATTCCCTTTGAATCACTTGAAACTGATTTTCAAACAAAAGTTATGCAAATTTTTAAAAAATACACAAATGTTTCTTACTTTCTGGGAGATCGACATTGAAATTGTTGTATCTATGTAATTTTGGATCTCCAAGGTCTGAAATTATGTCTTGTGGTAACACTCTGAGTCTTCTTTCCAACGCCACAAATCTAACCAAGATTGGATTCTTCAAGAAAACATTACGCTTAATATTCCATGATGACTTGATTATAGACTGGTTCAGTAGAGCGAACCTGTGCGGAGTGCCATATGTCACTATTTTGACCTTCAAACCTGAAAATGATACAATAAAAACTATAGTCCCTAAATTTTAGTCACTTTTTACAAAATTCAAATCTGATGCTCGGAGATAATGTTATGATGATTTTCCTTGGGTCATCGGTTTGAGATTGAATTATGGAGCTTGCAAAAACCCTAGCTTGTTTGGACCATATCTTAGAAAATATAGCAAACCAAGTCATAAAATATCGAATTTAACCAATATTTCAGCTCCACGTGGTGAAAATTTCAACTTCTAACGCGTCGTAGAAAAATTTTATAACGAAAATACCAAGATGACTTGTTTGAAGTAGTCAAACCCTAGAATCCAAAGCTCTAATACCAAATGTTATGCAACCATCTCATAACATGAAATAAAAGATAGATTAATGACACCTCTTTGAGGGGGAAACCTCCTTTACATCACATAAATGAACAATTTTTAGATGATACAAATGACTATACCTCCTTGGTATATATAGCAGTTTCAAGAGTCATAATATAATTAGAGCCTACATAAAAATAATAATCCAAGGGCACAACAATAATAATAGTGGGCTTCTATGAGGCACACAAAATCAAAATATGGGGGATACATGGGTACAAAAATAACAATAGGGGGCTACACTAGTATTAAGGGGACCTACACACACACACACACACACACACACACACACACACACACACACACACACATTTAAAATTCTATTACAGGAACCATCAATTGTTATTTATGTATCCAGCAAGCCTTCATCAACATGATTCACAATCCCACAAGGGTTAGAAACCTCTCTCAATAAGAGAATGACAACCATCAACTCTCCCCTTAAGACAGTTTTCATATTCCAAAGTAGTTGTTTGATAGAGACCTAACAAGTTCTATCCAAAGGAATCTCAGATTATAAGAAGTCTAGCCCAAGAACTTAGAGACTCAACTTGTCTGAATTAGGGATTCCACTAGTCCCAACCAGCTCTAATACCCTAAATAGCAGCATCCTTCCTTCCCTTAACAATGTCATGTTAAAAGTACTAGTTTATTTCTCTCTCCCTTCTTAGTTTCCCCAGGTTCCTCTCATAACCTCTTGGCTTCTTTTCCCAACTGCGATGATTTATCTCTAGGGAAAGGGAGTAATTGTCCTCTAACTTTATGGTAAGTGATTTGTTTTTTCATTTAGTGTCTTTTCCCCATAAATTCCATGGCTTTCCATAACCAATTTTTAAATAAAATCAAAATAACTTTAAATATTTAAATTTACAACTAGGATTTCCACATTTCCCATGGTTTACCAAATCACTACAGTAAAAATAAACTAAATATTTACTTTTCACTTAGGGGTATTACAACTTCCCCTTCTCGAGAAAAAAAATTTCCTTGGTGTTTGCTTCTAGCCCTTCAAAACATGTTATGATATGTTTCATGCATGAAATTTTAATCTTCCCATATTACTTTTTCTAAGCTAAAGTTCCTTCATTGAACTTTAACCTAGGTGATAACTTGCTTCTGTAGCATGATTTCTTTCTGATTGAGAATACACAGAGGTTTAACCAAAAAATATATGTCTGGTTTGACCTACATTCCCAATCATCAAGGTTGTCACTTGTTTCCTTCAATATATATACGATCATTTCAAATTCTATTATAGGAACCATTAGTTGTTATTCATGTATCGAGCAAGAGTCATCAACATGTTTCACAATCCCATAAGGGTTAACATCCTACTCTCAATAAGAGTTAGCAACATCATTGTAGCTCATAAAAAATTAGGAGTTAATCCTTTTACTTACCTAATGAGTATGCCAATTGCCAAGGTTCCCATCACATGGTTCCATTGTAAATTTCAGATCATGGAAATACCATTTCCACTTGGACTACTTACATAATATTAATATTAGAAAAACCATTTATTTCTCTTTTCTTTATGATGGATTACAACTAGTCCATTCGTACTAGGTATCAATACTATGCTTTTATGTTAATTAAATTGTTACATATGCATTAGTCATCCATAAGTAGAGTTAAGGACATCTTCCTTTTCTTGTCATATTCAGGATGGCTATATTGTTGTCTGCTTTATCCAAGTAACTTAGTTATGCCCATATGGGGTTGATTTCCTATTTTGTTTGAATATTAAACAAGGGTCCTTTAGTTTTTGCTACTTTATCATCATGTATTACATGTTGTTGATGTAAGTTATACACGATTTTTCTTTATTACTTGTGTGTGTATTGACTATCTCTCAGTCACTATGCTGTTGTAATATACTTCTTTTAAAATATATGGAATCACAACATGTTATTCATTTCTTCCAACAATATATTATTGCAATATAATTGACATGTGAGTTTTGGTGGAATGTTAATAAACGATATTTTTTACCCAACACGGGAATAGTTAATTATCTTATTAATCCACTCATATAGTAATAATATTGGTTATCATCATTTTTTTAATTTAATTTCAAGGAATATTTTACTCACCTTTTCCCCATGATGGCTTGCAACCAATGATATATTTGTTTCCCATTAGACTAACAATTCTAGGGCACAACCTAGAGTAATACAAACACTCTTATAATCAACAATAGATAACAAATTACGTCATCAAATCTTACAACTATACTTCTAGACACACCTTACATATGAGTTTAAAAAACTCTCTTCTTAGGTTTACGTCCCTTTTTATACTGAAAATTATTAATTATGGTGTTTGGGGTCACATTTTCTCTAGCTACGGGGTCCTCCCCCCTTTCATCTACAGTTCCTATCAACTGCCTCAACACATCATGTTAATGTAGTTGTCTTGAAATTTTAATTTTTGTAAGCATGTGTTCATTCTAATCAATCGTTTGACCATACTTCACTTGTGTCTATAAACTTCATATTAAAGTTCCTTAAGTAATTTTATAGGGTAACATCCGCTAGTAGCATGCTACCCTTTTCATGTCAACATGCATAGGTATCGTTTCTGTTAATAGACTACCAATGTTATTTTATCATATCTTTAAGTTTTCCTTAAAATTATATGCCACATTTCCTGAATTAATTTACTCATTCATCTCTCTGTTTCTAATCATCATTTGTTTTTACCTATACCCACCATTAATCCTTCAAGTCTCATTAGCACAATAGACACCTCAGAGTATTTAATATAAAAATACATCATCATATGTATCTTATCATGCACACACACACACACACACACACACACACACACACACACACACGCACACACACATTTGACTATACTTTCATTTCTAGCTTATGTTATTTTCCAAAACTTAAAAAAAAGCATCAGACCATAAATGGCCAAGTTAAACAGTTTTCCCTATTGTTTTCAGTTATGTCATTTGACCTTTATATATATATATATAAAATTTAAAACAATAAAAAAATGGAGAATGAAACAAGAAAACAAAGATAAAATAGGAATTGAAAGTAAAACCATGTAGTTAAAAAATGAGATTTAACAACAACTAAACAAAACCACTTGAGACCATACAAATGATTGAAAACCATTTGAAACCATGCCAATTATTGAAAACTACTTGAAACCATGCTAATTATTGAAAACTATTTGAAACCGTGGTTTATTGAAATTTTCTGAAATCACTTGAATTCATACAAATTATGAAGCACCTTCCAAATGTAATGGTTTAGGATAACCCACAAAAACTAAGGATGTGATTTAATCAACGAAAACCATTGGAACATAATTTCCATATATTATTTACATGAATTAAAATTCATGGAAATTTATTTACAAGAGAGATTAGAAAAAATGATTCTCACATAGGTGTTCTAAAACCTATAAACATTAGTTTGATTAATATTTGATATCCTTGTAGGAGTTAAAAGAGAGAAAATGTGTCAAGATCTAGAAGCAGAAATAAGATCCCTACTTCCACCCTACTTCTAATGTGCATGAAATGAGAAGAAATTCTTTGTTAAAAATATATAACAACATTAAATTTTCGTAACATTCATCATCATATATAAAATTTAATGGTTCCTTGAATCCAAAATGATGATCCATACCTTTGAAAACATCACTTCTTTTAGTTATCACATGAAGGTTGTTGGTTGAATTATATGTTTTCTAATTCCAACATTTAATTATCAATTCGGGGCTCGTAATCTTTGAGGCATAAGCGCAGGTAACGCAAGATCAAAGCATCTAGCCTAAACTAACATCTTAGAAATTATGGAATAAGGTATTGAATAAAGTACGAAATTTCTCTTCCTAAATCAGTTTATTGCTTAGTACAGAATTAGGTACAGAACAAGATTTATGTTTCTAAATCAGTTTACTGTTTAGTATAGAATTAGGTAAAAAACCTCTGTTTCCAGTTCAATTTATCTAATGATTAAAAAACATAATTCTAATTAAATATTCCTACGAATTCAAGAAAATAACTAGCTATCTATTCAAATGTTTATTACACTACAACTCAAATAAATCTTCACATAGGAAATCTAATAACTATACTACAAATAACATGCAATTCTCTAGGTGTTAACATGTAGCCTATACTAAAGAATAAAATTGCCTCCAACTAGTTCTGAATATTCAAAGAAAGCATAAGTTACCGATCGCAGCCCCACTTTTAATGACAATACTAACTCGAGGTTCATCGGTCCTCCTTTCAACAATCATCATTTAGATATTCTGTTTCAACTATTGGTTCTTTTTTTCTTGCATCTACTCCATAAGTAAAAGACATTATTCAATTAAATGTCAAAGTATTTACAATACTTACATGTCATTGTGGGGTTATGGAAATCTCTCGCAAAATGACTTGGTTGGCTGTAGTTATAGAAAATGATCTATCCATGCCCTCGATCATCTCCACCACCTCAACCTCTTCCTTGATAACCTCATCGACCACCACGCTGTCTATTGTCCTCATTTTCATGATCTTCTTCTAGCATTCTATAAGTGTTAACATTGCGCTCCATAATTAGGTCATAAACTTGAAAATTATTCTCATCGCGTCCTACTCATTTACAACACTTGAAATATAGATTCCTTGGAGTTCGTACATATTTCTGTAACAAATAGAACTATTCTTAATTATTTTGGCCTCTAACCTTACATATTTATCACCACGGGCTAAATCCTACATACAAGGGACTTGGTGCTCCACTAGCCATGTAATCCCTGAAGATAGGGCATTTTTCGTTAGAATGGCCCTCCGATATGCACTTCGTATGCCACACTTCTTCTTTAACTTCCTTGCTTTTATTGATGTCTTATATATGTAGGGTTAGGTTCGCTAGCTGATTTTAAATCTTTTGCATACCTACATTTGTATCTCCTATGGGCAAAGCTTCCAATTTCATCGCGATCTTTAGAGCTTAAGCTTGAGTTTCTATCTTTTGTTGCATCAATGGAAATATGATATACAGTAGAAGTGCAACTACAAACCATTCTTGATGTTGATGAAGAGATATATTGAAGCTTACCTGATCCAATAACAACTTAAATCTCTTATCAAACTCTGGAACAGATTCAATAGGCTTCTATTTGATCTCTTTCAACTTAGTGATACACTGCGACTCACACCTTGACTTCTTGAACTCTCTTACCAATGGTGCTGTAACATCTGCAAATGTTCTATTATGGTTATTGGAATACTTCATATACCATGTCAATGCTCTATCTTACATAATCATAACGAGATAGAATTTCTTTATATTGTCATCATTGATTTGCTACCCTACCCCTACAGCTTCACTCTAAAGAAATAATAAAAGTCTTAGTGCCACCCGCAGTTGAAAGTGGGAATTGGACTATAAACTACATTGTAGAGAGAGAGCTTTGACATAGGAAGTTGCTTCACAATAGTCTGGATTATGTCAAAGTTCGTAAGAAGGTTGGTATCTACAATATGCGATATGTCGAAGTTCGCCAGAAAAATATGATCATTAAAAGGAAAAGTTGTTGTTGAAACAAAAATAAAAATGCATTTATGAGGACAGATGGATTGGATCTAGTGATATATATGAAATTAATGAACAAAATTTTAGCTCATAACAGGGATCAAAATTCATATTTGTTATAAAAAGATGCATCCCGCCAAGATTTGGCACTTTTCTTTCCTAAGAATTTGAGTATTTCCTACTACCAAGAAGTTGTAGGAATACTTAGGATTTTATTCATATATTCAAAGAGAAGGGCTTAGCAGGAATTATGGAAACTGTTTTTGTGTCATCTTATACACCCGTAACATCATCTAAGAACCCCATAGTAGCATCATCACCTGCAGCAACATCATCACAGTGGAAATCCCCACATAAAAAAATGAACAAGGAGCATAGAATGAAGAAGAAACAGGAGATGAAACCTATTAAGCTGCAACAAGAACCTGAGCAGGTGAGGGATAGTGAAGAAGAAGCAGAGCTAGAGAAATTGGGAATGGATGGTACAACATTTTCGTCACCTCTCCCGCTATATATCCCACAAATGAAACTAAATGTGAAACCAGTGATAGATTTGAAGGATGAAAATTATGGCACCTTCACACCTCTATTGTCAGAGTCAGTATGATTCATTGGAGAAGACTTTGGGAAAATTCCGCAGCTAAAGTTCGCGGAAAATGATTTCAATGATATAAATAAGTATCAACAGTTTGCACCAAACAAGTACTTGAAACAAGTGCACTACTATGAGAGTGGTGTGATGAGGTTAAAACCACAGTAGTGGGTGGCTGGGTTAGTGCGATCAGGTTTGATAAACATTTTGAATGTGTCCCACTTCGACAGAAGTCAAGGAAGCACAACCTGTGTGAGATAGTTGCTCATGCTAGTGCACGATGGATTCCTTCGGATGGGGAAGAGCATCACTATTGACCTAATGATGATATGGAGAATCAAAAGACTGCCTTATAAGAGGATGAATCTCACCGAAGAGTTTGTTGGAAAATACCAAGACAAAGCCATAGCAAACAACATGAAGAGCAAGTTTGGAATGACAAAATGGAAGCTTTCAATAGCTGTGTAGTATGCTTATGGGGTTAAGTATAACTGGGCCGCATACTTATGCAAAGAGTTTTTGGATGACTGCTACGAGGCTTAGGAGAAAGGTACTCCATTTAATTATGCATGGTTACTTCTAATAATTGCAATGCTTGCATGGAAAGATTCGGAAGATTCACAATTTCCTCCTGTAGCCTCAGATGTATGTGGAGCTGCCCAATATGCCTCACTGTGGTATACCACTAAACCAACTCACGCATAGTAGAATAGGATGTTTTTATTTATTTATCATATGGACTTACACATGTAGGTGAGCCAACACCCTTACCTATCACCAAGCCTATAAAAGCAGTATAACTCTGTCGTGAAGTTCAAGGGTGACTTCCATAGAATTTATATACAGGCTCCCAAAGAGACAACAAGGACATTGTTGGAAATATGATTCTTATGGTTGAATATTTTTTCCTTGATGGAAAATCTCTTGCATATAATAAAGTATAGAGAAGCACAATAGTTTGTAGAAGGTATAACAGAAGAAATGTGTCAAGTCCAGCAGAAGATGGTTCATATTCATAATTGAGGGTTCTATACACGGATTAGTATAGGCCAAGTCATGTATACACATGGAAAATAATGATCCAAGTCACGTATGCCTTTTGCGCTCAAAAATTATAATACCAGGGGGAATTACCATGGTTTTAGCCCACAATATTGAGCGGGTTGTCATCCATTTGATTCAATCCAAGAATACCATCGACACTTGTGTGGCTTTGGCTCATGGTATTGATAAAATCTAAACCTATATAAAGGGAAGAAGATGATAGTGAAATGGGTGTGTGTGAGTAAGGGTTTAAAATGAATACTTCTCTTTGAAGTATATCTGCATGAAATGGGTTCTGTTTATTTATATATCTAAAATTATGGCGCACTCATGGACACAATAATGGATCAGGATCTCTAGACTTGAAATGATCATGTACTTACTTGATCTATTGGTGAGATGGTTTGATTTATGATCTAACACATGGTTGTTGAAGTAAAGTGAAGAAATATAGGTAAGTCTATAGATCTGAATCTTTCTTGAGAATCTATATTTGCAGATCTATACGATGGTTCATCACGGTGAAAGCACATATACATGCATGTTTGGTTCAGAGAAAGTGCGTATGGAAGTCAAGGATTTCTAAAGCTTGATGGAGAGGTTATTTTGTTACTACTGTTGCACTAGTACATTTGGTCAAAATTACGACACTTTAGCTCTGACATTTTTGACATATTGTCGGAAATTTCCCCAATTTTCATCAATTTTTCAAATCCCACCAACAACTGTCACTATCCCGATGTTTAGGGACATCATAAATTTTGCAACGTTTATGAATGTCGTCAGAATACCGACGTTTTGGGACACAACGTCAGAAATGCGACGTTTCTAAAATATGAGTCGGTATTGCGATGATTTGGGGAAAATTTTGTTAATGTGACATTTAGAGATGCTTTGAGGACAACCGTCGGTATGGCGATTATTTGAGGACAACCGTCGATATTATGACGGGTGGAGGGTAACTGTCGGTGTTGCGACGTGTTCACAAAACATCAGTATTACGACGGTTTGAGGACAACCGTCAGTATTACAATGGTTGGAGGGTAACCGTCGGTGTTGCGACGTGTTCACCAAACGTCATAACCACACTATATAATATTAACATATAAATACCACACTATTTACCAAATAAAAAATATCAAATCATTATAATACCCATTAAAATTTTCTTTGTGCCATTTCTAAGCCATAGTAAGGCTTTCCCTGAGATTTGTATATTTTGTGGTGAAATTTAACTCTTGGTTAATTTTGGAAGGATCACTAAGTAGTCTAATATTAACTCGCGTTATAACTTTTCAATCATTATATAATATTAAATTTCTTTATTACTTTTTAAACACTCCTTAAACTATTTTCCACATCAAAATGGCACAGGTAAGAAAAAGGTCTAAAATAAATTAGACTCGACATAATAAAAACAATATGCAAAAACTATAGTTATAGCTTACATACCCTTTCCCGGGCCAACATTATATAACTCTACTTCACTAGGATAAACATTAACTAAGGCTTCATGTATGCATCCACCAAATCTGTCACATCAATGTAGTCCCTAATATATTTACCTTCAAGAGTATTGTAATATGTTCCTTTCACCCACTTTAGTAAAAGGAAGAAAGAAACACTACAAAGTTTAAAATAATCTATATGTTCACAATTGAGTTGATCTATTAAAGTTAAGAATTTTAATCATCATCCAACATTAATTCTAACGAGTTTAATGTCTAATTTAATCCAAACTAAGGAAAAATTAACTTTGGGGGTAGATATGTTTATTCTTTAATAAATTGAATTTTAAAATTTAAATGTAGAGGAATACCTCGTTTCAAGAGGGTTTGATGCCGAAAATAGAGAAAATAAACCTCACATAGTAACGATTAACTTTTCATATATTTTTGGTTTAATAGGTTTTTAGTAATACATGTAAAGGAAACCTCGCACCTAGAAATCAATATTACTAAAGTATTAAATGTTAGAAATGATATAATATACAAGATGACTTAAAGAGTGTTGATGGAAGCGTGAGTACAAAGATAGCTTTACTACTCTCGTTATAATATAGATTCTAGTCTTAGAGGTCCATTTCTCAATTCTTTTACTTTGTTATTTATTTTGATGTTTTCAAAGTAAAAAAAAATAGAGGACGTAGCTCTCAAGTTTATTTTAAACAACAAGTCCTATTTTGGAGGATTAAGGTCTAAAAAATTTTAGGGTCATTTTGAAGCATTAAACGATGTTTTTTGAGATCATTTTTTTTTTTTTGCTTAATTGCAATGCCTTGTGGCATTGTTCTACACTCAAATATCTTTACAACAATGCAAGAAAGAAGTTGATCAAAGTTTACATTGATCTTGGGTGAATGAATATTCTCTACCTTCAATAGCTCTCCCTCTCTAGCCTTCTGCTCGAACTTTCTATTACCCTCTCCTATGTTCATGCATGTCATCCCTTTAGCCTTTTTGCAAGCTTCACATCCCAATTTCCTTTGTCCGGGCGGCTCCAGTCGGGTCGGGTGTGGTCGTGTTAGGTCACGGTGTCAGGTCGGGTCAAGTGAGGTCGCGGGGTTGGGTCGGGTTGTGTGAGGTCAGGTCGGGTCGGGTCTAGTCGGGTTGGGTTGGGTCGGGTCAAGTCATGTGAGGTCGAGTCCAGTTGGGTCAGGTTGGGTCGGGTCGTGTGAGGGAGCCCAAGGAACGCGTCTGAGTTGGGTCGTGTTGGGTTGTGTGAGGGCGCCCAAGGAAACACGTTTGGGTGGAACTGGTAGGGTTTGATCAGGTCGTGTCAAGTGAGGCCACACAAGGAAACATGTTCAGGTGGGTCGGGTCGAGTCGTGTCATGTGAGAGCGCCCAAGGAAACAGGTTTGAGTGGGTCAGGTTGGGTCGAGTCGGGTCGTGTCGTGTGAGGGCACCCAAGGAAATGCGTTCGAGCAGGTCAAGTTGGGTTGGGTCGAGTTGTGTGAGGGTGCCCAGGAAAACGCATTCGGGTGGGTTTTCTCGAGTTGTGTCGTGTGAGGGTGCCCGAGGAAACACATTTGGGTGGGTCAGGTCGGGTCAAATCGTTTGAAGGCGCCGAAGGAAATGTGTTCGATTGGGTCGGGTCGGTTCGGGTCGGGTCGTATGAGGGCACACAAGGAAACGCATTTCCCATGGGCCGGGGAGGGTCAGGTCGGGTTGTGCGAGGGCGCTTAGGGAAATGTGTTCAGGCGGGTCATGTCGTGTCGGGTTATTTGAGGGTGCCTAGGGAAACGCGTTCAGGTGGGTCGTATCATGTGAGGGTGGTCCTATCAAAAATGATAAGTTGTGATCACCTGTGTGCCTTGTACTACACGTTTGTGCGATCTGTTTTCCATTTTGATCTCCGTCATGCCTTCGTTCGGGTAGGTCGGGTTGTGCTGTGTGAGGGCATGATAGGAAACACATTCGGGTCTGATCGTGTGAGGGAGGCCATATAAAAAATGGAAAATTATTACAACAAAAATCAAAATATGACAGACTTAAGGGTTTCCTTGGGCGCCCTCACACGGCACGACTTGACCCAACCCGACCCGCCTGAACTCGTTTCCCTCAGCGCCCTCACACGACCCAACCTGCCCGAATGCGTTTCCTAGGGTGCCCTCACACGTTCATAAAGACCGTTCACAAAACGTTTGAATAACGACATGGATAGAAAACGTCAGAAGCACGACATAGGCTATTGAGATCGTCAGAATAGCCATGATATGAAAAGACCATTTACAAAATGTCAGAATGGTGACGATATGAGGCTTGTTACAGATTTAATATGTTAGTGTATTAATTTTGTTACTATATATATATATATGATCACAATTAATTAAATAAATAAATAAAACTAGCCATTATTATTCGATTTTAATTTTCAAAATCAAACTAGTCATTATCCTAACGACTAGTTTAGCCATTTCTAAAAAATAAAATAAAATATATATATATATATAAAATAAAAAATAATATATATATATATATATAATAAAAATAATATATATCTATATCTATATATATATATATATATATATATATATATATATATATATATAATCACAATTAATTAAATAACTAATTAATTACTTAATTAAATAAAACTAGCCATTATTCTAACGGCTAGTTTAACCATAAAATATTCCAAGCTATTAAATCTAGATCTTGGTTAATAATATTTTATTATGCACCATTATCAAGGATAACTCAATATTTTTTTAGAAATAAGATCAAGGTTTTCCATTAATTATTTACCTTTGATCCTTTTATCATGGTCGAACTTTGATCACTTTTATTTTCTTTTTGCTTATTGAGCTCCCATTGAGTTCAACACATCTTGGGTTTTCTACACCATTGAGAGAGCTAATTGCTAAATATAATTATTTTTTTTCTTTATAGGATAATTTGCATCAATGGAAGAAAACATTAGAGGTGGAAAAAAAATTGAAAAGGGTGAAAGGGGTGATGGTAGAGTTTATTGCCCTTGCAAAAAATGATGTATGAGAAATGATGTTAGAGTTTTAATAACAACATCAACAATGCATTGTAGGAAATATGGGCACATTGATGGTGGATCGAATGACTATCGTCCCATGGTAATTAATTATCTATCTTCATTTTGATTATATCGTAAAATTTTATATTATTTTAATATTTGTTATACACGCATGGCTAATGTTTATTGATTGTTTGTAATTTTCATAAAGGAACAGTTGCCCCCCAACTTTTTGCAGAACCAACTTCCACATCTAAATAGTAGTAGATTAGATGATGTTGCACCAGTACAAGAGAATACTACAACAAATATTACTATTGCAAATGATGTTGTACAAGGTGAAGAACATGAAGTGAATGATGAAGATGATTTTAATGACCCCATGGAGGTAGATCATGATGACAATAATGAGACAATTCACATTAATGATGGGAAAAATCAAATTCTCCAAGACTTTTATGGTGAGTCAGATGATGATGGTGGAGATAGTGATGGTATTTATGATGTACCTTTGATTGAAACATCAAATGAATGACTTTTTGAACACTCAAATGCAACTCTTCTCTCTGCTACATTTTTGCTGCTAAACTTAAAGGTTATGAATAATTTGTCGAACAGATGTATGACACAGATCCTAAGGTATGAAATATGTATATATGATCACATATATGTAAATGAAGTTGATTATTTTCCCTTTTTTTAGTTGTAATAAATGTGTAAAATAATAATTCAATACTTATATATGATTAATAATCTTTACATTAACTAGTTTTTGTTTATGTTGTAGATTGTTGGGTGAATTTTTGTTACCATCGCCAAATACTTTACCTCAAACATATCGAGATCTACATGCTATTATGAAAGACTTTGGAATGGAATATAACACTATAGATCCATGTCCTAAAGATGATATTATATATCACAGAGAACATGCGTCAAAAACAGAATGTCTGAAATGTGGTACCAATAGATATCGAACAGATCAACTAACAAAAAAGGTGCCTCAAAAGGTTCTTCGTCATATTCCCATAATTCCACGTTTGCAGCGAATGTTGAGGTGTAAGAGCATAACACAATTTATGGATTACCATTCAAAGAATAGAAGTGGAGATGGTGTTCTTCGAATGCCTGCAAATGGTTCTTCAATTAGGGAAATTGAGGAAAAATATGTAGATTTTAAAAATGAACCTCGTAATGTCAGGCTTTCACTGGAAGTTGATGGTGTTAATCTATTCGGAGAGCTTATATCTACTTACTTAGTGTGGCCTATTTTTTTTATCAACAATAACATTCCTTCTTGGATGTCAATAAAGAGGGAGCACATAATGTTGACTATGATTATTCCAGGTATTTGATACATTATTTTTTCGAATGTAATATTTTCATTTCTCTCGTTGTTTGCATAATATATTTTATTTATTTACTTGCTTATATATACATATATCATGGTAGTAATTATGTACCGTAATTTTGAACAATTAGGTAAGTACCAGGTCAAAGATATGAATGTATATATTGAGCCTCTTATCGATGAGCTAATAAAGTTATGGCATGGCATCACTATGTATGACATCACTAAACCAATCAAGTAGAAGAGATTTCAATGTTGTGGAATGATTGTATGGACAATTCAACATGCCCCAGGACTAACAGAATTTTGTGGTATGTAATATTTCGTTGCAATTTAATATAATATATAATTATCTAAATTATATATACCATATTGCATGTTTTAAAAATGATCTCATAGTATAATTGTTATTGATCCATCTATTCCAGGTCTTCAAACAAAGGGTAGATTTGCATGTCTAGTTTGTGGCCCTAAGATGAAGTATCGTCATTCGCCAGACTTAGGAAAGATGGTGTTTGATGAGTTTAGGCACTTCCTCACTAGGAACCATAAGTATCGTACTACTGAAAAACATCTTTTCAATGATAAAGAAGAAACTGGATTAAAACCACGAAGAATGACACCTCGGTTGTCGAAGTTGGAATATAACAGAATTAATAATCGTCAAGCAGTTGGTACATAATTTGTCTATATATATATATTAATTGTTTATGTAATGTTTGGAATTTTTGTTTTAACTAATGAATTTATTTTATTGTATTTGATAACTATTGTTCTGATTTATTTTATTCTTTGATATCAAGGTCGTCATTGCGATGAAGGTACTAATATTGTAATTCCACCTGGAATGAAATGTTATCCTTCTCAATTCGCGAGGTTTCCCTACTATGAGGAACTAAAAATATCTCATTTGTTTGATACAATGCATATCGGGAAGAATGTGACAGAAACTTTATGGTGAATCATAGACAATGCACATGATAGAAATAAAATGACAAAATTTGTGCTGACATTGAGAAATCAAATCATGCAATGAAAAGTGTGATCGACAGATCAAATAACAATGGAGGTCGAAATTATAATAATATTCCATGGTTATTAACAGAACAAAAAAGAAATGATGTAAAAGAGGTCGTTAGAAGAATTAAATTTCCAACAAGTTTTGCTTCAAACATAAATAATATCTTAACGAAGAAAGGTGACTTCAGTGGGGTGAAAACACATGATTGACATACCTTTGTTAAGGTAATTTTTTTGGTATACATTTTTGTATGTTATTGCTTGAATACATATTTTAATTTTCCTTTTTATGTTTAATTTAGAAACCAATAACGATTCATTTTTTATTTTTATAGTATGTTCTACCTGTATCTCTCCCAAACGACTTCGACAACAATGTCAAACAAGTTATATATGGTCTTAGTAAATACATGAGATAAGTAGTTTTGATTTATACGCAAAATCTCTCTACAATTTATTTTTGTACTTAATGACATGATGTGTTAATTTAATTGTAATGAAATATATATTATGTTTCATTGAAATAACCTTGCGTAATGATTTGCAGATGGTTGTCATAGAAATAAATCCATCAAGATGAAATAAAGTATTGGAAGAGAGAAATTCCTCGGCTAATGTGTGAAATGCAAAAGTATCCACCTCCAACATTTTTCAATGCACAAGAACACTACTTGATACACCAAGTTGAGGATTTTGAAATGTGTGGACCAGTACACACAAGGTTAATGTGGATGGTGGAGAGACACTTGAAATCCTTGAAGGCTTTGGTTAGACAAAGAGCATGACCTAAGGGTTCTATGGTGGAGGTATGTGTGGTATATGAATCCATGGTTTATATTAGTCATTATATTCCTATATTAGTTGCGCCAGCTATGAATGCAGTGGATTGCATTTGGGATGTGAACTCCATCAAAAAATTTGAGGTGGAGCACCTGTTGTGAAAAGGTAGAATGAAGAAAGTGAGAGGTAAATTATTTATTATGTATAATACATATAATGTTTCATTTTTTTACATCATTTATATGATCATATTAATTTAAGTCTTATTCTTTCATCGTTTATTAATGAATATAATTTACCATGGTTATAAGTTATATTTAATATTGGTGAATTATTGTTTTTTTTATTCAGGTGCTCAAGATTATGAGGCACTACTTTTATACATTGCAAACAATCTTGAGTGGCTGAGTGAATGGATTGAAAGATGTAAAACACGTAACAACGATAGGTTATCATGGAAAGTACTATCTGAATTGGTTAGAGAAGCGTATCGTAGTGGAGATGGAAACGTTACGGACAGGGAAATTGATTTAGCATATGGTTTGAAAGATAGAAAGGTAAGAAATTAATTCACCTATTTTATTCATTACTTATTTTATATTATATTTATAATGTGACAACAAGTTTGATTTTTTAGATAATTTTCAAGCTGTGTAAATTATATGATTATTTATTAATTGAGAATGCATCTTTTTCATGTTTGGCATATTGTAGTTGAAACACCACAAGGCTATGTGGTGCAATGGTCGTAAATTTCACATTAAACATTTGGATGATAATAGGAAAGCTTATAATAGTGGGATAACTGCAGTATTCCAAGTCACTAATGTTTCCTTCGGGAGTGACAGACATCTTGGAGAATCTGAAAATAGATATTATGGGTTTTTAGATGATATAGTTGAGTGTGACTTTAATTCCTTCGAATTAGTTTTGTTCGATGTCAAATGATATAGGATATGAATGAATGTACATGATGATGATAGAACTCTTATTCAACATGACAATGAATTTCCAATGGTTAAAGCATCGCAGTTTGAAGCAGGAAAAAATCGCTATGTTTTTCCAAGCCAATGTGAACAAGTCTTTTACTCAGAGGTTCCAGGTGAGAACGAATGGTAATTTGCTATTAGATTTGATCCAAGAGGAAGGCCAGTAGAGTATAATATAGAGGAAGAAGATGATATTTATCAAGAAGAAGATGATGCAGTGGCAGATAAGCAGGGAGATGCATTGATAGACAAAGAAGATATAGAAGATGAACTAGGCGTAGGAGATGAGGAAACAATTATTGATGATGATGTTGATGAGGATATTATTGAAAATGACATAATTGATGACGACGATGACATGGTCGATAATTTCAACACTGTTTATGAATCAGATGTTGGTACAGATGTCGATCAGTTGGATGAAGATTAAGAAGATACAGAAGAAGAATATTGATACAGATGTTTTGTTCGAGTATGAGCTGGTATGTTATAACTTTATATTTTAATATGTAGTAATTATTGTCCTTAAATAATTTACTAATTATGTGGGTTTATTGCATGCTGTTTATTATTTCAAACCAATAAATAGTGGCCATACTATTGTACAGGCTAAACTAAAATGATGTATTTATAAAAACGCATGAAAATTTTGTTTACGACCTTAATTAATTTTTGGTTTGTTCGTATTCTATTTCATAGATTGGGTATTGGGAAAATGAGAGTGATGTGAGGGGGATGGGAGGGGCCATATGAGCTTCCACCTTCACGTGGTTGGCCCTGTTCAGTAGAGAATAAATTATTATTGAAACCAAGAGAAGCTCATTCATCTTTATTTGCATTATCGTAAATGTCATCATTGTTGTCAGATTATTGCTGCGCCAGAATTGATGAAATAGTTAGAAAACATTAAAAGTGCATTTCTTTTAGGAATTTTCCAACGAGGCCATAATTTTGTTCGAATGACCATTTTCTTGCTAGAATATGACAATAAATTCTTCAAAAAATCCCACTATGGTAGTGTTTAAATTTTTCTTTTGATATTGAAAATGGATTCAACACCATCAAGGACCCTAATTGGGGCAACCAAAATCTTGAAGATTGACAACTATAACCTAGATTTTCAATAACTTCCACCAGATTTTCACAAAATCATGCTAGAATTTCTATTGTTTTATGTATTTCTTTTATATGAGGTTTAAGAATATTCCCTATATCGTGTGTTGTTAGAATGACATGATAACATTTAGACATAATTTAAACACATGATTTCATGGTTTTATTCCCAGTTGTCCTCCTACTTCTTTGCATTTTATGTTTATAATTTAGTGGAGATTATATGAGCTTGAGTTTGTGGCCTTTCATGCTTATCACAAGGATGCATGGGTTTAATTAAATGACCATCCATTCACATGTATCTATCATTGTAGAAATTACACAAGGAGAGATTGACCGAGGAGTTTAAACAACAGTTCCTTCCAAGGACCCATGGAATAGTATACCAAAGGCAATACACGGTAATTATGAATATATATCTATATCAATTTGTATTGGAAATAAGATACAATTCTTCTCTTACAGGAAATTTGTGTTGCAATAGGATCATATATGATGTGGATCACTCTTGGAGACCTCTCACAACTCTCTTCTTCATCCCAATTAGCTTCATCACCTACAACAATGAATTATGGGAAGTTCCTTGCCCCGGTGGACAAGGCCTTCGAACCTTCCATACCTCTCTTCATTTTTTTCAGCATTAGGGTGCCCCATAAAGAATTATTCTATAAAGTAACCCTAGATTGTTAATTTAGTTTCCTTTGATAATGTGCTTCTAAAACCTAATTTGAAAACTAAGTGAAGTATCTTAATAATATATAACTTGAGTTTCAAATAATCAAGATAAAACGCCTCATTAACCTAATGTCTCTCCCCCTCTTTCCTCACCCTGGGGTTTATCAAATTTTCCCTAAAACTGAGTGGTGACTCCATTCTCTTATTTTACCCTCTTTATAAATATTTTCATTCAACATGCATTCTCAGTGTTGAACATGATTTATATCAAGCCCTTAACAATATAGAGCCCTACAGTTAGCAGCAAGAAGAAGACTAAAAAATAAAAGAGGAATTTGGTGACAAGAAGAAGCCTTGCAACTATTGAATCTTGAAAAATCTCAAAGAGAAATTCCACATGAATAAGGGCCATAAATACCTAAATAGTAGGTTCAGAGAAAGAGACAACCTAGGTGATGCATCTAGCAAGGTGAGCAAGACTTGCTAAGGAATAAGAAGCACATTGAGGACTGAAGTGAAAAAGAGAAAAGAAGGTGAGAACATTGACAAACGAAGGGATATTTGGTTCTTTGATCTGGCTTATTCCATCCTTAATAAATTGTAAGAGAAAGTAAACCATTAGGTGGAAAAAAGTACCCAATGAATTCATTTTCCATCACATTCCACATTTTTTATTTGTTGAATAATGTGGGCTCCAAGCAATTTGTTGGTATTTATAACAAACACTTTGATAAAATATGGTTATAGTGCATCAAAAATATACTTTTATGTTTCAAAAATGTCTCTTTAAGTCATTGTACACATTTTCATTCAAAACAAGTTACAAATTTCCTTAATTTTTCTTGATAATCCTTTTGTTTGGCATGTCGGGGGTGTTATGGTTCCATGCATAATGTTGGATCCAGGTGGAAACCTAACTGTAGGTAAGCTTTACTTCAAAAAATTCTTCTATAGGTGGTATAGATTGCCTCCAAGATACTTCAAATAAGCTTCAATGGATTTATTCAAAGGTATTCAATGGTATGTTTGACATATCTTTCAATGTACTTAGGTAAAGAATCTAATGTATTTAAATTAGTCTCCAAAGTCTACTAAAAAATATACAAGATCCGCTACAGATCATATCCCAAATTCTATCTCAGATTGTCATAGGTTAGGTTTCTCATGATCAAGATATTTATCATAGATACATTTTATTGCTCCAAAAAGGGTTATCAAGATCTGTTACCAAGAGGCTACTTTAATGGATTTCAATTCTGCTTAAATGAGGCTTCTTCAATAGGGCTTCAAGTATTCAACAATATCTTCATTAATGCTTTAAGCAAGGTCTTCTATGAATGCTCCAAGAATGTCTACTCATATAACAATATATTTCACTCCTCAAATCACTTAGTATCTAATCTCCAATTCAGCAGCTCGTAACTTCCTTCGTTGAACTAGCTCTTCACTCTGTCCCCTACCTTGCACTCATGTTCATAAACTGAGATTCGATAATCTTTGGGAACATTTAACACTAATTCACATTAATGAGGCTCTACCGCCCTAACAAAAAGAGTAAATAAAACTAGTAGTCCCTTCTTAATATGGTGACAATATTAAGAAAACAAAGAATGTAGGATCCTCTTCCATAAGTGATGCAATAATTTTTCATGCAGAAACTCAACTTCAGGATCTCAACTCTTTCTAAAAAAATTTCGGTATGATTTCTTAGACATAATCCATATGTTCTTGGCCCCTTCCCATAGAGATACATTTATTTCCTTGCACAAAAAAATTTCAATTACTTTGCATAGAAATTGCTTCATACTTTTGGTCCTATATTTCTTAAGAGATGAATCACAAAGGCTTTGGTTTTTTAAGTACATAGATGGATCATATATAAGGTTGTTCCTTTAGGAGATATGCCAAGAAGAGTTTGGTTTATGATCTTTGTCCTGATTCCTTGTCTTCTTCATAATTTTTTTTCTTGTCTTCTACTTATTTCTTCAATGAATGAAGGACAAAATGGAGGAAAGTTTAGCCTCTATTTATACTCATTTTAACCTATTGAATTTAAATGTTTTTTGAGGAGGCTGACATATCTTTAGTGGAGTAGCCAACCTTATATTTATCTTGGAGCCAACTTGTACAAGTCTAAAATAGGCTTAAAATTTGGTTCTTCGATCCAACTTATTCCATCCTTGACAAATTATAAGAGGAAGTAAATCATTAGGTGAAAAAAAGTACCTATCGAGGTCATCTGCCATCATAGTACACATTCCTTGAGATGCTCGGATATCATTGGTATTCCTTGACCTGGAAGACTGCACCTAGTTTTTTTTCCATATACATTTTTGTCCATCGGTATTCCGACTCTTGCTATCCACTTACAACCGTCGGACTTGTGACAAAGTTTGCAATACATCGGACTTCTGACAAAATTTGCACACTATCGGTAGAGTGACTAAAAGCCACAAACGTCGGAATAGCGAAGACTCTTGGATGAATTCTGAACTTTCGGACTTGTGACAAAGTCTGCAAGACGTCAATAGAGTGACTAACAGTCACACACGTCAGACTTACTACATTCTTTTCAAAACTTGAGAAACATCGGAAGAGAGACGATAATGGAACATCGGTCAAGCGACGCTTTGGCTAACATTGGAATAGCGACGAAATGGCTAGCGTCGGAAAAATGACGCTTTTGATAACTTTGGAATAGTGATGACCGTCTAGTGTCAAAATAATGATGATCGTGCTAACGTTGGAATAGTGACGATCGTCTAGAAACATCTAAACAAGTGTCGCTATTCCGACAATTAACTTAAATGTCAAAATTGCGACCCTAGGAGAAACCACGTTTTTCCCCACCTCAAAGTGTCGCTCTTGGGATACCTATGTGTCACAAGAGCGGCATTTTGGCCGTCAGAAATTAGGCCAAATGTGCTAGTGTTATATTTCTGTTGTCTGTCAATGAAGTCTTCATATAGATTTGGGTTGTTTTAATACTGCATATATTGCTAAGTTGAATATGTACAAATATTATCAATGTGTGATTAAGTATGATTAATGATGCTGACTAAATAAGGGTTCTGCAAATGTGAAAAGATACATGATTGAAAGGCTCAGATTTGTTTCTGAGATTGATCAATTTCTGAAAATCAGTATTCACAGATCTATACGCAGGTTAGTGTGCATGAAAGCGTGTATATACATAGATTTAGTAAAAGGAAGAAATGTATTCATTTAAGATAATGAATGATCAGGGTTGAGACAGATTCTGCATGTTTCTAAAATCTAGTTTTATTACTGTGTTCTGGTTACAGTGATCTCACTGTCATGTTTGAAGCTTGGGTTAAGTATTTATGTTGAGTTGTGTTGAAGCTATTGGATCCAATGCGAAAATTGATGAAATGTGGTCTACAATGGATCTGAGGTTTGAAGCCTTGAGAATGGAAGTAGAAGCTTCTTTCCAGTAGAAGCTAGAGTTCCGATCAGGGGGTTGTAGCTCCCTTCCAATAGAGGTTGGTAAATATGATCAGGGGGTTGGACCTCCATTCTAGTAGTAGTTGGAGAACGAGGGAATCTTGTAGCCCTCTTAAAGATTCCTGCGTACTGATATGAGTCTAAATCAGTACAATATTGTAGGTAGTTTTCCATATAATAAATATTGAAGACAGAGATGACAAAAATAGTGGTTTTCTCCCGAATTGGGTTTCCACCTTAAATATTGGTGTTCATGTGTGATGCTCTTGTGTGATGATTTGTTCTATTATTACTGCACTTATTTACTTCTTAACTATCTGATGCATAAATGATGGTCTGGGTTAAGGATTTCTTCTGAATGTTTTCCTAAACAGTAAAGATACCTGTGTATACGCTAGTTTCTATTTACAAAGTCACGTGCATACGTTGGTTGTGCTAATCAAAATCACATATAGAAATAATTAAAGAGAAAAGAAAAAGATTGTGATTATTGCAAATACTAATTCACACCCCCCCTCCAGTATTTTTACTAACAATTTGCATCAGAGAAGGTCCTTCTGTAGAAGCTTGATCGCTAGAAGGAAGATCATCTAAAATGAGAAATCAATATGGGACAACATCTATCAGACCTCCACTCTTCAATGGAAACAATTTAATCTTCTGGAAGACCAGGAAAATATCCCATCTTCAGTCTCTTGGAGCAGATGTATGGGCTATAGTTGAAGGCAGTTACCAATATCTATCCTCAGTTCTAGTAGATGCAGCAGCAAGGAAAAACTATGAAACCAATGCAGAAGTTGTCAATGCTTTATTGGGGAGTCTGAATGAATCAGAATTTGTCAAATTTATGTAGTTAAATACTGCAAATGAGATATGGGAAAAAATCATTCTGAAATATGAAGGTGATGCCAAGGTAAAAAGCGCTAAACTCAAAACTCTCAGAATTCAATATGAAAAGCTCATAATGCATAATGATGAAAGAATTTGAAGTTTCTTTTTATGTCTAGATGAGATTGTAAATTGTATGAGAAATCTTGGTGAAACCATAAATAAAACCACTCTTGTAGATTTTTTTAAAGATCTCTAACTCCTAAATTTGAGTAAAAAATATCTGCTATTGAAGAGAAGCATGATCTACAAACTCTTATTGTTTTTCAAATTCATGGGATCCTAATTATGTGTGAAATGAGAAAATTACGTCCATCTGAAGTCAAAGAAGTCATCTTTAGAGCTGCTACAAAAGGCAAGGAAATGGAAGAACAAGAAGAATCAGGGTATGTTTCAGAACAAGATGAGATAAATTTTGTAAAGAAACTACAACTTGGCATTAGGAGGTTCAGAGGTAAGCGTCCTTTCAAATTTTTTTCTTGTGGAATATTTGGTCATTATGCTACTAAATGTACTTATAAAGATAATCATGAAAAGGGAAACGAATTGGAAAAAGGAAATAATAAATGTTTCATCAATAGAAAAAGTTATTATACTCATGAAGATAGTGATGGTCTATCAAATAGTGAAGAAGGAGAATCTAATCAAGATATTAGACTACTCATGGAATTTGAAAAGAACACTAGTGAGACTAAAGATACATTTATGGATGCTTTAGGAGAAAATGATTTTCTTGAATAAATCAATCAACTCAAAGTATGTTTGGAAGAAAATAAAATAGCCATAGATACTCTATTGAATCAGCTTATATAAAAGGAGAAGCACAATGAGAAATTAGAATGTGAAATAGTAAATCTAATAAAGGAAATTAAGAAAGTGAAAACCTTAAATATTAGATTTGCTAAAGTATCTGAAACCTTAGATGAAATTATCAAGGTTAAATTCTCTCCTCTTGTAAATACAGGTCTTGGATATATCAGAGAAACTTCTCAATCATCAGCACTAAGCTATATAAATGTAGCTAAAGCCAACCAACAACATTTCATCACTCAACAAAAGAAAAAAGAGAATACCCATGTAAAGCATGACCACTTCAATTGAAGGATGAAAAATAACGGAAGTATAAATCAGCAGATAAACATCAATAGAAGGTTCCATGGTCATAAAAAATTATTCTTTAATGGACAATGTTTCTCATGTCATAACTTTGGAAATAAACCTGCTCAATGTGTTGCATACAAAACCATCATGATCAGAGAAGAAAGAAATCATAGAAATGAGACTGGAATAAATAAGAATACTTATAACAAATTTTATCCTCTTCAAAATGAAATTGAATGTTCTTATTGCAATAACTTTGGTCATGAAGAATATGAATGTAGGAGCATACTTCAGCCAAAAGAGCTTATACCCTCAAACTCCAAGGTATGGAAAAAGAAGGACTTACAGGTTGAAAGTTGCAGCATAGATTTATTTGCACAAGGGGAATTAAATCAATGGTACATTGACAGTGGATGCTCAAAACACATGACAAGTGAAAAAAATAAAGTCCTTTCATACAATTCTTTAGAGAAAGAAAAGAATGTTATTTTTGGAAATGACTCTCCTGTTGTCATTAAGGGTAAACGTTTTGTTTTTCTAAAAGAAAAGGTGAAAGCTAAAAACGTTATGTATGTGGATGGATTAAATCATAGCTTGTTGAGTGTGATTCAAATGTGTGATCAAGGAAATGAAGTTGTCTTTAGTTCAAAAGAATGTGTAGTACGTCAACTTAACACAGGAAAATGATAATAAAAGGAACTAGAACACCAAGCAATCTGTATATATTAAAAGGTGGCCAAGAGCAGTGCTATCTAGGTAAATCTATAGAAAATCGGTTATGGCATAGAAGATTGGGACATTTGATCTTATCTCAAATAAGCAAATCTATCAGACTCAACGCTGTTCGTGATCTACCCAACATCACTCTGCCCTAAAGTACCATATTAAAATCATGCCAATTTGGTAAGAAAACCAAGGTGAAATTCAATGATAAAGAAGGATCAGCAAGTAAGCCTCTTGAACTTATACATACTGATCTATGTGGTCCTGTAAGGAAAAGGTCACCTCATGGAGAATACTACTATATTCTATTTATTGATGACTTCTCTAGAATGTGTTGGATCAGTTTACTGAAACATAAAGATGATGCATTTGAAAAATTTAAGATCTTCAAAGCTTTGGTTGAAAATGAATTAGATCTAAAAATCAAATGTCTTAGATATGACCGAGGAGGAGAATATATATCAGATGAATTCTTTGATTTCTGTGAACATTATGGCATAAAAAGACAATTTTCTATACCTAGAACTCAACAACAAAATGGCGTGGTAGAAAGAATGAATAGAACAATTTAACAAATGGCTCATGCTATGCTTGATAAATCTAGAACTCCCAATACCTTTTGGGGAGAAGCAACACATACTGCAGTAAATATTCTCAACAAGGCTCATGTTCGTGTGAACAGTGATAAAATTCCTTATGAGCTCTGGTATTGTAATCTTTCGACTGTGAAGTACTTTAGAGTGTTTGGAAGAAAACTTTTTATTAAGAACAATAATGAAAAACTTGGTAAGTTTGAGCCTAGAGCAGATGAAGGAATATTTCTTGGTTACTCTTATATAAGTGAAGCATATAAATGTTACAATAAAAGACTTTAGAATATTGTTGAATGTATTGATGTTGTAATTTATGAGTCTCTCACAGCTCCTAAAAGGAAAATAACAACAACAAATGAAAATGAAAATGATGTATATTTTCCCTCATCCCTCATCAAATAACAACAATATAGAAGGAGAACCCAATGAAGCACCAGAATAAGATAGATCAGAAATGGATCCATCCAGGTATGTTCAAAAGAATCATCCAGAATCTCAAATTATGGGAGAAAAGGGATCAGGTGTCCAAACAAGAAGAACTCTTGTAGGATCCCCTAGCTATCTGGCTTTCTTATCCAGTATTCAACCACAAAATGTAAATCAAGCTAGAAATTATGAAGGTTGGATTCAAGCCATGGATGAAGAACTTGATTAGAAAAGAATCATACTTGGGAATTGGTTCCAAGACCTCATGATAAAAATGTTATTGGAACAAAATGGATATTCAAAAACAAGTTAAAAGAAAATGGAGATGTTATTAGGAACAAATCTATACTTGTTTGTAAAGGGTATTCTAAAAAAGAAGGTATATACTTTGAAGAAATGTTTGCACCTATAACCAGACTTGAAGTCATAAGAATTTTTCTTGCTTTTTCAAGTTTTCAAAAATTCAAAGTTTATCAAATGGATGTAAAACATTCTCTCCTCAATGATGATCTGGAAGAAGAAGTTTATATAGAACAACTAGAAGGATTCATTCTGGGAAATGATGAAAAACTTGTTTGCAAACTTAAGAAGGCTCTATATGATCTCAAACAGGCTCCTCGGGCATGGTACTATCGTCTTGAAAAATATCTTCAACAAAAAGGTTTCGAAAAAGGATCTACTGACAGTAACTTATACACAAAAATTAAGAATGATAAACTGATAATTTTTGTTGTGTATGTTGATGACATCATTTTTGGGAGTAATGAAGAGTCAATGAGTTAGAAATTTGCTTCTGTTATGTAGCAACAATTTGAAATGTCATTACTTGGGGAACTAACATACTTTCTTGGCTTACAAGTGCAACAAGCAACAAATGGCATATTTAGCTCACAAGAGAAATATCTCAAGCAAATTCTAAATTAGTATGGGATGGAAGATTGCAAACCTGTAAGCACTCCAATGGTAACTGGATGTAACCTTAGTTCTCATGGTGATTCTCTCATGGTAAATCAACCAGAGTATAGATCTATGATTGGAAGTCTGCTTTATCTGACCGGGACAAGACCAGACTTTATGCATGAAGATGGGATTGTTTGATGATTCCAAGCTAATCCAAAAGAGTCACACCTTCAGGCTATAAAAATAATATTCAAATATCTACAAGGGAGTCAAGAATTTCATATATGGTATCCAAAGAATGTTGATATCACTCTTCATGCTTACATAGATGTGGAATGGGTTGATGATCGAAAAAGCACTAGTGGTGGTGCATTCTATATGGGGCCCCGATTAGTATCTTGGTTCAGCAAGAAACAAATTTCTATTGCCTTATCTACTGTTAGTGTGAATTCTAATCGCAAGTGTATGAAACAAAGCTCACTTTAGTTGTGCATAACAAACAACCCTAACATCAAATATGATTGTCAATTTCCTTAGATTTGCAGTTAGTTGACCTAGATAAATGCTACAAAATCTAGATCTATGCAGTTAAAGACATTAAACAACAATAAAATCAAGAGTTGGTCCATACATCCAATACACAAGAAAATAATATTTTTTAAGGAATTTTGTATTTATGACACCTGGGAAGGGAACATAGAAATATGTTACCAATCCCCTTCAATGGGATGGGTTATTGTACATCCTCGGCGCTTCAGATCTAAGATCTCTCTCTCTCTTGATGGTGTAGAGAACCCAGACAAAAATGGAACTCAAACGGAGCTCACAAGCAAAAAGGTAGAAAAATATGACAATGATGGAGGATCAAAGTCAGACCAAAAGTATAGATCCAGAGCAATCTTTAGGCAACAAAAGGTAGTGAATGAACGGAAAAAACCCTTCTGTTTATAACAAAATATTGAGTTAGTCTAGATATTGGTGCATAATTAAAATATTATTAACCAAATCTAGATCCGACTTTTATGGAATATTTTATTATTTTTGTTGGAGGGAAAAAGAATTTGAATTTGGTCAAATCCCTTTATTTGTAAATAATAAATAAATAAATGACTTATTTATTATTTTAAGAATATGGTTGAGTAATAATTTAATAAATAGTGATTTATTCAATTATTTATAAATGATTTAGTCAAATTTAACAAGGAATATTATTTAAATAATTATTCCTAGAAAATAATAAGATAAATAGTGATTTATCTAATTAATTTTCCTGTTTTGGGTTAAATATGACCAGGAATATTAATCAAGCTATTGTTTAATTAATTATCCCTTGAGGAAAATCAAACAAATAGGGATTTATTTAATATTTCCGCATGGGGTTTCCTATTTACACCATAAACAACTTAATCAATTATGGATTACTAAGTTATTTTTCATAGTGAAAGAAATTTTACTAGGGTAAAATTGGTCTTACATGGTGTACTTTGGTCCATCAAATAGTAACAGGTTAGATGACCAAAAATTGGTGTAACAGATTGCCCCCCAGAGTGTGAGCATTAGGAGCTAATCGTATGACTGAAGTACGTTGTAAGAACTCAATCACTAGACACTGAAGGGGGATTCAGAGAGAGAGAAATATAAGTTAGACTAAAGCGCAAGAGGAAAAGACCCTAAGGAGGCGAGACTTATAGGTGTTACAAGTTTCTTTTATGAGTGAGTACCCATTCTACATGAGGTGGGGGAGGCATACCTATGCCTACCGAGATAACAAAGTACAAAGAATGATGCGTCCAGTAAACAAGGGACTGAACTATATAGTACATTCTGGCATAAACATGGGCCAGATAATTGATCCGACATACATACTGTGCCTGGGACAACAACTAGGACTTATACAATAATATCTGAGTACATGAGATATAAGTACAACCAAAGAGGTCTTGTAAAACAGGAAGGGGCTCTGAAATTCTGAATGATACATGAAAACTAAAGAGGCACTGCAAGCAGTTGAGGCCGGAACCATAAAATATATGGATCTGGATCCAAGGCTATAATAGAGAAGTCATTTGGGTGTGTGGGGGGATACCAGAAGGGTTACCCCCTCATGAGGTTTGAAACATCTCACACACACCCGGGAATCATTGGTATAATATGTTGCATCACTAAATTACCATAAAGTATACAGATCTCGATCATGCCATAAGGAGTTGGAGCTGAGAAACAATCAATTAAAATGGAAATAAAGAGTCCCTTTTCCTGATCTGAGGCATCGAACAAGAGTGATCTAGACCTGTCTTTTGGAATGAATAAGATGATGTCGACAGAAGGAGGTCTGCCATAGGTGAGGAAATAAGGGATCCTCAACTAAGGCACGAGAGATAATAGTAGATTAACTGATAGACTAGCACTAGGGATAATTGAGGAATGGGAGGCACTGAGTAGCGGGCTAATGATTTCCCTTGTTAGAGCATAAAGGGAATGGATGACTTGGCAGCTACTGACTCGACACCAAAGGGGATAGGGGATAGTATGACTGGAGGCAAAAAAGTGTGACACAAGAGAGGGACAAAGAAATGAAGGATGGAGGAATATAGCGGGATACAAAGGAACTCGGGATAGGCTCCATGGATGCAATTATGACTCAACTCGAATGTTGTAAACAAGGGCAACTCGATGATGCTTCCATAGAGAACAGGCTTGGTGGGGACCATAGAGACATGAGTACAAGATGGTTATTCATGACAAAAATCGACACGATCATGGACAAGTATGAAGATGAAGTGGTGCCCCAAGTACAAGTGTTGGAAGTGAAGAAATTTGATTTTGAGGAGTGGTGAAGTGACCCTTCTTGGAAAAAATGTGTCGAGGTGAAGTATCAAATCAAAAAAAACTAAAGGATACCCATTTGAGAGCTCGGTGAGAGCTTTCAAACGATCCAGACGATTTTTCAAACCAAGCTACAGTTGTGTCACAGCTGGTGAAAGAAAAATATGGGGTTTCTCTTTTAATAAGGAATTTTCCCTCCAATTTTATTCATTTGCAAGTATAGTTATGGTGAAAGTAGAGAGGAGAAAAGACCCTAAATCTTGCGGCAATCGTAGCAGACAAACCGATCGTTGGAATCAAGATCTGTCAGTTTCAGGTAAGATGCCTAACCCTACTCTTTCGTTTTAGTGGATTGAAAGCTCAGTTTAGGCACCCAGAGCCTAGAAACATGTCAGGTTGCACTTTTTGGGGTCTATTTTGTGACCTGGGTAGCAGGTTCTAGGTAGAAAACTACAACATTTCCTGGGAAATGACCTGAAAAGTGTGACCTATCAGAGAAAGGGGGTTTTAGTGTTGTTTTTGGCTAAGAGATGGGATTTTTATGGTTGAGGGGAATAGGTTCCCCCAAGCATGTTATGGTCATGTGAAAATGTATTTAGAAAAGGGGAATCTAAACACAATTTTATGATGTGGTGCAACATTTGTTTTCGTTGTGGTTATGTAGTTCAAGAAAGGGAATGGAGGACTACCAATCTCTTTTGGTACTGAATTTATGAAGCAAATGGACTAAGTTTCTGGGTTGGCATACATGGTGTCACTATCCCAAAGAGTAGATTTGGAGATAATGAACTAGTGCTCACCTAGAAAACACACAAGTTGGTAAACAACAATGTCTAGGGGACCGGGTTGCTGATGTAAGAGGAAGGAATGATGAGGGGGGTCATCCCTAGAGTGGTCTGAAGTAATATGGGACTATAGAGGTTCTTCTAAATGGGGAAGAATGATGGTAATAGAATCAACATGACCAGATGCACTCACTAGAAAATTTGGCGAAAATTCCGACAACCAATTCGTCGCTATTCCGACACATAGTCGTCGCAAGAGCGACAGTTCGAGGGCGGGAAAAACGTGGTTTACCATACCGTCGCAGTTCTGACGCAATTAAAAAGTGTCGCACTATCGACACTTTTTCCGTTGCTTCCAAACAAGCGTCACTCTTTCGACGTTTCCTAATCCATCGCACTTCCGACCTTTGTAAACTATCGCACTTCCGACGAAATGTGGTTTGACGTTTTGAACGTCGCTCTTCCGACATCTATAAACTGTCAAAATTACGATGAAATGTGGTCCGACGTTTTGAATGTCGCTCTTCCGACGTTTGTAAACTGTCGCAATTCCGACGCAATGTGGTCCGACGTTTTGGACGTCGCTCTTCCGACGGTTGTAAACTGTCACAATTCCGATGAAATGTGGTCCGACGTTTTGGACGTTGTTAGCGTTTGCTTGTAATTCGGCAATGTAGTTCGGCGATTTGACGTCGGCTTCGTCAAGCGTTTTATCTTGTCACTCTTCCGGCGTTTCTAATACGTTGCAATTAAGCCAACACAAGGCATCGGTATAGCGACGGCGGGTTCAATTTTTAAAAAAAATGAAACTTTAAAAGAGGAAAAACATTGTTTTGAATATATTATATGAAGTAAAATAGTCCATGAAGTCATTACATTTTCACATCTGAATATTGGAACCCAAATATCCATCGAGAAAAGTGGAAGTCCCACCCCAGACAATGATAGAAAAATACCCCATGTCACATACAGGGACATGATATAAAACCCAGTAACGGTCCACATGGAGATAATCGACAATCTGAGAAAGCATCCAAATATGCCCGAGGCATCTATAAGAAAGTGAAATAGCAGTATGTAGAATAGTAAAGCAACAGATAGAGTACGTACCGACGTCCATTGTTCCAAATACAAATTAAAGTACCTAAAATCCTTGAACAGAGAAAAACGCTAATCATGTGAGGAGTGTGATATGTCCCAAATATAAAAATACCATGAGACCATATCAATAAACCAGCAACATAGACCAGCATCGCTAGTTTTGAAGGCAGAGTGATAAACATTAATCATTTTTTTTTCACAAGAGAAAAAACATTGTTTTGAATATATTATATGAAGTAAAACAGTCCATGAAGTCATTGCATTTTCACATCTGAAGATTGGAACCCAAATATCCATCCAGAAAAGTGGAAGTCCCACCCCAGACAGTGATAGAAAAATACCCCATGTCACATACGGGGACTTGATATAAAACCCAGTAACGGTCCACATGGAGATTATCGACAATCTGAGAAAGCATCCAAATATGCCCGAGGCATCTATAAGAAAGTGAAATAGCAGTATGTAGAATAGTAAAGCAACAGATAGAGTACCAATGTCCATTGTTCCAAATACAAATTAAAGTACCCAAAATCCTTGAACAGAGAAAAATGCTAATCATGTGAGGAGTGTGATATGTCCAAAATATAAAAATACCATCAGACCATATCAATAAACCAGCAACATAGACCAGCATCGCTAGTTTTGAAGGCAGAGTGATAAACATTAATAATTTTTTTTTCACAAGAGAAAAAATGATGTTTTGAATATATTATATGAAGTAAAACAGTCCATGAAGTCATTACATTTTCACATCTGAAGATTGGAACCCAAATATCCATCCAGAAAAGTGGAAGTCCCACCCCAGACAGTGATAGAAAAATACCCCATGTCACATATAGGGACTTGATATAAAACCAAGTAACGGTCCACATGGAGATTATCGACAATCTGAGAAAGCATCCAAATATGCCCGAGGAATCTATAAGAAAGTGAAATAGCAGTATGTAGAATAGTAAAGCAACGGATAGAGTACCGACGTCCATTGTTCCAAATACAAATTAAAGTACCCAAAATCCTTGAACAGAGAAAAACACTAATAATGTGAGGAGTCTGATATGTCCAAAATATAAAAAGACCATCAGAACATATCAAAAAACCCAACAACATGAACCCATCGCTAGTTTTGAAGCCCCAGTGATAAACATTAATCATTTTTCACAAAGGCATGACATTTTGGCCCTTATGATAGATCCATGAAGTCATTACATTTTCACGTCGAAGATTGGAACCCAAATATCCATCAGAAAAAGTGGAAGTCCCACCCTGAGCAATGATAGAAAAATACATGTCACATACGAGGACATGGTCTCATCGATACTTGATTACATGGGGTATATCGACAAATTTGAGAAAGCATCCAAATATGCCCAAGGCATATATAAGAAAGTGAAATAGTAGTATGTAGAATAGTAAAGCAATAGATAGAGTACCGACGTCCATTGTTCCAATTCCGACGCAATTCCGACGCAATGTGGTCCGATGTTTTGGACGTCAGCATTTATTTACTTCTGCAATTGCAAAGCAAAAGCAGTTTCAAAGGCTACCTGGCTAATCTTCAGGCCCCGTCTATAGTTTATAAAATAAAAAATAGTAACAATGAAATTATTCAGGTCCCCAGCGGAGTCACCACTATGTTATCACTCATATTTTCCTTGAAGTTGTTGAAAGAGGAAAGGGGTTCGAGGTAACCACAAACCAATCTTTTAGGTACAGAATCTAGCCAATCTGCACCCAGAGAGGGCTCTCTCTATAAAATTTAGCTTTGTTTTAGAAAATTTAGGCTAGTTATAAAGTCCTGGGGTTTTATTTTAATTTGGGTGGTGGAATTCGATAGCTAAGGGAAAGATTGATTAATTCAGGCCATTGGGCAATGGAGTAAAAAAAAATGGCTTCACTGGATTAAGTTTATCAATGAAAGATGGTTTTACAGGGCAAGATAGTCAAACATGGAAACAATTATAAATCTTAAAAGAATGAAATGGATGAAAGGCAATTAAGAATCTTTCAACACATTCAAAGAGAGAAAAATGAGTGATTATCAATAAAGAGCATTTAAGTATTCTTTACTAAATAATCAAAATGCTTAAACTAGTAAAACAAGAGCAATTAAGAATTCACTGTTTATAACTAGTTTAGAAGAAAACATTTAGAATAATAATGATTAAAACCAGATTACACTTAAGTACCTTCTGATTTACTCCTTTTCATTAATTATTCAGAAATGAAACACCGTGATATAATAAACAGATATAAAAACTTAAAACACAGGATAGAAATGACTTATTGATCCGTAGTTTGACACATGAATCCTGTAAAAAGTCTCTAGCATCAATTCATCATCCAGCAAGCCACAATGAAATTTCTCCAACAACACTTTATTCCGAAAAAGTCAATGTTACTGCAAAGTATATGAATCCACACTTACTACTCCAATTCATGGAGTATTTATACAAAAAATCATACAAAATATCTCATAACAAATTAAGATATTATCTAGGATAACTAATAAGTATTTTACAACAATATAGAGACAGATGGTCTCGTAGATAAGAAAAATGATAACTGATGTTGTGTTGTTTCCTTCTTTTAAGAATGTGCTGGAGGCAGGCCCTATATCTTGGCTTGCTGCTGTCCTCTTCAATAATTCTATGTTGATTATTTCGTTTCACTGATACTCTTTAACTGCTCTGATACTCTTTGACCTTTGTTCATCCTTTTATCCTTTTTATCATGATATACTGTGGTAAATAGGAAAAAATTTATGTAAGGATAATTTTTTACAAAATTTCCATCATTTCTTCCCACCATTGAACTTCTGGCACTCTAGTCCTTTGCAAATTTCTTAGTGTTTCATCAGCCTCAGTATATCTGAAGAAATTAGGCTGATTTGGGAACAAATGATTTACTTCATGCTCAAGATAAAATAAATTCTCCAATCTGTCATGAAGGTTTTTCCCTGTAGGCAATGCTGCTGTTAATGAACTGGTTGAAGAACTAGCTTGATTATCAGCATATTTGTCCAATTTTTCAACATAACTATCAAAGTCCATTAGCTTATCTTCTGCAACTATAGGACTGGGAAATCCTCTATTTAACAAAATATTCAATCTTTCTCTGAAGGCAATGATTTCTTCTTGCATATCTGAGCACCTTCGTTCTAAATTCTGTACCAGAGTTCTTTTAGTAAAAAATCTCTTTATTTCTAGAATTGTTCCGGTCCTGTCCTGAATACCAATTTCTGCAAGTTGATTCTTAGTCTGAGTATTCAAAAAATGTATAAGTCTATTGGCCTCTTTTGGCATATTTCCCAACTCTTGTCTTGATCTCTCAATCTCATCCAGAGCCAATTTAACTAAGTTATTATGTTCATCCATTATTTGAATTGAGGACCAAACATCCTTTATTGATTGAATGATATTATCCCAAAGAATATAATTTATTTCTTTTAAAGGTTTCTCCAATGTGAGATCCTTTTCCAATGCTTTGGCTATTTTTTCTAATTTGTTCACTTCTCTTGTTTTATCAGCAACACTCATTTTTGAAAGATCATATTTATGTTCTAGAGTGGCCAATTGTTCCTTTGTTTTGTGAAGCTCTATGGCCTGAAGTTTCATATCTTCCATTGAATTTGTTAATTCATCAGTGTTCAAATTTGCAGTGTTGCTCTGTGACAATTCTGCTGGCTAACCTGTTGTTGCTGTACCTGTCACTACTCCTACTGTAGATACTGGAATATTTTCCTGCTTATCTTTTAATGCATTCTCAAGCTCTTTTTCAGCTGCAGTAAGTTTCTCATTCAATTTTAAGAGCAAATCCATTGGTTCTTCCTTAGAATTTTGTTTGATGATTTTTGCAGTCTGTGGATGTCTTGAGGCTGGTAACTTTAATTGTTTTCTCAGAGTTGCAATATCATCATCTTATCTCTTGATCAAAGCTTCAATACCTTTCACATATTTAGGATTATGACCCAAACCAATGATTATTTCCTCTAAAGTTTTGATTCTATTATCCTTAGCCTGGGAGGAGGCTTTTTCAAGCTGCAATTGTGTATTAGTATTATCCAAAGAATCCTGCAACTTATGGGTCATCATTGATTTATCCGTCAGAGTAGAATAAATCATCTCACCTGTTTGCTTGTGTAGCTCAATTTGATCTAAAGGATGGATATCCTTTTCTAAGACTTCAAAATTAGTCCTAACGTAATCTGCAGCTGTCTGAGGTTGCTGCACCTTGGGCTTGAAATGGCTCATTAACATCTTACCCTGTTGGATGTCATAAGTTGACATCAATCTTTCTTGATTTTTCGGAGCCATCTTCAAATATTGGTTGTACACTTGAAGTCTAAGTTGATCGTTCCTGGCCTTTATATTGATGAATGTTCTTTTGATGTCCGAGGCAGTTTTTACTGGAGGTTTGAAAGAAGATATTTTTGCACTTTGTTGCCTCTGTATTTCCTGTTTTTGAAAATTAGTGGATGTCCCACTACCTGTACCTGTTTGCTGACTGTCTTCTCTTCCCTGGCTGTCAGGGATTTCCTGAAATGATTCATCTTCTGGAAGGGGAGTTAATTTCTACCTTTTAACATCTTGCTGTTCAGAAGAGCCACCAATATGAGTAGTTGTTTCAGCCTCTCTCTTTTTTCCCTTTTCTATATTCAGAGGAGTTTGTAAAATAGAAATTTCTGGCTCACTGATCTGAGTAGGAGGAATTTGTCCTTGACCTTGTTCTTTAGAAGTCTCTAGTTGCTCTGTCATTATGAAATTTTCAATTATTTGTATATCAGGCTCCTTTTCTTTTCCTTTAGATTCTACTGCTACTGTACTAATCTCCTGCAAATTTTGTTGTAAAGTCCTGGCTGAAGAAGATCCCTGCACCTGTCCAAAATATTCTAGGTCAAGTATCTTTTCAAGATATTTCATTACATTTTCAACATTGACCTGCTCACTATCTTTTTCAACCAATGTCCCTTCTGTCCATTCATCCATATTAGCATATTGTTCTATTTCTGGGATTCTTTGATGGATGTATGGTGACTGTTTATTTTTCATTCTTCTATCACGGATAAAGTTGTTTGGATCATAAGGCACCAAGTAGAAACTCTTTTGTAGTCTGAGATAGTCTTCTAAAATCCTTTCGGCTTCCTTTCCAGCTTCCCTAGAGTTACAAATGAAGGGACGTAATTGGCTCTTGATCCTGAGTTGAGCCTTTTTCTTTGCATTGCAAAAATGAATTATATCTGAATTATTCATCTGCCTGAAATATTCTAATGCAAAGAGTCTCATTGGGACATACTTGGGCGGTTTGAATGGGCATAATTCACATCCATATATCCTGATCTCTGTGTAGTTTTTATATAGGTACCAGTCACCTATCTTGTAATGCTTTGAGAGCTGAAGGATTTTCTTGATTTCATTGTTAATTCTAGGAGGAGAGACTCTTGTCAACAAGGTAGTTTCAGGATGAACAAAAAGGTCGACAAACTCATTATAGGAATAAGGAGAATCAGAGGAATTGTGAGTAATGGCAGACCAAAAGATGACTGACCTAGGATTCCTTTTGGCATCAAGTTTCTTAACATAAAAAGGGAAATTTTCTGACTGAAAGTAAATCATGAGATGATATATGATAGAAGAATACTTAAATACTCTCTCATTCTCAAATCTCATGAACTGATCATGGATTTTGTCAGCAATATAAGATGCAAAATCGTACTTGACAGCAGGAGGCTGTCCAAGGGTAAAAATGGATAACAATACTAGGGTTAAGTGATCAACATACTCACTAGTATTGAAGCCCATTATGGAAGATATCATGTTTAAAATAAGTCTACCCTCATCAGTAAAGAAAGTATAACCATAAGGGGGAGGGTTTTTAGGCTGATGCTCTGGTAACATGAAGGTTTGGCATAGGCGGTTTATCTCTTCATGGGATAACTTAGTAGATTTCTAAAGTAATTCAGCCATGGACAGGGGAGTGAGAACTTGACCAGGTTGGAATTGTAGCATTTCATTTATGGACTGAGCAGTTATTGGGAAAAGGACATTTTGACTTGGGGATAAAACTGCTCGTTGGTTGGGATCATAATTTGCGTAGCAATAATGGATTAACTCAGGAAAAATATGGACTGAGGGGAGAAGGTACATAGGAATATTTGATTCCCAAAGTCCAAATATGTCAGAACCATTCAAATAATTGTCTCTGCAGCGGAAAAATATTCGAAGAGGATTCTCACTGAGAAGCAAGTCCTTAATTTGAAAATCCATATCGGCTAAAGGCAAATAATCCAAGTCCTTGTGAGGGGCATTGATGGGCACGACATTCAGAGCTACAGGAACTTCCATTTCTGGTTCTTGTGGATTCAGAAATGGAATTTCGAGGTTTTTGTGGAAAAGGGGCACAATTACCAGTTTTTGAAATATAATTGCAGTTCTGGGAACGAAAAAGACCAAACTGAACTTCTTTTCAGACCTTAGTGCAGAATTAAAACTAAAACCAGGATTTTTTACGGAGTTTAGCGGGGAATTGGAATAAATACATGTTTACGGGAAATGAAACGTGTTTAAACAGGCGTTGGTTATGACAGAAGAACCCTGAAATACTCGACTTCAATTCTCTTTAGCGAGGTAACGGTCAGCAAGCATTAACAGTTGGTTTTTGAATTTGGTTGCATGGAAGACTGGCTAGCGCACGAAACAATGAAAATGACGCAGACACAATTTGTTTTATTTACAAAGTCAAAAGGGTGGTGGGTTTTGATTGATGACGTCAGCATGTACGATGGTTTCGTCACAGAGGGATAGGAGTGGATCTTTGTTTGGGCCGCTCGCGCAGTGGAAATCTGGACCCGAAAAATATTAGGGCGAATTTGATAAGAAATTCGCGTCACAACTCTCCCTCCGTACGCCAGCCCAACTTCGGACCAGAAAAAGATTAGGGCGAAATTCATTTGGTTTTCGTGTCACAAAATTGGCCGACGTCAGCAGGCTATTTTGGAAAGCGAATTTGGTTTGAATTATGGTTTATCGCCGTTTGAAGTTCGGCGGGCTCGACTTAAGAACAATTTTGTTTGATCCCATCTTATAAAATTTGTGTTGGTTTTCTTTGATAATACACATATTTATAATAAATCATGGGAATACCACACTAGTAAACATGTGGAAAAGTTATATAAATTATTGAGAACAATATTTTTTTATGTAAAAATATCCAAATGTGCTTTTGGGAAATAAGAATTTGAGTATTTGGTTAATATTGTTTTAAAGGAAGGAGTGAAGTTGGAGCCTCAAAAGATGCAAGCTATTACAAAATGACCTATTCCTAAGAAAATCAAGGTTCTTAGAAGATTTTTTAGACTTACATGATATTATTGATTATTTGTTAAGAATTATGCATGCATTTCAAGTCCACTCACATATCTCTTGAAGAAAATATCATTTATATGGAATGATGAGGCTATTTTGGCATTCTCTCTTTCAATGGATTCCATGTCTTCTACACCAACATCGGTTGCACCTACTTTTGGTAAAACATTCATAGTAGAGTGTAAGGCACTAGGACAAGGAATTTACGTAACATTAACACAATAAGGGATATCATTGGCTTTTAAAAGCAAGGAATTCAAAGAAAATATTTGGTGAAATCTACGTATGAAAAATAAATGGAAGAAATATTAAATGCAATAAAAAATGGGGATAGTATATCATTGAGAGGTACTTTAAATTCAAGATATACCATGATAGCATAAAGTATTTTCTGAAGCTATGGATTTCATTGGAAGATTAAAAAAAATGAGGAGAAAAAATGAAAAGTTTTAATTTTGAGATAATCTGCAAAAAGGGTAAGGAAAATTTAGTACATGATGCTCTTTATAAAATAGAAGAGGCCTCAAATTTATATCCAATTACATTTTATATTCCTAGGTGGCTAGAAGAAGCTTGCCATAATGGAAAAATGACAATAGTACTAAACAAAAACTAAAATTTATAAAGGATGGGATGAACTCTATGGAGCATTGGGAGTGAAAAAGAGATATACTTTGGTGCAAATGTAGAATATTTTTATGCACGCAAGCATATTTGAATAAAAAAATATTAAGGGAGTCCCATGTCTCTCTGATGGTAGGACGCAGGGTTCCTTAAAACATCTCAAAGGATCAAAATATATATTTTTGGAAGGAATGAAGAAAGATATTCAAAATTTTGTAAGAGAAGGTCAGGTTTGCATAATAAATAAAAGAGAGATAGTAAAATCTCTAGGGTTACTTAACCATTCCACATACATATTAAAAGACTAGAAGATATATCAATAGACTTTATTACAGGGTTACTGAAATATAAAGGTAAGTATTACATTTTTGTGGTCATTTATATAGACAAATTTTGTAGATTTTTGTTGTAGAGCTCAAAGTACATAAACAACAAGCCAAGTGGCAGAAGTGTCCGTGAAAGAAATTCATAGTCTTCATGGTTTTCCTAAAGTAATAGTAACAAAAAACTTTTGGAAATAATTATTTAATATGAGTGGAGAAACACTAGCTGCCATGAGTTCTACATATCAAACACAATCAAATGGTCAAACAAAAATAGTTAACAAATTCTTTTAAGGTTATCTACAATGTTACTCTTTAGAAAAGTAATCTTAATGGATGAAGTGGGTTCTTCAAGGAATAATGGTAATATGATACTACCTATCACACATCTACTAAAATTTCCCCATTTAAGGTCCTTTATGGATATCCAACTCCTAGTATCTCATACTTTTTGCAAGATAAGTCCAAAGTATAGGAAATAGAGTCACATATGGAAAATACTAAAGAAACTTTGAAAATTATTATGGAAAACCTTAAAATGACATGAAACATGATAAAACAACAAGGGAAACAACATTGAAGTGAAAGATAATTTGAGGAGGGTAATTGGGTATTTTTTAGATTATAGCATTATAAGCAATCTTCATTCAAGAAAAAGAAGAATAAAGAATTAGCTCAAAAATGCAATGTGGAAAAATTCGAAGTCGGGATTAAATCGGCAAGGGTCCAAAAGTTGAAATACTCGATAAAGTCGGGAGTTTTTTGAAAAAGTCGGCAAAACTAAAAAAATACAAAAATATTCATTTTTGGAAAAAATCCTGATTTTTTCAAAAAAAATTAAAAAATTATTAAAGAAACTACCTCACTCAAGATTTTTTCGAAAAATTTGGCAAAAAGTTAGGACTTCGAGGATAAAATCGCGACTTTTTCAGGGATGAAAAAGTCGGCAAAAAGTCGGCCAATAAAGTCGGCTCCAGGAAAAATTCGGGATTTTTTCAAAAAGTCGGGACTTTTTGTCGACTTTTTCCACACTGCAAAACTGTTATGGCCCTAAATAATTATTCATAGGATTGCACAAGTGGTATAGAAGTTATATTTTCCTTCTTCTTGCATTCATAAGGTTTTTCATGCATCTTTCCTAAAAAAGGTTTTGGGAAAAAATATGCCAATGTAAATAGAACTTCCAAAACTAGATGAAGAATGAAAGTTGATTCTTGAACCACAAAAAGTTATAGATAAACATTATTTATCTCTTTGACATATAGCCATTATGAAGTACCTAATCAAGTGGAAGAATATTCCTATAGAAGAAGTTACATGGTAAAATGATCAATTCGTGATGAAATACCCACGGCTAAAGGGTTCGTTTGAAGTTTTGACAAAGGTTTTGTTATATGTTTTATATAACGCGCGGCAGAATAGTTTTATTGTTTGTTAAGGTCCCACACGGTGATCAAATTTGAAGGGCAAGTCCGAATTTCAATTAGAAGGGCATATATCTATGTCGCCCTTCCATAATGAAAAGCTTTAAAAAAAAAACTTTTCAATTGACCACAATAAATTATTTTTACATTTCATTTTTAGAAAGACAAAACCATCAATCTTTATATTAATAAAATACTGTTACATATACAACAATGAAGAAGGCTCCATCTTTCATTGCTTAAATATCTCATTGGCAATGCCAACATAAGTCTTGAAGACACTATTATAAGAATTTGGATACATACCACCGGGATATAGGAGATTCTTATGTGTCAGATTTTGTAATGCAATTTTGACTTTGTCTCACAAGGAGCAGCAGCATGGAGGTCTGGATTTTTCTTATAGAACTTTTTTATTATTATTTGAAACATTGTTTATAGATATGAATACAACAATGAAATTATGAGCATGGTGGAAAATTATTCAAGCTCATGATGCCAAACCATGATGATGTAAGTTTGGAATTTAACATTTTTACATGTTAAAGACAAATAGTCAAAATCACTGACAACTTAGTATGCCATAATTAATAATCATTCCCTGTTCACTTTTGTTAATAGGTTTATGTCATACGATGATGCAGGGTAATTAGGCACTAGCCAGTAGTGTAGGAGGTTTTGTCCACATGTTGTGGCTAGGAGGGTTCGAAAACATTTGAGTTGTAACAGCTAGGTGTCAATACCTCAGCTGACTGTATTACTTAGACTAGTTAGAGTTGTAGGAGTCAAACAGTTTCAGTTAGTTGAATTATTATAATTAGACCTTTTGATTTCTAGAACGGTCCTCTTAGAGGAACCGAAGAGCCATATGTTATGTATATAAATTGTAATTCCTCGGATGAATAAAAGTAGAGAGGGAAGAGGAGAGTAGAGAGGGGATTTCTGCAATAAACCTTTGTGTGTGAACAATTGTTTCCAGTTAAATGATTTCCAAGCTTATTTGCCATTGAATTATCTCGAACTGCTAATTGTGAAGAATTGTTTAACTGTGAGGCGATTGGGTACTGATAATTCCATTCTTCTGTCTTTGAATTCCCGTAAATTGTTGGATAACCCTGTGAACTCACCCCACCCGAAGGCGAGGTCTGTGTAGAGAACCGAGGTCGTGAAAACTGTTCAAATATAAAAATCTCGCTTAATAAAGAGACAAAATTGTTGTGCTTTCGGAACCTGACCCGAGGATTGGACATGAGTTAACAAACAAAAGGATAGCGGAACCAGACATGCACCAGTGGTCAAGCCCTCTACCAAAACCACGAGCGGAATCACAAAAGCGGGTTGCCCATATCGCACCACTTTTGCGGAGTAGGCGGTATTTCCTATTCGCGAGCGATTCCATAGGGAATGTGACACGTGGTGAAGTGACCCCGGAAAACAACCGTTTAACCCACGCCATCGCACGTTAAAGCCCGACGTTGGAAGCCGAGCGAAATTGCCAAGAGTCGTTGATTTGGAGAAGGGCCATCGGACGGTGGTCGCACGTTGAACTTGCCCGGAGGTTAACTAAGGTGTGCGGAGGATAGCCGGGTACGATACGAGTGTTTGATTGGTTATTGATATATATAGGTGGGGCCGGAGTATAATGAAATTGTTTAATTAAACGATTGGCGGATAATTAGCATAAGTATGGAGCGTGATTGTTGTAAGGCTGGGTGGTGAAATATAGAGCCGAAAGTTCATTACAAGTTATTTATTTAAAAAGAAACGTGGAGTATAAATACAAAGTGTTGAAATTTAAACATTGGTTATAAGGCTTGGAGATAATATAAAGTCGGGAATATAAATTAAATTCTAACAATTGTGGATAGTATTTATTTATCAAATTCTACAAATTTGATAAATAAACCTGAAGAAAGAAGAAGTCAATTAAGACTCAGGCTGGAGGAAAAGAACGGGGTAAACCAAGGGAAAATGCTGAAAGAGAGATTGTAGACACACCGGCCTTCAGGTTGCCATGCTAGAGGTTGCATATTTTTAATTTAAATTCTTGACCTCTCGTGTCCATCTATGAATGCATCCAATGGGATATATACATCAAATGCTCCTTTATATCCCCAAAAAAAAATTCCCTACTACAAGAGCACCAGTATTGATGGATCACCCCACACCATCCCACCCACTAGAAACGGTGAAAAAGGAAACCCGAGAAAACTTCCGAAATATCTCAAGATGACTATATGGGTGGTTCTTATGAATCAACCAACCATTCAGAACATGCTCATCAATCCAAACCATGAGTATTATGTGAAAATATTCAAGCAGGCACTGAATCAGATTTCTGAAGCTATGTTAGAGAAACCCTAAACTCTCACTGAAAATAGGTGAAATGTGGCACCACTCAGAGATTGACATGTGCCAATTGGTGCAAGTGGTAGACAATTGGCATGCTCAAACAATGAGGTGATGTAGGAATGACATGAGGGAGAAAATATCAGAAAAGCCCCAAATCTGGAGAACTAAAGCTCATCACCAACCTGAGATTGACAACTTTACATGATGTAACCTATGAAATCGTAAATGGAGAAATCATAGTAACAATAAATTAACCTATGTAACAATAAAGTCGGATTCATCCTGGGAGTGGTAATGGGAGAAATCATAGTGAACAACAGGAAACATGCAGAGTTGCTTACAATCGAATAGATGAAAAAACACATACAAAAAACCTAGATAATAATCATGAACAAGCTTAATATTGAATTATGAACTGTAAAGGAACTTAAAAAATGTGACATTACGAACCTGGTCAAGCGCACAAGAAAAAATATCCTAGACATGACCCTGGTTGAAAAGTTGTATTGCTCATGATGCAAGAGGATTTGTACCTGCACTGCCAAGTCAATCAAAATCCATCATTATCTATACAATAAATACAAGTAATTGATGTAGTATTTTTACTCTAAGATGCATTCTTATGATAATGTTAGAACATATGTTGAAAATGTCAAAACATACTTGAATAAGCTCCTCTTCGTTTCAAGAACAATTTATTGGAGTCGCATGAACTTGGAACAAGCCTCCCACGATCTGAAAGAGTAGCAACTAAGTCAACATTGACTTTTTTGTTGCTACGCTGGATCAAGGGAGGTTTGCTCCAAGATTAAATCGCTCCAATAAATTATTCTCTACTAAACAAGGCCAACCACGTGAAGGTGGAAGCTCTTATGGCCACTCCCCCTCCCCCCCCCGCCCCTCACATCACTCTCAATTCCCCAATACCCAATCTATATTTCATTTTTTACTTTCATGAGCATAAAAAAATATTCAATAACTAATAAAAAACAATTCAACAAAAAGTACGCAAGGAAACATTGCAATTAATGGTTGACATAAAAATAGTATGATAAATGAGTTTTTTATATAACGGAAAAAGCGTTCCAAGTATGGTAACATTTGTCTTATAATAATACAATATTTTACATTATCGAATTTTCTTTTCCTTCTTCCTATTTTTAAAGCTCCTAATTACATCATCAATATCATCATGCTCTGCTCCTGTTTCGTGCCTTTCGACCCGCATTGCTAACCTAGTTGCGTAGTCACGATGTCTGGTCTCATCCAGTGACGGGGCATCGCCTACAAAAATAGATAATATTAAATTTTAATTGTCAGTTTTTAAATATCATTGAAATAGTTCGGTAATATTAATAAAAAAAATTGCAATGAGATTATTTACCTGGTGCACCAATTGTCGTCGCTGACCTAGTTGCGTAGTCACGATGTCTGGTCTCATCCAGTGACGGGGCATCGCCTACAAAAACAGATAATATTAAATTTTAATTGTCAGTTTTTAAATATCATTGAACTAGTTCGTTAATATTAATAAAAAAATTTGCAATGAGATTATTTACCTGGTGCACCAGTTGTCGGCGCTGACCTAGTTGGGTAGTCACGATGTCTGGTCTCATCCAGTGACGGGGCATCGCCTACAAAAACAGATAATATTAAATTTTAATTGTCAGTTTTTAAATATCATTGAACTAGTTCGGTAATATTAATAAAAAATTGCAATGAGATTATTTACCTGGTGCACCAGTTGTCGCCGCTGACCTAGTTGCGTAGTCACGATGTCTGGTCTCATCCAGTGACGGGGCATCGCCTACAAATACAGATAATATTAAATTTTAATTGTCAGTTTTTAAATATCATTGAACTAGTTCGGTAATATTAATAAAAAAAATTGCAATGAGATTATTTACCTGGTGCACCAGTTGTCGCCGCTGACCTAGTTGCGTTGTCACGATGTCTGGTCTCATCCAGTGAGGGGGCATCGCCTACAAAAATAGATAATATTAAATTTTAATTGTCAGTTTTTAAATATCATTGAACTAGTTTGGTAATATTAATAAAAAAAATTGCAATGAGATTATTTACCTGGTACACCAGTTGTCGCCGCTGACCTAGTTGTGTTGTCACGATGTCTGGTCTCATCCAGTGACGGGGCATCGCCTACAAAAACAGATAATATTAAATTTTAATTGTCAATTTTTAAATATCATTGAACTAGTTCGGTAATATTAATAAAAAAAATTGCAATGAGATTATTTACCTGGTGCACCAGTTGTCACCGCTGACCTAGTTGCGTAGTCACGATGTCTGGTCTCATCTAGTGACAGGGCATTGCCTACAAAAACAGATAATATTAAATTTTAATTGTCAGTTTTTAAATATCATTGAACTAGTTCGGTAATATTAATAAAAAAAAAATTGCAATGAGATTATTTACCTGGTGCACCAGTTGTCGCCGCTGACCTAGTTGCGTAGTCACGATGTCTGGTCTCATCCAGTGACGGGGCATCGCCTACAAAAACAAATAATATTAAATTATAATTGTCAGTTTTTAAATATCATTGAACTAGTTTGGTAATATTAATAAAAAAAATTGCAATGAGATTATTTACCTGGTGCACCAGTTGTCGCCGCTGACCTAGTTGCGTAGTCACGATGTCTGGTCTCATCCAGTGACGGGGCATTGCCTACAAAAACATATAATATTAAATTTTAATTGTCAGTTTTTAAATATCATTGAACTAGTTCGGTAATATTAATAAAAAAAATTGCAATGAGATTATTTACCTGGTGCACCAGTTGTCGCCGTTGGGATTGTTACCCTGTCTTCCTCTCTGGTGGTAAGATCCTCAAGGGAAACATTCTCTGTCATTTAAACAAAAAAATTTATAAGGACAACCATCAAGGTATAATTAGAAAAAAATATAAGTGGAAATTAATTACCGTCACGGCCCTCACTGATAGTAGCATTGTCGGCCTGGTCCCTACTACAATGATCAGGTTGCACGTGAGGATCATCTACATTTGGCTCTAAAACTGGGTTATTTGCGTTGTCGGTAGTGTTGCTCCCCTGATTTAAACAAAGTTGTTAGACATTAAATTTATGGATGAAAACAAACATATTGAAAGGTTAATGTTTTACCTTATCAGGCATTCTGGATCTTGGGACCTGCCCCAAGCTTATGCGACGTTCAACTACGGCTTGATAGCCGAAATGGAAAGCGATATTTTTATCTTCCTCTTTTGTTTCTGTTCCGAAGTCATCACCCTACATTACATATGTCTGTGTATTTTTAATCATATTTGATAGGATTACAAAAACGTTGGAAGGCGATACAATTAATTATAAGATGTTTAGCTACTTAATTACAATTCTTGTAGCTAATTTCAAGTAGCCGCCCTGGCCTAGCTTGTGATGGCCCTTTTTTTCAATCCTAGCTTTGGTTGCCTTTGAGGTGTCAGGCAACCTAGCATCAAAATATTGAAGTCAGATATGACGTAGCACACTTTTATTTTAGATATAGAGAAAATTAAAGCTATTGAATTAAAGTTGTAATTTACCTTGCGGGTCCAGTTGGCATTTTTCCTTCTTTCTTTGCCCTTTTCTCTTTTCCGTCATGGATGAGTGCTCTCCACTCACTCTCTGAAACTGCGAGAGGACGCTCATATCTAGGGTTAAATTGTAATTGCGTCCTATAAGTGTCCCTGGTATATCTCAAATATTTGCACACGACTGCAGAACCACCATTGTTACGTAGTATGTAGGCAGAAAAGGGCTTCTAGGTATCTAGAAGTTCTTTTTGGTTGGAACTGCAAAATTCCACCTTGTGTGTATGGTTGGGCCAAAAAAATTACCAACGCATGGCTCTCCAGAGATACTGTAGAACTCATTGTTTCCTACCTGAAGAAAAAGAAGAAGATATTATCATTAATTTAAAAATAAAAATCATGATAAATATGTTTTAGATAAAGTACATGAAATAGTTAAAATATTAAAATTTACCTGGGAGTTATGTTTATGCTTTATAGGGACACCTTCATCGTTCACCAACAACGTGCCATTAATGGTCACGTAGACGTACGTGTAGCTCAATTTGATCTAAAGGATGGATATCCTTTTCTAAGACTTGAAAATTAGTCCTAACGTAATCTGCAGCTGTCTGAGGCTACTGCACCTTGGGCTTGAAATGGCTCATTAACATCTTACCCTGTTGGATGTCATAAGCTGACATCAATCTTTCTTGATTTTTCGGAGCCATCTTCAAATATTGGTTGTACACTTGAAGTCTAAGTGGATCGTTCCTGGTCTTTATATTGATGAATGTTCTTTTGATGTCCCAGGCAGTTTTTACTGGAGGTTTGAAAGAAGATATTTCTGCACTTTGTTGCCTCTGTATTCCCTGTTTTTGAAAATTAGTGGATGTCCCACTACCTGTATTTGTTTGCTGACTGTCTTCTCTTCCCTGGCTGTCAGGGATTTCCTGAAATGATTCATCTTCTGGAAGGGGAGTTAATTTCTACCTTTTAACATCTTGCTATTCAGAAGAGCCACCAATAGGAGTAGTTTTTTCAGCCTCTCTCTTTTTTCCCTTTTCTATATTCAGAGGAGTTTGTAAAATAGAAATTTCTGGCTCACTGATCTGAGTAGGAGGAATTTGTCCTTGACCTTGTTCTTTAGAAGTCTCTGGTTGCTCTGTCATTATGAATTTTTCAATTATTTGTATATTAGGCTCCTTTTCTTTTCCTTTAGATTCTACTGCTACTTTACTAATCTCCTGCAAATTTTATTGTAAAGTCCTAGTTGAAGCAGATCCCTGCACCTGTCCAAAAGATTCTAGGTCAAGTATCTTCTCAAGATATTTCATTACATTTTCAACATTGACCTGCTCACTATATTTTTCAACCAATGTCCCTTCTGTCCATTCATCCATATTAGCATATTGTTCTATTTCTGGGATTCTTTGATGGATGTATGGTGACAGTTTATTTTTCATTCTTCTATCACAGATAAATTTGTTTGGATCATAAGGCACCCAAAAGAAACTCTTTTGTAGTCTGAGATAGTCTTCTAAAATCCTTTCGGCTTCCTTTCCAGCTTCCCTAGAGTTACAAATGAAGGGACCTAATTGGCTCTTGATCCTGAGTTGAGCCTTTTTCTTTGCATTGCAAAAATGAATTATATCTGAATTATTCATCTGCTTGAAATATTCTAATGCAAAGAGTCTCATTGGGACATACTTGGGCAGTTTGAATGGGCATAATTCACATCCATATATCCTGATCTCTGTGTAGTTTTGATATAGGTACCAGTCACCTATCTTGTACTGCTTTGAGAGTTGAAGGATTTTCTTGATTTCATTGTTAATTCTAGGAGGAGAGACTCCTGTCAACAAGGTAGTTGCAGGATGAACAAAAAGGTCGACAAACTCATTATCGGAATAAGGAGAATCAGAGGAATTGTGAGTAATGGCAGACCAAAAGATGACTGACCTAGGATTCCCTTTGGCATCAAGTTTCTTAACATAAAAAGGGAAATTTTCTGACTGAAAGTAAATCATGAGATGATATATGACAGAAGAATACTTAAATACTCTCTCATTCTCAAATCTCATGAGCTGATCATGGATTTTGTCAGCAATATAAGATGCAAAATCGTACTTGACAGCAGGAGGCTGTCCAGGGGTAAAAATGGATAACAATACTAGGGTTAATTGATCAACATACTCACTAGTATTGAAGCCCATTATGGAAGATATCATGTTTAAAATAAGTCTACCCTCATCAGTAAAGAAAGTATAACCATAAGGGGGAGGGTTTTTAGGCTGATGCTCTGGTAACATGAAGGTTTGGCATAGGCAGTTTAACTCTTCATGGGATAACTTAGTAGATTTCTCAAGTAATTCAACCATGGATAGGGGAGTGAGAGCTTGACCAGGTTGGAATTGTAGCATTTCATTTATGGACTGAGCAGTTATTGGGAAAAGGACATTTTGACTTGGGGATAAAACTGCTCGTTGGTTGGGATCATAATTTGCGTAGCAATAATGGATTAACTCGGGAAAAATATGGACTGAGGGGAGAAGGTACATAGGAAGATTTGATTCCCAAAGTCCAAAGATTTCAGAACCATTCAAATAATTGTCTCTGCAGCGGAAAAATATTCGAAGAGGATTCTCACCTAGACGCAAGTCCTTAATTTGAAAATCCATATCGGCTAAAGGAAAATAATCCAAGTCCTTGTGAGGGGCATTGATGGGCATGACATTCAGAGCTACAGGAACTTCCATTTCTGGTTCTTGTGGATTCAGAAATGGAATTTCGGGGTTTTTGTGGAAAAGGGGCACAATTACCAGTTTTGGGAAAAAAAATACCAAACTGAACTTCTTTTCAGACCTTAGTGTAGAATTAAAACTAAAACCAGGATTTTTTACAGAATTTAGCAGGGAATTGGAATAAATACATGTTTACGGGAAATGAAACGTGTTTAAACAGGCGCTGGTTATGATAGAAGAACCCTGAAATACTCGGCTTCAATTCTCCTCAGCAAGGTAACAGTCAGCAAGCGTTAACAGTTGGTTTTTGAATTTTGTTACATGGAAGACTGGCTAGCGCACGGAACAATGAAAATGACACAAACACAATTTGTTTTATTTACAAAGTCAAAAGGGTGGCGGGTTTTGATTGATGACGTCAGCATGTACGATGGTTTCGTCATAGAGGGATAGGAGCAGATCTTTGTTTGGGCCGCTCGCGTAGTGGAAATCCGGACCCGAAAAATATTAGGGCGAATTTGATAAGAAATTCGCGTCACAACTCTCCCTCCGTACGCCAGCCCAACTTCGGACCCGAAAAATATTAGGGCAGAATTCATTTGGTTTTCGCGTCACAAAATTGGCTGACGTCAGCAGGCTATTTTGGAATGCGAATTTGGTTTGAATTATGGTTTATAGCCATTTGAATTCCGGCGGCTCGACTTAAGAACAATTTTGTTTGATCCCATCTTATAAAATTTGTGTTGGTTTTCTTTGATAATACACATATTTATAATAAATCATGGGAATAACACACTAGTAAAAATGTGGAAAAGTTATATAAATGATTGAGAACAATCATTTTTATGTAAAAATATCCAAATTTGCTTTTGGGAAATAAGAATTTGAGTATTTGGTTCATATTGTTTTAAAGGAAGGAGTGAAGTTGGAGCCTCAAAAGATGCAAGCTATTACAAAATGACCTATTCCTAAGAAAATCAAGGTTCTTAGAAGATTTTTTTAGACTTACATGATATTATTGATAATTTGTTAAGAATTATGCATGCATTTCAATTCCACTCACATATCTCTTGAAGAAAATATCATTTATATGGAATGATGAGGCTACTTTGGCATTCTCTCTTTTAATGGATGCCATGTCTTCTACACCAACATCGGTTGCACTTACTTTTGGTAAAACATTCATAGTAGAGTGTGAGGCACTAGGACAAGGAATTTACGTAACATTAACACAATAAGGGATATCATTGGCTTTTAAAAGCAAGAAATTCAAAGAAAATATTTGGTGAAATCTACGTATGAAAAATAAATGGAAGAAATATTACATGCAATAAAAAATGGGGATAGTATATCATTGGGAGGTACTTTAAATTCAAGATATACCATGATAGCATAAAGTATTTTTTGAAGCTATGATTTTCATTAGAAGATTAACAAAAATGAGGAGAAAAATGCAAAGTTTTAATTTTGAGATAATCTGCAAAAAGGGTAAGGAAAATTTAGTACATGATGCTCTTTCTAAAATAGAAGAGGCCTCAAATTTATATCCAATTACATTTTCTATTCCTAGGTGGCTAGAAGAAGCTTGCCATAATGGAAAAATGACAATAGTACTAAACAAAACTAAAATTTATAAAGGATGGGATGAACTCTATGGAGCATTGGGAGTGAAAGAGAGATATACTTTGGTGCAAATGTAGAATATTTTTATGCATGCAAGCATATTTGAATAAATAAATATTAAGGGAGTCCCATGTCTCTCTGATGGTAGGACGCAGGGTTCCTTAAAACATCTCAAAGGATCAAAAAATATATTTTTGGAAGGAATAAAGAAAGATATTCAAAATTTTGTAAGAGAAGGTCAGGTTTGCATAATAAATAAAAGAGAGATAGTAAAATCTCTAGGGTTACTTCAACCATTCCACATACATATTAAAAGACTAGAAGATATATCAATAGACTTTATTACAGGGTTACTAAAATATAAAGGTAAGTATTACATTTTTGTGGTCATTTATATAGACAAATTTTGTAGAGCTCAAAGTACATAAACAACAAGCTAAGTGGCAGAAGTGTCCGTGAAAGAAATTCATAGTCTTCATGGTTTTCCTAAAGTAATAGTAACAAGAAACTTTTGGAAATAATTATTTAATATGAGTGGAGAAACACTAGCTACCATGAGTTCTACATATCAAACACAATCAAATGGTCAAACAAAAATAGTTAACAAATGTTTTTAAGGTTATCTACAATGTTACTCTTTAGAAAAGAAATCTTAATGGATGAAGTGGGTTCCTCAAGGAATAATGGTAATATGATACTATCATACTACCTATCACACATCTACTAAAATTTCCCCATTTATGGCCCTTTATGGATATCCAACTCCTAGTATCTCATACTTTTTGCAAGATAAGTCCAAAGTATAGGAAACAGAGTCACATATGGAAAATACTAAAGAAACTTTGAAAATTATAATGGAAAACCTTCAAATGACATGAAACATGATAAAACAACAAGGGGAACAACATTGAAGTGAAAGATAATTTGAGGCGAGTAATTGGGTATTTTTTAGATTATAGCATTATAAGCAATCTTCATTCAAGAAAAAGAAAAATAAAGAATTAGCTCAAAAATGCAATGTGGAAAAATTCGAAGTCGGGATTAAATCAGCAAGGGTCCAAAAGTTGAAATACTCGATAAAGTCGGGATTTTTTTGAAAAAGTCGGCAAAACTAAAAAAATACAAAAATATTCATTTTTGGAAAAAATCCTGATTTTTTCAAAAAAAATTAAAAAATTATTAAAGAAACTACCTCACTCAAGATTTTTTCGAAAAATTCGGCAAAAAGTCGGGACTTCGAGGATAAAATCGCGACTTTTTCAGGGATGAAAAATTCGGCAAAAATTCGGCCAATAAAGTCGGCTTCGGGAAAAATTCGGGATTTTTTCAAAAAGTCGGGACTTTTTGCCGACTTTTTCCACACTGCAAAACTGTTATGGCCCTAAATAATTATTCATAGGATTGCACAAGTGGTATAGAAGTTATATTTTCCTTCTTCTTGCATTCATAAGGTTTTCATGTATCTTGCCTAAAAAAGGTTTTGGGAAAAAATATGCCAATGTAAATAGAACTTCCAAAATTAGATGAAGAATGAAAGTTGATTCTTGAACCACAAAAAGTTATAGATAAACATTCTGTATCTCTTTGACATATAACCATTATGAAGTACCTAATCGAGTGGAAGAATATTCCTCTAGAAGAAGGTACATGGTAAAATGATCAATTCGTGATGAAATACCCACGGCTAAAGGGTTCGTTTGAAGTTTTGACAAAGGTTTTGTTATATGTTTTATATAACGCGTGGTGGAATAGTTTTATTGTTTTTTAAGGTCCCACACGGTGATCAAATTTGAAGGGCAGGTCTGAATTTCAATTAGAAGGGCATATATCTATGTCGCCCTTCCATAATGAAAAGCTTTAAAAAAAAAACTTTTCAATTGACCACAATAAATTTTTTTTACATTACATTTTCAAAAAGACAAAACCATCAATCTTTATATTAATAAAAGACTGTTACATATACAACAATGAAGAAGGCTCCATCTTTCATTGCTTAAATATCTCATTGGCAATGTCAACATAAGTCTTGAAGACACTATTATAAGAATTTGGATACATACCACTGGGATATAGGAGATTCTTATGTGTTAGATTGTGTAATGCAATTTTGACTTTGTCTCACAAGGAGCAGCAGCATGGAGGTCTGGATTTTTCTTATAGAACTTTTATTATTATTATTTGAAACGTTGTTTATAGATATGAATACAACAATGAAATTATGAGCATGGTGGACAATTATTCAAGCTCATGATGCCAAACCATGATGATGTAAGTTTGGAATTTAACATTTTTTACATGTTAAAGACAAATAGCCAAAATCACTGACAACTTAGTATGCCATAATTAATAATCATTCCCTGTTCACTTTTGTTAATAGGTTTATGTCACACGATGATGCAGGGACATTAGGCACTAGCCGAAAATGTAGGAGGTTTTGTCCACATGTTGTGGCTAGGAGGGTTCGAAAACATTTGAGTTGTAACAGCTAGGTGTCAATACCTCAGCTGACTGTATTACTTAGACTAGTTAGAGTTGTAGGAGTCAAACAGTTTCAGTTAGTTGAATTATTATAATTAAACCTTTTGATTTCTAGAACGGTCCTCTGAGAGGAATCGAAGAGCCATATGTTATGTATATAAATTGTAATTCCTCGGATGAATAAAAGTAGAGAGGGAAGAGGAGAGTAGAGAGGGGATTTCTGCAATAAACCTCTGTGTGTGAACAATTGTTTCCAGTTAAATGATTTCCAATCTTATTTGCCATTGAATTATCTCGAACTGCTAATTGTGAAGAATTGTTTAACTATGAGGCGATTGGGTACTGATAATTACATTCTTTTTTCTTTGAATTCCCGTTAATTGTTGGATAACCTTATGAACTCACCCCACCCGAAGGCGAGGTCTGTGTAGAGAACCAGGGTCGTGAACACTGTTCAAATATAAAAATCTCGCTTAATAAAGAGACAAGATTGTTGTGCTTTCGAAACTTGACCCGAGGATTGGACATGAGTTAACAAACAAAAGGATAGCGGAACCAGACTTGAACTCATGGTCAAGCCCTGTACCAAAACCACGAGCGGAATCACAAAAGCGGGTTGCCCATATCGCACCGCTTTTGCGGAGTAGGCGGTATTTCCTATTCGAGAGCGATTCCATAGGGAATGTGACACGTGGCGAAGTGACCCCCGGAAGACCACCATTTAACCTGCGCCATCGCACGTTAAAGCCCGACGTTGGAAGCTGAGCGAAATTGCTAAGAGTCGTTGATTTGGAGAAGGGCCATCGGACGGTGGTCGCATGTTGAACTTGCCCGTAGGTTAACTAAGGTGTGCGGAGGATAGCCAGGTACGATACGAGTGTTTGATTGGTTATTGATATATATAGGTGGGGCTGGAGTATAATGAAATTGTTTAATTAAACGATTGGCGGATAATTAGCATAAGTATGGAGCGTGATTGTTGTAAGGCTGGGTGGTGAAATATAGAGCCGAAAGTTCATTACAAGTTATTTATTTAAAAAGAAACGTGGAGTATAAATACAAAGTGTTAATTTAAACATTGGTTATAAGGCTTGGAGATAATATAAAGTTGGGAATATAAATTAAATTCCAACCATTTTGGATAGTATTTATTTATCAAATTCTACTAATTTGATAAATAAACCCGAAGAAAGAAGAAGTCAATTAAGACTCGAGCTGGAGGAAAAGAACGAGGTAAACCAAGGGAAAATGTTGACAGAGCGATTGTAGACACACCGGCCTTCAGGTTGCCATGCTAGAGGTTTCATATTTTTAATTTAAATTCTTGACCTCTCATGCCCATGTATGAATGCATCCAATGGGATATATACATCAAATGCTCCTTTATATCCCCAAAAACAAATTCCCTACTACAAGAGCACCAGTATTGATGGATCACCCCACACCATCCCACCCACTAGAAACGGTGAAAAAGGAAACCCGAGAAAACTGCTGAAATATCTCAAGATGACTATATGGGTGGTTCTTATGAATCAACCAACCATTTAGAACATGCTCATCAATCCAAAGCATGAGTATTATGTGACGATATTCAAGCAGGCACTGAATCGGATTTCTGAAGCTATGTTAGAGAAACCCTAAACTCTCACTGAAAATAGGTGAAATGTGGCACCACTCAGAGATTGACATGTGCCAATTAGTACAAGTGGTAGAAAATTGGCATGCTCAAACAACGAGGTGATGCAGGAATGACATGAGGGAGAAAATATCAGAAAAGCCCCAAATCTGGAGAACTAAAGCTCATCACCAACCTGAGATTGACAAATTTACATGATGTAACCTATGAAATCTTAAATGGAGAAATCATAGTAACAATAAAGTAACCTATGTAACAATAAAGTCGGATTCATCCTGGGAGTGGTAATGGGAGAAATCATAGTGAACAACAGGAAACATGCAGAGTTGCTTACAATCAAATAGATGAAAAAACACATACAAAAAACCTATATAATAATCATGAACAAGCTTAATATTGAATTATGAACTGTAAAGGAACTTAAAAAATGTGACATTACGAACCTGGTCAAGCGCACAAGCAAAAATATCCTGGACATGACCCTGGTTGACAAGTTGTATTGCTCATGATGCAAGAGGATTTGTACCTGCACTGCGAAGTCAATCAAAATCCATCATTATCTATACAATAAATACGAGTAATTGATGTAGTATTTTTTACTCTAAGATGCATTCTTATGATAATGTTAGAACATATGTTGAAAATGTCAAAACATACCTGAATAAGCTCCTCTTCGTTTCAAGAACAATTTATTGGAGTCGCATGAACTTGGAACAAGCCTCCCACGATCTGAAAGAGTAACAACTAAGTCAACAGTGACTTTTTTGTTGCTACGCTGGATCAAGGGAGGTTTGCTCCAAGATTAAATCGCTCCAATAAATTATTCTCTACTAAACAGGGCCAACCACGTGAAGGTGGAAGCTCTTATGGCCCCTCCCCCCCCGCCCCTCACATCACTCTCAATTCCCCAATACCCAATCTATATTTCATTTTTTACTTTCATGAGCATAAAAAAAAATATTCAATAACTAATAAAAAAACAATTCAACAAAAAGTACGCAAGGAAACATTGCAATTAATGCTTGACATAAAAATAGTATGATAAATGAGTTTTTATATAACGCAAAAAACGTTCCAAGTATGGTAACGTTTGTCTTATAATAATACAATATTTTACATTGTCAAATTTTCTTTTTCTTCTTCCTATTTTTAAAGCTCTTAATTACATCATCAATATCATCGTGCTCTGCTCCTGTTTCGTGCCTTTCAACCCGCACTGCTGACCTAGTTGCGTATTCACGATGTCTGGGCTCATCCAGTGACGGGGCATCGCCTACAAAAATAGATAATATTAAATTTTAATTGTCGGTTTTTAAATATCATTGAACTAGTTCGGTAATATTAATAAAAAAAATTGCAATGAGATTATTTACCTGGTGCACCAGTTGTCGCCGCTGACCTAGTTGCGTTGTCACGATGTCTGGTCTCATCCAGTGACGGGGCATCGCCTACAAAAACAGATAATATTAAATTTTAATTGTCATTTTTTAAATATCATTGAACTAGTTCGATAATATTAATAAAAAAAATTGCAATGAGATTATTTACCTGGTGCACCAGTTGTCGTCGTTGACCTAGTTGCGTATTCACGATGTCTGGGCTCATCCAGTGACGGGGCATCGCCTACAAAAACAGATAATATTAAATTTTAATTGTCAGTTTTTAAATATCATTGAACTAGTTCGGTAATATTAATAAAAAAAATTACAATGAGATTATTTACCTGGTGCACCAGTTGTCGCCGCTGACCTAGTTGCATAGTCACGATGTCTGGTCTCATCCAGTGATGGGGCATCGCCTACAAAAATAGATAATATTAAATTTTAATTGTCAGTTTTTAAATATCATTAAACTAGTTCGGTAATATTAATAAAAAAAATTGCAATGAGATTATTTACCTGGTGCACCAGTTGTCGTCGTTGACCTAGTTGCGTTGTCACAATGTCTGGTCTCATCCAGTGACGGGGCATCGCCTACAAAAACAGATAATATTAATTTTTAATTGTCAGTTTTTAAATATCATTGAACTAGTTCGGTAATATTAATAAAAAAAATTGCAATGAGATTATTTACCTGGTGCACCAGTTGTCGCCGCTGACCTAGTTGCGTTGTCACGATGTCTGGTCTCATCCAGTGATGGGGCATTGCCTACAAAAATAGATAATATTAAATTTTAATTGTCAGTTTTTAAATATCATTGAACTAGTTTGGTAATATTAATAAAAAAAATTGCAATGAGATTATTTACCTGGTGCACCAGTTGTCGCCGCTGACCTAGTTGCGTAGTCACGATGTCTGGTCTCATCCAGTGACGGGGCATCGCCTACAAAAAAAAATAATATTAAATTTTAATTGTCAGTTTTTAAATATCATTGAACTAGTTTGGTAATATTAATAAAAAAAATTGCAATGAGATTATTTACCTGGTGCACCAGTTGTCGTCGTTGACCTAGTTGTGTAGTCACGATGTCTGGTCTCATCCAGTGACGGGGCATCACCTACAAAAACAGATAATATTAAATTTTAATTGTCAGTTTTTAAATATCATTGAACTAGTTTGGTAATATTAATAAAAAAAATTGCAATGAGATTATTTACCTGGTGCACCAGTTGTCGCCGCTGACCTAGTTGCGTTGTCACGATGTCTGGTCTCATCCAGTGACGGGGCATCGCCTACAAAAACATATAATATTAAATTTTAATTGTCAGTTTTTAAATATCATTGAACTAGTTCAATAATATTAATAAAAAAAATTGCAATGAGATTATTTACCTGGTGCACCAGTTGTCGCCGTTGGGACTGTTGCCCTGTCTTCCTCTCTGGTGGTAAGATCCTCAAGGGAAACATTCTCTGTCATTTAAACAAAAAAAGTTATAAGGACAACCATAAAGGTATAATTAGAAAAAATTATAAGTGGAAATTAATTACCGTCACGACCCTCACTGATAGTAGCATTGTCGGCCTGGTCCCTACTACAATGATCAGGTTGCACGTGAGGATCATCTACATTTGGCTCTAAAACTGGGTTATTTGCGATGTCAGTAGTGTTTCTCCCCTGATTTAAACAAAGTTGTTAGGCATTAGATTTATGGATGAAAACAAACATATTGAAAGGTTAATGTTTTACCTTATCAGGCATTCTGGATCTTGGGACTTGCCCCAAGCTTATGTGACGTTCAACTACGGCTTGATAGCCGAAATGGAAAGCGATATTTTTATCTTCCTCTGTAGTTTCTGTTTCGAAGTCATCACCCTACATTACATATGATTGTGTATTTTTAATCATATTTGATAGGATTACAAAAACGTTGGAAGGCGATACAATTAATTATAAGATGTTTAGCTGCTTAATTACAATTCTTGTGGCCAATTTCAAGTAGCCGCCCTGGCCTAGATTGTGATGGCCCTTTTTTTCAATCCTAGCTTTGGTTGCCTTTGAGGTGTCAGGAAACCTAGCATCAAAAGATTAAAGTCAGATATGACGCAGCACACTTTTATTTTAGACATAGAGAAAATTAAAGCTATTGAATTAAAGTTGTAATTTACCTTGCGGGTCCAGTTGGCATTTTTCCTTCTTTCTTTGCCCTTTTCTCTTTTCCGTCATGGATGATTGCTCTCCACTCACTCTCTGAAACTGCGAGAGGACGCTCATATCTAGGGTTAAATTGTAATTGCGTCCTATAGGTGTCCCTGGTATATTTCAAATATTTGCCGGCTACCTGAGCCACCGCTGTTCTGTCAAATGTGCCGACCCCAAAAAGGGCTTCTAGATAATCTAGAAGTTCTTTTTTCAGGTTGGAATTCTGGGAATTCCACCCTGTGTGTATGGTTGGGCCAAAAATTACCAACGCATGGCTCTCCAGATACCTGTAGAAGTCATTGTTTCCTACACAGAAAAAAAAAGATATTATCATTAATTTAAAAATAAAAATCATGATAAATATGTTTTAGATAAAGTACATGAAATAGTTAAAATATTAAAATTTACCTGGGAGTTGTACATGCTTTATAGGGACACCTTCATCGTTCACCAACAACGTGCCATTAATGGTCCCTGTGGAGCTGACACGTGTAGCTCCAAGAAACACAATAATGTAGTTGGCCATATCAGCCTCATCATTGCCAAAACGTTCAGCGGTTGGCTGGGTGTCTGCTCGGGCAGGGTGTGTTTCTTGGCTGGCACCTAAAGGAGTAGAAGGTGTACGAGAGGGTTGTTGGGAAATATCTTGCCCTTGTGTCCCACTACCACCAACACTGGATTCAGCAAGTGCCAGAAAACGCTACATATAAAAGAAATTTTTGTTAGTATAGTCAATGTAAAAATTAAAAATCAAACTATCACAATTCATCTCATGCAGAACAAAAAAAATATCCTTTTGAATTTTTATTATTACCTGATATGTTTCTAGCTGGCTCATAAGTTGTTTTATCCTCTCTTCTGTTTCAGGTGTTTGAGGCGCATCTATAAAAGTATTAAATTCTGACCTTGCATCTCGTGCCTTTTTTCGCAACAAGAACACTGCAGATAGGGATGAAGAAAGCTCTTCCTCAAAGAGGGAATCAGCAGGCGTACCATGGCTAGGTGTCTACATATTTGAACAAAATTAATATTATTTCAATTATGTAAATAACTAAAATACTTGAAGATAGAGCAATGCTGGCACTTTACATGTTCTTCTACTGGCCTCTTTCCGCGATCATACTGTCTCGGGGTTGTTCCTGCACTGCTCTGATCAGTCTTCCACATTGCAATAAAATTATAAATGTAAAAAATTGAAAACAATATTTAACTTGAAAACAAAAAATGAAAACTGAAATAATTTCTAATAAGAGACCGAACGATAGAGTTAGAGTTTCAAATATGCCTTGCATTGAATTCAGTCCTGGAAACATGTTATTGCATATTAAGGCACCCAAACAAGAGACGAGTTGACAATGAAGACCTTATTGAATATATTGTTTGAGCAACTTCTAGTAAACTTGTTGTGAAGACCTTGAGGACATTTTTGGAGCAACATTGTTGAAGCTGATGGTATAGCATTGTTGGAGATGATCTTGAAGGGCCTTGAAGTGAAGCTTTTGGAGCAACTATTGAAAAATCCTTAGAGCATTTAAGTAAGGCATTTTCTATCTTCCATCACCTTTTTCCTTTCAATATCCTTTAAACGATTTTGTTGATATTTAATGTTTGAAATCATGTTATAATTCCTTGATTATATGTGTTTGGGGACTTTCCCTTTGAAATTACCCAAAAAATACCCTGGCAATTTTATCTTCAGGATGCATGTCTGACCCTATTGTTCAATATTTTGATTGATAGTAGTAAACATAGAGAGTTAGGGGGCTCTTGACTTGGTTTGGTTGGGCCATTAGATCCCTAAAATCTACTAGAGAGAACCCCCCTTGAGTTGGAGGAGAGCTAGCCCGAAGTGAAAAGAGGTTGGTGAGGTGACAATGGGGCTATTGAATTACACATGGTATCACACTTTAGCTTTAGGACTTTATCTTGAGAAGTGTGAGATTTTGCTATATCAATTCTCAAATTGTTTACAACACTATTGTTAAGAACTAATAAGAAGTGATGTTGAGGGGTTTTTGGGTATAAGAAACAATGCCATTTAAAAACTAGGGTTCTCAGTCCTTGGCATTCCTTCACCTGGGCCTAGGGGCACACTAGAATAATTTCACACTAAACCATGCAAACTTAAAAGTAACTTAACAAATCCATAAAGTAATAATAATCATAATTCCTAATTTCCTATTGTATGATATGATGCAAATTATTCAAACATGAAGCAATGAAGACATGAAATGTCTGAATTTCAAGATTGATGAACCAATACAAGAAGTTAGAAACTACAACTTTGATTCAATACTCTGTGTCCTAACTCCAGGAAGGAATCTATTTTGTAGTACAAAACATGCATCGTGTATTATCAATTCTTAATTGACAACAACTAAAGGTCATCTACCTTATCAATTCCTTCCCATTTTGTGTTTTTATGTTATATTCCTTATAAAAGTGTCAAATTTCTCTCAAAGTAAGCAACCACTAAATAAAATAAAAAATAGTTGAGATATGATTGAGAAATGGTCATTTATTTCTTGAAAGGACATTCACAATTTCTTTGGTTGTTTTTCATCTCAAGAAACAAGAAATGACCTAAGAAACTATCGTGATGTAATATAAGAAACAACATGGTGCAATGGCCATTTTCAAAGCCAAACGATGTCCATTGAGGACATGGCCTTTATTTGTTTCCTGTTTCATAGGTGTTTCGGGTAGAAATGGAACTTTGTTGTACCATTTCCAGTAGTAAAAAGGGAAAACCTTCTTTTTCCATGGGAAATAATTTACCTTTCCTTTTTCAAGATAATCTAAATCACAAAAAATATGAACTATCTGCACACATTCTTGGATAATGTGAAAGTGGAAAAGGAATACCCTACACAAGTGATGCACACATGTACACTTGAACACTAATATATTTTTGTAGTTGAAATGCAATGCTTGTTTTCATTTAAATGTAGGATTTTTAAAGCAGGGAGAAATAATGGCTGCCAAATTAATAAGCGTTTCTTTGGGAAAAATTTAAATCTTGTATTGGGTGATGAAGATAATAGAGAGTATTGAATCTTGACTCTTGACATCTACAGAGAACCCTACAGCCTAACACAATCCAATGGAATTGACCAAAAAAACCCAAATAGAGTCAACCCTACTATAGGAGGAAGGGCCTGGAGTAAGAACTTACCATTTTGCAAGAGCTGAGGGCGAATGTTGTTCTGCAAGAGCTGAGGGCGAACACTGAGGGCGAATGCTGAGGGAAAATGTTGTTCTGCAAGAGCTGAGGGCGAATGCAGGGCGAATTCTGTTCTGAAAGAGCTGAGGGCGAATCTAGGGCGAATGCTGTTCTGCAAGAGCTCAGGGCGAATGCTGAGGGCGAATGCTGAAGGCGAATGCTATTCTGCAAGAGCTGAGGGCGAATGCTGAGGGCGAATGGTGTTCTGCAAGAGCGGAGGGCGAATGTGCGCGTGATATCAGACGTTAATGTAGCACACATGTACATTTGAACACTAATAGATTTTTTTAGTTGAAATGCAATGCTTGTTTTCATTTAAATGTAGGGTTTTTAAAGCAGGGAGAAATAATGGCTGCCAAATTAATAAGCGTTTCTTTGTGAAAAATTTAAATCTTTTATTGGGTGATGAAGATAATAGAGGGTATTGAATCTTGATTCTTGACATCTAGAGAGAACCCTACAGCCTAACACAATCCAATGGAATTGACCAAAAAAACCCAAATAGAGTCAACCCTACTATAGGAGGAAGGGCCTGTAGTAAGAACTTACCATTTTGCAAGAGCTGAGGGCGAATGCTGTTCTGCAAGAGCTGAGAGCGAACACTGAGGGTGAATGCTAAGGGTAAATGCTGTTCTGCAAGAGCTGAGGGCGAATGCTGTTCTGCAAGAGCTGAGGGCAAATGTGCGCGTGATATCAGACGTTAATGTAGCTATTGCGGCAGATACGAAACAATAAAATCATTTTTATGTAGCACGCATATAAGTTTCATATTTTTATTTAGCACGCATATAAGTGTCGTTATATCGATGGCAGAAAAGGCGTCGCTATTGCGACGAAGGCCTCCAAACATCGCAATCGCGACACTTAGACAGTGTGTCGCACTTGCGACGTTTGGAGGCAGTCGTCGCAATAGCGACGCTTTGGGCCATAGTGTCACAATTGCGATGTCTTCCTCCAAACGTCCCAATTGCGACACTTTTCTAAGTGTTGGTATTGCGACACTTTTCTATAAACGTCGGTATAGCGACGGTTTTGGGTGGGATGGAAAAAATTTGGGGAAATTTCCGACATTTGGTCAAAAGCGTCGGAACCAAGTGTCGGAATTTCCGCCAAATGTAGTAGTGACTACTTTCACACCTAAGGGTTCTTATTTACATAGCCCATATTTAGCTTTGTTCACATGTGGCACTAATTTATTCACTGTTTAGGATTTTTATGATCCTCCTTTACAATTTTATTCATGAAACAGAAAGAAAAAACAAAATTGAATATTCCCACTAGAATAGGACTAATTGGGAATATTACATAGGGTCAAAGTAGTACAAGGTTTGGGATGAATAGGCAAGAGAGTGGATGGGGGATCGATGTACCAGAATGGGATCCCCGGGTTCATTTTAGGAAGAGATAAGGTAGCCATAACAGGTACCAAAAATACTCCAGGAGGGGGAGCTAGAAATAGTATATGTTCGGAGGGGTAATGGCCAGGTGGGACAACTCCAAGATGGTTAAGGCCAAGAGGAACCATTCCAGGAGGGTAGATAGGCTCATGGATACCAACTGTAGATGAGGGGCCTTGAGGAGGGGGTCCTGAAGTTTGAGTCGAGGTTCTAGGAGCAGGTTGCGTAGGGTGGGGCTGCTGACTAGTCGAACTAGTCTGTTTGAGGTCAAACCGAGACGATTGCATCATGCAAACATTCGATGAGATGGGATTAGAGATAGGAGGAGGAAGACCAGGGAATGAACTAAGAAAATAGGAGTCTTTGTAGACTCTAGGTGAGACACTGGTCGGAGGTTTGACTATTTGTTTATTAGCCACCAAAGAGATGATGGACTCAGGGGAAGTCTGACACTTTGGTTCGTAATATGTCAACTGGTTGATGGTGACAATATTTCCATTATGGGGAATTCACATCTTATATTGAACCGAATATGGGACAACAGACATCGCATAATTGTAGCTACAACCCAAAATAATGTTGTAATATAAGGAGGAATCAATGACTTCTACGTCAACATAAACAATCTTGCCCGTAAGATTAATAGGACAATTGCGGAACATGCTAACGGGCTGGGAAGAGTGGTCATCCCATGCTCGAAGGGTGATAGTGGAAGGGGCCAACTCGAGAGATCAAATTTGCTTCCAAACTGAAGCAGACATCACACAGGTGGATGCCTCCTCGTCAATGATACAATGAAAGACATTGGCATTCCAGATCTTGACAGGGATTTGGAAGGCGAGCGGAGGAATGAAGGGGGGATGATCTGACCGGTCAACATCTAATATGATCAAATGATCATCTGAAGGATCCATAGTGCCCATGGAAGTTATTATAGCTTTTCATTGTGAAGGGCACGACTGGAGGACTTCCAGTGTTGACATGGAAACAAGGGATTGCGCCAAGTCATCTACTATATTATATGAATGGGAAGCTTTAATAGAAGCAACGTTTCAGCATGATGGTCCCTTGGGGATCTAGGTATTAACCTATGCCTTAGGCTGAGGGATCAGTAAAGGACCATTGGGTGTCGAAAGAGGCTCTGTGGGACCTGAAGAAGGGGGCTTAGGGGAAAACGTAGCAGGGGGCCTGTTGTACTAATGGTACCGAGTCTAAAGGTTGAGGTCAATGGTAATGGGTTGGTTAGATTTCATCATGAAGATCTGGTAATCAGAGGTACCAAATGGAGGAGGTTAAGTGGACGCCTGACTCTCAGGGGGTTGGGTAGCCACAAATCCTTGCTGGGGGGAAGGATTGGTAAACACAGTCGGTTGGGTAGGGGAAGCATTACGAGAAACTAAAGGGGAGGCTTTTTATCCTCAAGATGCTTCTTGAGCTTCCCACATCTGACACATCTGAGGTAAAAGAGGACAATCGTGGGTGTAGTGACCATAGACACCACAATAAGAACACATTTTTTTCATGCGAACAAGCCTGTCTTGCTTCGGTTGAGTGCCCTGTTACTGGGTTGCAGTGTTAGGTGAATTCCCTTGGGGATTGTTTCCTAGATTACCTGGGGAATATTGAGTTCAGTTTCCTTTCCTCTCCTTTTTGGAAGTACGAGGATTATTCACACCCTGTTGTGCATACACCTGACCCTAAGGGGTTAGTGGTTGTTGTTGCAGGGGTTGAGAAGGAAAGGGAGGCTGAGGTGCTAATGATGGAGGAGCTGGAGCACCAGGTTGTGGATACAGAGAATAAGGAGGTTGGGCAACATTTTGTTAAGCAGGCTAGGCAAAAGGAGGAGGCATGCCGTATCCTAGATACATGCTACCAAGATGGGGAAAAGTGTTGGAGGAGCTGGCCCCTCACTAAGGGAAACCATAAACCATGGGAGGGTGAGTGTACAGATGAGAAAGGGCTCCAATGATACCATCGGCGGCATGGGATGCCCCCGGTGCATTGACATCACCATATCTAGGGATATCAGGTAAGACTATATAAACATAACCAGACTATGCATAAATCAAGTCTTACTTCAACACAATCTGGAGGGAAGCTTCCTCAGTCAGAGGGAAATGAGATGCAACATCTTTTACAATAGCAGGAAAAAGGGATATGAGAAACCATTCCATATAGACACGGTCTTCGAAGGTAGGGTCTCGACATAGGCTCTTTCTTCTTTGCAATTCTTGGACATGATGAGATAGGAGGGTCGCAGACGATTGATAGAAATAGGTCAAGGGTTAAGTACCAGTGTCATAATGAAGGGGAAGCTAGAAGTAAGACAGAAAATCCCTGGAAAGATTCGCAAAAGTAGTATGAGAGGAGGAGGCCTAGTCATACCACTTGGAAGCTTCTCCAGTAAGCATACACTGGAACAACCAAAGATGGACGGAGTCATCAATGATGGAGTTAGAAAAAGACCACATGTGGAAAGAACGAACATGGTTGGTAGGATTATCTCCAGCAAGACCTTCAAATTTGGGGATGTCTGAAGGAAGCTTGGTTGGCAAAGCAGGCTAGCCAGGATCATGGTGTATGGGGTCGTTAATCAACTAGTTAAAATCGGGAGTAATGAGGCTTGCCACATAAGGGAGCAAGAGAGAAGCTGGAATAGTTCCTGTTGCGGCCCCACTAGTAGCATTCCCAGCATTAGGGCTAAGGCTACCACTAGTGTTAGGTCTTGAACCAGACATGGTGAAGGTGACAGGAGGAGAGCTTGGGATAGAACTAGAAGGGGAACCCTATGAACCAGAAGAAAAATTGGAATGGGAACTCAGCGGAGGATGAACTTGAACCCTACGCAAAGGAGTAAGTCTTCCTACCGGAAACTGAGGATGAAGGCCAAGAAGTCTCCAGGATAAATGCCTTGGGGGCACAATGATGGAAAACAGACACGGATCACAGAAGGAAGAGAGACCAACAAGGGAAAGGAGGTGCGGGATCAAATGATTACAATGTCGAAACAAGGGCAGGGAGGTCCAAGATTAATTGATTACAATATTATAGTCTTGTCCTGGCAATGTAAACCAAGCGCTCTTCACTTAGGGTGTGTGTGTATGTGATAAGTGTGTTAATTTTAATTAAACTTAGGCGTGTGTAGAGAAAAAAAAAAGTTGATGTATAATTGTAAATAAATCTAAAAATAATCGTAAAGTAAACTGAATATGACAGAAAATAAACATCTAAAGATGCATCAATTTAAACCCAAGGAGGAGGGCTTCCCCACAACTAGTCTATGGGTGGGAAAAATATAGTTAAAACACACAAAATGGCCAATGGATCTAAATTCAAGAGGGACAGGGATCTAAAGGTCAGATCTGTTGGAAATAGGTGCAGAAAACAACAAAAAACCAGAGGGAAAAGTGATGCAAATGAGGTGGTGAAAGGCTACAACCTGAAGGGAAACAAAGGGGACCCTAAAGGAGGACCAAAAAAAATTGAAAAGAGGTGTTTTGGATGGATTAATAATAGATCTAAAATGGATCTGACACTACATGATCAGATCTGAAAAATGGCTCAACACACTGAAATCTCAGACAACCTACTTCAACTAAACTCCTCCTAAAAAGGTGGAAGCATACTGAAACCCTAAGGGGCTTGGTTCCTAATTCGACGAGTAAAAAAATCAAGTATAGGTCCAAGACGGGTGGAAAGGGAGGTCAAATAACCCTGAACAGTAGCCCAAACAAACCCATAAAAATCACAGAAAAATTCTTGCATAAAGTTCAGGTCGCAGTTTCTGACCTATATTCCGCAGAGGTCGCAGTTTTCTGGCTGTTTTCTACGCCGTGAAGGTTGAGGTCCCAGGTTTTGGCCCAAAAAGTGAGACTTACACTTCCACCCATTTCGAGAGTAGGTTTTAGAAAAAATTATCATCTCCGCTGCAGCTGATACCTGTCACCTGCGCAATAAGCCCAGAAACACACGAAAGTTAGAATTTTTACTGTTTTAGGGTTTTAAAGGTTAAAAACAACGTCAAGAAAATTAAAACAAGAAGCTGAATAAAAACCCTATGGGTTGAAGTAGATGGTTATGTAGGGATCTGAAAAATGACAGTGGTCATAATTATAATCCCCAATGAAGACAATGGTTGTTAGTGTGAATTCTAATCGCAAGTGTACGAAAAAAATTCACTTTAGTTGTGCATAAAAAACAACCCTAACATCAAATATGGTTTTCAATTTACTTAGATCTGCAGTTAGTTGATCATAATAAATGCTACAAAATCTAGATCTATGTAGTTAAAGACATTAAACAACAAATAAAAGCAAGAGTTTCTCCATGCA